>CM052543.1:38178343-38207516 GCA_028533065.1 Trachops cirrhosus
ACAAAAAGAACCAACTCTGCAATGTTCTTTATGATATCTGTGACAATACTATAAAACCATTATTTATGTGGTCTCTTACCTTCATGTTAATTTAGAAAGACCTTGAATATTATACAAAAAATGTTTCAGTAATTATCTTATTTTCTTTGTAATCTCAGAATAAGAGCACTAACTATTGCTCTTCTTAAATTTGTACTTATAGAAATATTTATTATAATATTGTATAACTTTCCTCAATAGTCCTACTTCTTCCTCCTAAGTGTGCATCTTTTGAAAGTCACCTTGAAGAAAACAGACAACCCACTAGTTTGGAAGAAAGCAATTATATGAATGGCTCATGCTAGGCAAGATCTGACCAAATGCTATGTAACTAGGCTTTAAAATTTTATTTTTATTTTTTTATTGTTGTTCAAGTTCAGTTGTCTCCATTTTCCCACACTACTCCCCACTCCTCACCTGTTAATCAAATTATAGAGGTTTCAAGTGTACAATACTATAATACATAGTCTGTGTGTACTTCTTATAAGACACCCAGAGACTTGATCTCATCACACTGATTTCACAGTACACATTTTACTTTAATCTTAAGAAATCGTTGAGAAGATGTGGGAGGTTCCACCCACAGAGCCCCCCTGGATGAGAATAAGTCTACCAAGACATGATCTGCTTGGAGAGGAGAGGTGGCCAATCTCTCAGAGAAGGGCCTTGAGCCTGTTCCTCAGTGGGCTTTCACTGGGTTCAATTTGCACAGAAATATAGGTAATGCTCATCAATCATCATTAGGCAGTAATGACCAAACAATAAATAACATTCAAAGAACTATGAGGGCTTATTTTGAGTCAGGGTCAGTTAGCTAAAGGGCCATAAAATTTTGGGAAACAAACTCATTTCATGCTTGAACCCTTATCAGAAACTGAAAGCATTCTTAGCAAAGCAGGTTTCACAGGATTTTATGCATTCTTTCTTCGGCCTGATTGTCCAGGTGAAAGGCCCATTCCTGCCCAGGGCTGCACCACCCTCCAGCATTGTGTCAGACTTAAGTCAGGCAGGGGAAGTAAGGCAGCCAAGAGATTAGGAGACTTCCTGCAGAGAGAATGAGGACTCAGGCTATGTCAAAGCCAAGGGGTGAGGCTCCATCACCCCCTTTTCCTATAACCACCCCCCCAAATCCTTCCCTGAGGGCCTCTTCGAGACCATGCCTGTCTTAGGTCATCCCTCCCTTGAGGAATCTTACCCGTCATTGGCTAACCAGTCATCTGCCCAGGGCCAAGCAGAGTGAAGTAAAAGGGGGCAGAGGTGGTGCCCCTGATAGGAAGATAAGCTTTGTCTCCTTAGTGGCTTATGGTCCCAAGGTCTTTTACTAAGCCTTAGCCATGGAGGGTTACAACTTCTGAAACCAGGCAGGGCAGTTCCCAACAAGAAAACAAGACTCTGGAGGGTAATATGAATATATAAAGCATTTTCCCCAGTCATATCACAGTTATCAAACTGGAAATTCCATTCATAAATAAAAAACAGAGCAATTTGGGTCATCTGGTCTCAATTTATTAGTTTTACTAGGTTCAATATTCTGAATAATTGCTCCACCTTTCCATTAGTATTTTTCTTTCTTGGAACCTGCTATTATTGAGACCTGAATTATACAGAGAACCCAAAGGTTAAAAGCTCATGGGGAGGGTGATGTGCCAGAGAAATAATTTTGGAACTTTGCAAAAAATTAGTGGGAATGGACTACTGGTCACACTCACTTGCCAAGGTGAGAAACTATTCTTGGAAAATCTTCTCCCTAAGCAGACAGGGAGAGAAGCATTCTTTGCCTTTCTGTCCTATCCAAGGCAAATGTTCTTTTGATATGTTATGGGATTTGATGTCCTTAGATCCTGAAAGGATCCTTATGGCACAGTCTCGTATCTGTTTGGTTTTTACCCCATAAACAATAGGATTCTTAGTGGGAGGTAAGAGCAGATAAATATTGGCCACAATGATGTGGTAAGATGGAAGGATTGTATGGCCCCCAAAGCAGTGGAAAAAGAAAGAGGAAAAGGCTGAGCTGTAGGAGAAAACAATGGCACAGATGTGGGCAGTGCAAGTTCTGAAAATCTTCTACTGAGCATCTGCAGAGGAGAGGCTGACCACTGCCTGGAGGATCATGGTGTAGGAGACTGTATTGCACAGGATGTCAAGACCTCCAATCAGGAGTGCGACCATCAGATGATAGATGGTACTGACCTTGATATTTTCACAAGATAATTTTGCTACGGACATGTGGTCACAGTATATTATATTGTCTCTGCAGTAGGGAAGGCACTTAATGAGAAAAGTGCAGGGAATAATGAGCATCATTCCTCTGAGAAAGGCAGAGAGTTCAACTTTTGCAATGACAGGATTGGTAAGGATAGTTGAGTAGTGCAGAGGGTAGCAGATGGCCACATAGCAGTCCAAGGTCATAAGCATGAGCACTCCAGACTCCATCCCTGTGAAGGTGTGGACAAGGAACATCTGGACTAGACATCCATCAAATCTGATTTCCTTGAAACGGAACCAGAATATACTAAGAGCTTTAGGGATTGTACTATAGCATATGAAAAGCTCAGTAAGAGAAAGCAGGGCCAAAAAGTAGTACATGGGCTTATGCAGGGAGTCCTCATAGCAGATGAGGTAGAGAAGTCCACAATTCTCTACCACAGCCACAACATACATGGAGCAGAATGGAAAGGAAACCCAGAGGTTCATGTCCTCCAGTCCTGGGATCCCATTAAGAATAAATGAAGTTAGAGTCACATCTGTTCGATTCAGCATTAGCATGATTAAGTCAGTATGATCATTAATCATCTTATAGAATTTGTGGATCCTCCTAGATAGAAGTAAGAGAAGAAAACATCTTGGTTATTGTCACTGTCTTAATTTCTTTTGCCTCCCCCCAAAATATTTGTATGTCAAAACAACCCACTTTTCTACTTCTAGAGAATATGAGCATTAACATTTTTTAAACCAAGTAGATTTTTTCTGCATTTATTATTAATATATGCATTTTTATTATTAATATATGCATTTATTTATCAATGTGGAAAAGAAATACATTTTAATGATTAATAGTTGCCTAGCTTTTCATTTTTTATTGAATTTATTGGTTAATAAAATCATATAGATTTCAGGTATATAATTCTACAATACATCATCTGTATATTATATTGTGTGTTTACCACTCCAAGTGAAGTCTCCTTCCACCACTATTTACAACCCTTTCCCTTCTTCTACAACCCCCCCACCACTCCCCTGCCTCTGGCAATTACAATACTGTTGTCTGTGTCCATATGTCTTTCTTTTTCTTTTCTTTGCTTAATCCTTCCATCCTTCTCACTCAACCCTTAACCTTCTCCCTTCTGACAGCTGTCAGTCTGTTCTCTGTATCCACAAGTTTGTCTCCACTTTGTTAGTCTATTTTGTTTTTTAGATTCCACATATAAGTGAAATTATATGGTATTTGTCTTTCTATGACTTTAGAAAGACATAGGTCTTTAGTTGACAAATTGTAACTATAAAAGATGAAGGTCTTTAGTTGCCCAGGTCTTTAGTTGACAAATGGTAATTATAAAAGATGAAGTCTTTGTTATTATTTTTCTGAAGCTATTTTAAGATATATTATGTAAATATTAAAACAATACATATATTCCAGTCAGAAAAATCAACATGAAAAATCATGAAACTTTAAATAAATTGTACATTTTGAACAAACAAGTAGTAATGTCTCTTGCATGTGAGCAATAAGAGGTTGGATATGGAGCAAGATTATGACACACTTTATGAGTCTCTGAATAGCAGGATTCTCCTAAGAAATGGTTAGGCTAAGGGACATATTTTGGCTACCTGTTGTTCAATATCATATTAAAAATTTCAGGAAGAAGAATGCTTTGACAATTCTTAAAATAAAAGTTAGTGACTATGATTTGGAAAACACAAAGGAATTGTACTAAATATAAAATCCATGTGTAAATCACTGTAAAATAAGGAAAACATTTTCATCATAAAACAGAGAAGGCAAAAGATTTCTAAATAAATTATTAAAATAGTAAGGTGACAACATCCAGCTCATATACATTGCTTTGAGCTGGTAAGGTAAATTATTTAACCTTCCCTATATAAGTCTCTCAATTTTGTAAAAGTATACATAAGCAACTCAAAGGGACATGGGATTAAAAAAACAAAGAGCTACATACAGTGATGTACAATTGTCCTAGAAAATACACATGAAATTTGGAGTTGATATATTAATTCCAGATGCTATAGAAATCAAAGCAAGATAAAGTAGGGACAACTTTTTTTTTTCAAGAAATTCTAGGTAAAAGTCATCAGATGCAATTAAAATTATTTGTTTTAACCATGATAAATGTACTCTATTTTTTATAAGCATATTTGTAAACCAAATCATGGGGGAGCACAGACATTCTTTAATAATTTACTCATATACAGTAGGTATTAATATGCAAACTTTTCAAAATAACACTTAGATGTTATGAAAGCTCCAGTTTTCAATTGAATGCCACTGTTTTGGTTTTAAGCTACCAATTCTGTTTACTAATCTGCATTTTACAAAAACAGTCAAAATATGGTAGCTTTAATTATATGAATAATACTTCCCCTAGCACCAATATTGCAATCCTGAGTTCATCAGTGTTTTAAGTACACTTACAAATTTGTTAACAAATAGGTTTACAACATCATACACCTCAAACAACTGTCACATATATGATTTATCAAAATATAAGTTCACATGTATACAGCACAATTAATTGCAATATTGGGAAGATAAACTTTGTTTTAAAACATTCTGGCACTTTTGTACTCACCACTATTCTCTTTTTGAAAAAAAAACCTTAAGTTTATAAACTCTTACCTATATGCCTTAATCTGGATCTCCTTGTGTCTCTAAATATTTACTCACTTTTCCAGCTTTGTTTTTATTTATCTTTTTAAACAAATCTTGATGATTCTGGAAAACGCTCAATTCTAAGTCTTAATATTTCCCCTATAATATCTACTATAAAATAATATTCTGTATGACCTCTTTTTCATAAATCATTTAGAAATGGATTTATTACAATAAATTTTAGGTCCTATATAGCTTCAATACATTTGCTAAATTGCCAGCTAGTGGTACAAGCTTAAACCAAAGTAACATAGTGTTAATAACAAATTTAATCTATTGTTTTAAAACAAATTTAAATTTTTTTCCATCTTAAGTTCTTTTTTATCTTTTCCTCCATATGTAAAGTGGAACTTCTCCTGTTGCTGACATCTACATTTTTATATTTAAATACCTTAGCTTTTGCAGGACAAATCAATGTGAAATATATCTGCTTCAATATCCCATAAACTTGGCTGTCTAATCATCACAATCTCGGGGCAAATTTTAAACTGAATTTTCTTTGATATGAAGACTGTTGACCTGAATTTGAAGGAAAATGAGTGCTATATATCTCAAATATCCCAAGAGAACATTTCAAGGCCTCAGAGACACACCAATGATATTGGAATCAAGCTAACCTCCAGGTTGGTTACTAAATCATGACTGATAAATATGTAAAGACATACATGTATGTATGTATGCCTGCATGAATGGATGAATGCATGTGCACTTTTATATTGATATGTGAATGTTGTCTGTAGATAAAGAGCTGGATATAAATTAGAAACCAGTTGTTTTAATAGAATGCAGACAACTGTACTTGAACAACAATAAAATTCTTTAGAAAAACGAATCTTTGAAAAAAGAAAAAAATAAACTAATGATTTCACTACTGCAGAGTTGTGTTTTATTTCCTATGAAGATCTGCAAAGACCCTGGGGGAAACAAGTGGAATACATTTAAATTATGTCAATGATTTATTCACACAATCATTTATTCAATTGTTGTTTAAAATTACTTTTTAACATGTATTGTCTTGTCCTTCCAGAGAAGTAACATTTATTAGTATATATTTTAAATATATTAATATGAGTATATGCCCAGGTACATGCTTTAAGAGAAATGAAATAATGTTATCTCATTACCCACATATATTGCTATTTTTACAATTAAGAGTATACAATTAGTATATTAACTGTTCTTCAAAAGAGGAATTTTTAAGACTGCATACTTTTTATTAAACAGATGAATAGAATTTATTTAAATCTTTCTGTCTTTGGATATTCTAGGTTCATTTTATTTAATAAAAATTTTGTAATAAATTTTTCAGTAATCATCGCTAGTTTTATTATTTATCTAAAACATATCCCTAGCAGTGTATAAGAGTTTGCATTCTAGACCATGCCAAGAACAAGTTTATCTTTAGGAAGTCCATATTATTTTATTAGAGAAACTGATATTTCAATGACATTTAAATTTACAGTTGCTTAATAATTAATATATTGACTTTTTATTTCCTTTATTTCTACCTTATTGCATTCAGATTTGAAATGTTATTATTATTTTTTCCTTATGGACTGCACTGAGGTTTTCTTTTTGATCCATATAATTTCTTTGAGAATAAGAAAACATTATAGACATAGAATAAAAGTTAGGATCTTGTGGTATCACAGAAGCAGTAGCTAATAGATTTTAGAGAATTAGGTAGGGCCAATAATACAACATACTGTCAAGTAGTCCAATTACAAAAAGTCACTAGTGGCTTTGATGACAGATATTTCAATGGAAAGTTAAACTTGTGGTTGAAGCCAGATTACAACATAAGAAAAAAATAAGAGTCAAAAAGCAGAAATAATTAGTTCCAAAAATATTTTTCAGAAACTTGCTTTAAAAAGAAAAGTCACTAAGATAAAGGAAAATTTTGCAATTAGGTCAAAAAGCAAATGAATTCACAAAGGTTGTGAACACAAGATATAGGAGTAAGTGTTAGATAGTCTGAGCTCCGAAGACCATATTTTGAGAACCTTGCTTGACCAGAAAAATGAACTGTTAATGAACAAATAGAGTAATAAAGAAAGAAAAAATGGGTGTAGATGTGAAAAGTTTGTGTGAGAATTAGAACTTGAGACAGTTTACTCCCTATCATTTCATTTTTCTTATGGAATAAAAAATAGTGGAATATGCAACCATTAGGGGCAAAAGGTATATAAGAGGATTGAGTATATTTTTTTAAAGATCTTATTATTGCAAAATGTGCAACAGGTAAAAGCATAGTCACATAGCAATGACACCCCAGTTAAAATGTGGATTATGTACAAATCGTGCTTGCAATCTGCATATCTGTATACTTTGTTTAGATGTGTTCCACAAAGAGAGTATTAGGAACTTATGACACAGGGTACAGAAATTGTTCCAGAGTTAGGGTTGTAGGGTTTGTGTGCTATCAAGGTGAACAATTTGAAGCATAAAAATAAATTCATTTGCTAAACTATGATGTTTAGAATTGTATAAAATTATTAAAAATATGTTAAGAATATTTCAATTTGAAGATTAGAATGTGAAATTATTTAAAAACAGTACCAGCCTATGCACTGGCAATCTTCTTATTAAAACAGTGTAATAATTATCTTTTCTTTGAAAGACAGTGTTCTGACTATTTTATTGAATTCTAATATTTGCAAACTATCTATCCCCACTGATATAAAATAACACAGTTAAAACATTTATATTCCTGAGAATGGAAACTTTAAAAATATGGTCCTTAGTGTTCTGCCCTCAGGACTGACATCTCCAACAGTGGGAAGGTCTGTGAATTTCTAGCAGAGGATTTTGTGTCTCCTTCACCTAACATATGGAATGGCCTACTGAGAAGGTGACAAGCAGACAGTGTATACTGTGTAAATAAATCCAAAATTTAAAGTGCTCATTTGTTAATGAAATGTATTAGGTCAATTTTCTAAAGCTATTCTTTTTGGAAGACAGAAGGATCAGTATTTATAATAACTGCTTTCCAATCTCAGTGTCACAGATACAATTATGAACTTTCCCCTACACAGGGTTAGCTACATTTAGCCCTTCTTTCTTATAAATAAATTAAAAAAATGAATGGCAAAGACTTCTCCCTCTGATTGATTTAGATAAGTGACCATCCTTCACAGGTTCAGGAGATAGAAGTCAATGACTTCTGGAGGTCCCTACCAGTTGCAAAAATGTGTAAGAATATTTGGAAATTGCTTATCAGGGAGTGGTATCCAAGTCACTTGAACTTAGTTTGCCTCCCTAGAAGATAGAAACAGAAATATAAACATGGGATGAATATTTAAGTTTACAAATAAGAGTTATTTCTGACTTTTCCTATGATCTCATCCATAGAACTCCTACTGGTCTGTACCAAGAGATCGTAGTTTTCAAGCCCTTGCTCTGCCACTAGCTCTTATGGGTATGGTTTCCTCTTCTTGGTTTCAAGCTCTGATGGAGAAATATAGAAATTATGCAAAATGATGTGCCTTGCAGCTCTAATTTCTTTCTCTGTGGCTTTATGGTCCCGTCTTTTGACGTCTTTTGACCCTTGCAGATTGCAAAATATCAGCTATAGCCTAAAGTGTGAAGTTAGAAAGCCATGCTTTCTGTAGTGGGAGAGGGACAAGAACTGAGGAAACTTTCTGTGACTATGCAGAGGCTCTTCTAACCTGGGTTGTAAGAATTTTCCAATGTTATATCTCCTTAGATTGAAGATACCAATGCTCAACCAACCGGATCTCTTCTGTGATTTGTTAACCTTGGAAATGATCTAGAAAGTACTGTGGAAACCATCATCACCTTATTAAAACCACTTTCCAATCTCAAATACTGAGGATTATTTTATCTTAAAAAGCTTCTTTTCTTTTGGACTAAGTCCACTCCATACTCCTGTATCACTCAATTGCCTTGACCCCAGTTTCCTGCCCCCTTTGAAATACCCTGACAACCCGCTCTCGAATCTCTTTGGTCTTAACTCCATATACCATAGGATTAAGGGCAGGTGGGAAAAGCAGATAAACATTGGCCAAAAGAATGTGAATATGTAGTGGAACATGGTGGCCAAAACGATGGGTAAAAAAGGAGAAGAGTGCAGGGGTATAAGAGATTAGGATGACACAGACATGGGAACCACAGGTCCCTAGGGCCTTGGACCGAGCTTCATGAGATGAGAGGCGAAACACAGCTCGTGCAATGAAGACATAGGAGAGAGCAATGCAGAACAAATCAACCCCAATGACCAACAGTGCTGCAGTCAGTCCATATACACGGTTAGGCCTAGTATCTCCACAGGCTAGCTTCACTACAGCCATGTGCTCACAGTATGTGTGTGGGATCACATGGCTTTGACAGAAGCTTAAACGTCCAATGAGGAAGGGGCATGGGAGCATGAGCATGGAGCCCCGCACCATAGCTACCACTCCAACTCGGGCAATAATGGTGTCAGTGAGGATAGTGGTATAGCGGAGTGGGTGGCAAATGGCCACATAGCGGTCAAAGGCCATGGCCAGCAACACAGTGGATTCCATCATGCAGAAGGCATGAATAAAAAACATCTGTGCCAAGCAAGCAGAGGCAGAGATATGTCCGGCTCCACACCAGAGGATGGCCAGTAGCTTGGGAACTGTGGAGAAGGAGGCAGCCAAATCAATGGTTGAGAGCATACACAAGAACAGGTACACAGGCTTGTGCAGGGCTGGTTCAGTGGCAACAACAACCAGGATGATTATATTGCCCACAATTGTGGCTGTGCCCAGGCAGAATACGGGAAGTGAGAGCCACAAGTGGAACTGTTCCAGACCTGGGATGCCCAGGAGGAAGAAAAGAGAAGGGTCCAGGTTAGTATGATTAGGAGACTCCATGATCTGGCCAGGAGTTCTGAGGAGCATCTCTGATCAGAAACTCTCCCACTGTATCAGATAACCTGAAGAGACAACACAGAACAGGGATATGATGAGACTAGAGTAACACTTATTAGCTATTAGCTATGTAATGTTAGGTAAGCTTCATCATTTATAAAATGGGATTAATAATAGTATCATTCCCTAGGGTTGTTAAGAGAATTGTACAGGTTAATATTTGTAAAGAACTTTGACTAGTGCCTGATACAACATACTTGTTAAATAAAATTAATGAATGTGAGAAAGGGCTCAAATAAGCATTTAAATAAATTAGAGTTGTTTTATATCTAAGGCCTATTGTACTCAAAGAAAGGTATTAGATCTTTCCCTTTCCTTTCCCTTCCCTTCCCTTCCCTTCCCTTCTCTCCTCTCTCTCTATCTTCTCTCTCAGAAGAGATTACATGGGATCATTTGTCCAGAATGCAAACTGCCAACACAGTCCACTGGATAAAGTTGGACATTTTTTTTGTCTTTGGACAGAGAATGGATTCTGGTTTGGGATCTAGTGCTTGGTAATTATTTCTGGTCTTAGTACCACCATAATTGTTTCCACTCCTTTCACTAACCAAGAGGTATTTCCCCATATCTTTGATCAACCTTCACTTGAAATTCCAGAACATGCTTCATGGACCCTCACATGTCCAATTTCCATTTCACAAGATATTGAAGTTAACCCTTTAGGGACTTTGTTTTATTTCTGAAAGAGAAACTTTCAGCCTCTTCCAGTCTACTGCTGCATTGATCTTTCATTCACATTCTACCTGTGGTTTTTGGTGATTTCAAAGAAAAGATGTAGCCAAATCCTTCTCAGTATCATCCTTTCACAATGTTAGGAAGTGATTTTACAATTCTGTGTTAACTCACAGAATTGACAGTGATGACTCATCTCTCCTTGTGGAAAAACCTTATACAACTATCTCATTTACCCCACCTTTCCCATGCTTCCACTCCCTGGGAGGACATAGTTCACAGCAAGGAGTGCTTAAACCAAAAGGAATTATGTTAAGGCATAATGTATTAAGGCATAATGGTAATGGGATAGAAACAAAGGACTAGTCATTAAGATAAAGTCTGAGAAATCACTTTAACTGGAAGTTTTCAAAAGGGGAATGAGAACTTTACTGCCCAGAAATTTATATCCATTCATTCAACCACAAATATTTCACGTGCACCTCTGATTTAACTAGCTCTATTCTCAAAGCTGGACAACCAGTACTTCAATAATCAGCAAAAAAGGACACTGATTTTAGGAATTTGAGGAGTGAGAAAATAGTTATCAAAGGCAAATCAACTCTGCCATAATTCTTTCTTACACTATATGTGAACTCTCCTATTCCTTAGTAGTCCAGGTTCTCTGTGTGTATAGTCACCAGGAAAAAAGAAATCAGAGAAGCTCCTTTTTGTACTGCACAACAGGTTCTTCCTTGCTGTTTAGGTGGGTTTAAAAAACACAGCAACATTTGATAACCCAAACATGTTGGTAAACAAAACCAACTATTGTGTTTGTCCTCGCAGACATAGGGACTAACTGAAAGAGAGGAGATTGGTGACAAGTGCTATTTTAATCAGCTCAGAGCCAATAAACCATATGAGCTCCACAGAAGAGAGATAAATGTGGCTTGTACAGGTAGGTGCATATGAAGAGTCTTGTTTGACATAGTGTTCTGTGAGCTAATGTCTGTGAGGGAAGATGCAGCCAAGATCTAAGGTTCTGATCAATTTGATCTAGGGTCTTATCTTACCTAAGGAGAAACACATCAAGGGGAAAGTTTGAACTTCTCCAAAAATGTGACTATTGTTGATGTGATTTAAGCTCTTGGAACTACCTTATATTCAGGCAAAACTGTAGTACACATTTCACTCTTGTGCTCAAATATTCACTGAAGAGGCAAAATATTTTGGAGGTATAAAATCTTGGAGTTTGTAAAGCAGGAAGTTGTGGTGATTAAAAAAAAAAAAGACTGTCGGCATTGGAATCTATAAAACTGGGAACAAATCTTTCCACTTACTCTTACTGGCAGCGATGCTTTAGATAAGTCAATTTTCTTGTGAGATCCTACAATTTTCTGGTCTGCAATATGGTAATAATAATACTCTGTAAGGCTGTTGAAATTTGAATAAAATACCTTGTACAGTTTCTGGCCCATAGAATGTGGTCAGTAAATGTCATTGCCTTCATTTTAATAGGAAAGGAGCCACATATCTAATACAAAATCTTCATGAAGTTTCTTTAAACAACTAGAGTCTAGTCTTAGCTTGGACATTTATAAAATGAGAGTTGTTTCACTGTAGGGCAAACTTGATAAAATCAATGTTTTAAGTTGTTTTTTTTTTTTCTATATGTCCTCTAGGGTCACCTGACTGACAATCACTAAGGTATTAGAAAATAGCTTCTCTGGCTGCTCTCAGTCAAATAGATGCACTCAGTTCTGGTTTTTATGGCACAAGTTTACTTGTTAAAATAATGAATACCTCTGCTCTATTGGGTAGCTCAATATAGAGAATGGAGCTAGAACCAGTGGAAGCAGCAGTAAAGACCTGCTCAGTACACCACCCCAACCATTTAGTTTATGCCAGACATCCTTACAGTTTTCAATCATCTCATAAATTCACTCCACACAAAGCCAGAAGGCTTAAATTAACTTAAAGATTCTTTATTGAGGTTCCTTCCTGCTCTTTAGGTCTCTGAGTTGATCCTTTGTCTTGTAGAAATTAAACAGAGCACAGATTACCACAAATTACTGATCTAGATTGGCTCCTAATTCAATTAAGGTAAGTGAACTTTACTTGAAGGTCCTGTGGTTTGTAAGGAATTCCAACCTTTATACACACCAACTCCTTTATAGAGTTGTGAGTGCTTATCATCTCACTCAGCCTCATGACCACCCCAGCTCACAGGAATGAGCCTGTAATCTTATACCATCTCTTGTATAAAACGGTTTATAACATTGATAAATATTTGTGACCATTCTTACTCAGTTTGAACCTATCCCTCTAATTCAATCTTTTACATAATTCTAATTGTGACATTAGAGCCAACACCCTCAGTAAAATAAAAGTTCCAACACAATTCGAGGGAAAGATTGGGAATAGAGAAAACTTTCTATGCCTGAAACTGCACCACAAATCTAAGGCTGTCATTTCTCCTGCACAATAGCACAGCTAAACTTGGGATACCTCTGCCTATTATGAGGACACTGGGCCACGACAAAGCTCAAGGTAATCAGTAGCATTCTGCTGATTCTCCCTGCTTAATTTACTGCATTTGATCTCTGCACTGTCATTAAACAGAAACATTTTTCTCTCAAGTGCTTAGTGAATAATTATTTCTTTTTATTAATTTCAGGAATATCATAGTAAATGTTTAAACTTTCTTCACAATGCCTCCCATTTTCCTGGTCCAGCTAACATATCATTTACTTCTTTCTTTTCTGGCAGTCCCAGCTCTGCTCCCTTTTTCACCCACTGAATCTAAATAACACCAAACTAAAACTCCAATTTTAGGAAGCCTTTTAAATAATATTCCAAATTAGACTACACAGAGTTGTTATTCAGCAAAATCCCCTTTTGCTAAATCTCACTCTTCCTGCTTTGAAGTAGACTTCCCATCACCAATTATACAGATAACTTTCTCTTAAGGGATACAAAATGTCTTTTAAAGACTTTTCCTGACACAAACTCACATGTCTCCAGGACAGCAGGAATGAAAAAGCACAGTATTGTGGAAGCATCCTCAGAAGATAGAAAGAACATTTCTAGTCTCCCACCTTCAACCAGTTGAATGCTGGGCCAAGAGGTTGTTATACTGATGAAACATATCACACAGCTCCACTTGGGAGTTTGGTGGGTGGCACTGAGCTTATGGCTAAAGCCACCTGGGGAGCTTTTGTGTTCCTCAGGATATTGAGCATTCAAGCTTTTCTCTTTAATTTGACCACATAAGAATACAAAAGTGAAAGTAGAGGCTTTCGCTAAAGAGTCAGGGAAGGAGTATTTGTAACTTACCCCCTTAGAACTCTCTATTTTTTCCATTTTTAAAAAATTTTGAAGTCATTTATTTTTAGGTAAAGTATATAATAGCCCACAGTTTTTACATTTTTAGCTCCAAATTCTAAAGTATATTATTTATATTGTCCGTGTTGAAATGCTGATAGCATTTTCTGATAGTATGTTTTTGTTTTTATTTTTATTTTTTGGAAGTTGGACACGGGTCATTCCCTTCCTAGGTGTCTGACATTTGAGACTTACTTCTCAGAGCCTTTTCTGAGACTGTACTGTAAAAAGTGGCTAATAACATCTACCTCATAGGTTTTAATTTTTTTACAATAAGTTCCAATTGCTTTATTTATTTTACCTTTTTTTCACATTTTTTGTGAAAAGGTAGTATGTTTTTAATTGAGGATGTTCACATTGTGATAATTCATTGAGTTGTTCAATTTTAATATGTACTTTTGTCACACATATATTACATATTTCAATACAAATTTATTAATATTTTGTGTTTTAATTTTCCACATCTCAGATACACCATACACACACACACCTTACTGGTACCTGTTGGTTATGTTTTTCTGATGGAGATTTTAATAATACAGAAGCTAATGTGTTATCTTAACTTCTCTCATTGCATCATTAATGTATATCAGTAATTTGGGATGTTTGAGAGAAGAAAAGGAATAAATAAAATAAATATTAAGAATGGAAAAGACACAAATCAGACATAGCAACTATGAAAGTAGATATTTTTCATGTTTTAATAGCTTTTTTGAGATATGATGCACATATCATAAAATTCATCCAAAGTATGTAATTCAAGGTTTTTAATATATACAAGAGTTGTGTAAGCATCGTCACCCTCAGTTTTAGAACATTTTTATCCCACATCCATTAGCAGTCACTCTCCATCTTGCCCTACCAACCCCTTCCCCACTCTAGAAAATCCCCAATCAACTCTGCCTCTAATGATTTCCATACATTTCATAAAAAAGGAATCACACAATATACCATTTTTCTCTTATTGGCTTCTGTGTATGATTTCTAAAGCCCTTTCCATTTTAGAAATAAGAATGTAATGAAACCACCAAGTTACCTAATTTTCCAATTAAAAACAAACTTAAGTAAGCATTCTATAACTGTTTTATTATTAACTAATGCACAAAAAATACAAAATTTAACTAAATATTTTCTAACCATCTCAATATTCAACTAAACCTCAAGCAACAGAATTCCTGATAATTCTATGGTTCTAAAATTCTAATTCTAATTCTAACTCTAAATTCTAATTCTAAAATTCTGATAATTTTAGATAAATTATATACTTTTCAAAAATATAATGGGAAGCAAGTGGTGTTAGATCTGGGAAAGTCAAAAGTGAGAAATGAGTAATAAACCATGAAAATTTGGAAACACTTGTAAGTGTTTCTAGAGCAAAAATGCAAGCAAATCCACTATCACCCCCACTCCATCCACATTGAGCTGTGCTGGGAAGAAATAATAAAAGAAACGTGTGAATGATAGTAGTATTTTTGTAGACAATCTACAGAGAATTTGTGAGACTTTACAAGAGTTCAACAAGATTGACAGATGCAAAAGCAACATAAATAGATGAGAAAAGTTTTATGAAAAAATATGAGCAATGTAAGAGATTTTATGAGTGTAACATATATGATTAGAGAAACTTTTTTGACAGCATGGATGGACCTGGAGAGCATTATGCTAAGTGAAATAAGCCAGTCACAGCAAGACAAATACCACATGATCTCACTTATGTGTGGAATCTGAAGGGTTAGGAGGACATTGAGAATCCTCCCTGTTCATGCCCGTACCATGACCTTTTTTTTTCCCCAAGTGTTTGTGTATGTGCATTCTTTCGGGGAGAACTGGCTCTTCTCCCAGAAAGATCTGTACTTTCTTAATGTTCATGCCTCAGAAAACATCCGTGATGGAACCTAGCCAGTTTCTTGAGGAATTGACTGAAGGCCAGGTCACTTAAGGCCTTTGGCTCATAACCATCTTTGTTTAAAATCTCATTTAAGTAACCCTGTAAGCAAGCACTGAGGAATCTCACCCAAGAGAAGTACGCTTCGCTCGGAGCTTTCCCAGCGAACCCTGAATGTTGTCTCCAGGATTCCCCAGCATCTATGTTTGGGTGTTGGTGAATGACCATCTGGTGATGTATGATCTAGACTCACTTTACTCTTGCTTAATAAAGTGCTTAATTATCCATATTTGACTTGTGGTTTTCATTGTCTATGAATTCAAGCCATGAATTTGCCATGGCTTGTATGAATTCAAGCAGCCCAATTTGTGGCAATGATGACAAATTGGGCTGCTTGACCTTGTATGTGCCAATTAGTGGCACAGATATAATAAACACAATAAACTAATGAACAAAATGGAAACAAAAGCATAGATACATGAAACAAACTGACAGCTGCTAGAACGGGATGGGGACTGAATGAAAAATGGTAAAAAGATTAACCAAAGAACATTTACGTATGACCCATGGACACAGACAACAGCATGGGGATTGACTGTGGAACAGAAGTGGGTGGTACTGGGTGGAGGTGGGAAAAGGAGAAAAAGCAGGGACAACTGTAATAGCATAAACAATAAACAAAAAAAAATTAAAAAGAGAACACCACATCATGATGTTAGATGAAACACTAGATACCCTAATGATGCCCCCTCAAATGAATCTCTACATTAGATATAAGCCCAATGAACTCCTCAGAGGAATTTTGTTGAACTTATCAATTACATTTATATACAAACAATAAAATTCTAAGAACAGACAAGTTTGTAAGAGCAAGATGGTAAGAACTGTCGTGCTAAACTTTAAGAATTATTTGAAAAATTCAGAAGTTTATGTCAAAATTGTTATAGAATAACTGGAATAAAATAATGAAAAATCCAGAAAGAGATCCACATTTATTTGACATATGTGATGTTAATGATCAGAAAGTATAGAATGTATTAATCAGTAGCTGAAGTTATCTATTAATATATATTTTTCATTATGAAATACTTTTTCTTTTTTAATTTTTATTAATATATTTTAAAACAGAAAGAATATAATCATTTTATGACCCATAGACAATAAATATTTTATTTTTTATCACTTTTTTATTGTTCAAATACAGTTGTCTCCATTTTCCCACCACCACTTTCTACCACCCCACCCTCCATCCTTCCCCACTTTGGCTTTGTCCATGTATCCTTTGTACATCTTCCTTGATGACTCTTTCCCTTCTTTTCCCCATTATTTCCCTCTGCCATCCACTCTGGTTACTGTCAGTTTGATCTTTATTTCAGTGTCTCTGGTTATATTTTGATTGCTTGTTTGTTTTGTTGATTAGGTTCGACTTATAGGGGAGATCATATGAAATTTGTCTTTCACTGCCTGGCTTACTTCACTTAGAATAGAGCTCTCCAGATATATCTATCCACACTGTCGCAAAGGGTAGCAGCTCCTTCTTTCTTTCTGCTGCACAGTATTCCACTGTGTAAATGTACCATATTTTTTTGATCCATTCTTTTACTGATGGGCACTTAGGTTGCTTCCAGCACTTGGCTATTGTAAATTGTGCTGCTATGAACATTGTGGTGCATAGGTTTTCTTGGATTGGTGTTTCAGGGTTCTTAGGATATAATCCTAGTAGTGGGATCCCAGGTCAAAAGACAGCTCCATTTTTAGTTTTCTGGGGAAATTCCGTGCTGTTTTCCATAGTGGTCGCACCAGTCTGCAGTCCCACCAACAGTGCAGTAGGGTTCCCTTTTCTCCACAACCTCTCCAACACTTGTTGTTTGTTGATTTGTTTATAATGGCCATTCTGACTGGTGTGAAGTGGTATTTCACTGTGGTTTTAATTTGCACCTCTCTGATGGCTAGTGAAGCTGAATTTCCTTCCATGTGTCTCTGGGCCCTCTGTATGTCCTCCTTGGAGAAGTGTCTGTTCAGGTCCTTTGCCCATTTTTTAATTGGGTTGTTTGTCTTCCTGCAGTGGAGTCATATGAGTTCCTTATATATTTTTGAGATCAAACCCTTGTCCAAGAAATTGTTGGCAAATATATTTTCCCATATGTTTGATTCCTTTTTGTTTTACTGATGTTTTCTTTAGCTGCTCAGGAGCTTTTTTATTTTGATGAGATTCCATTTGTCTATTCTTTTCTTTATGTCCCTTTCTCTACAGGATATATAGATGAAAATATTGCTGTGTAGAATATCTGAGATTTTCCTGCCTATGTTGTCCTACAGGACTTTCATGGTATCACAACTTATATTTAAGTCTTTTATGCACATTGAGTTTATTTTTATGTAAGGTATAAGTTCGTGGTTGAGTTTCATTTTTTAGCATGTAGCTGTCCAGATCTCCCCACATTATTTCTTGAAGCAGCTACTTTTACTCCATTTTATGCTTCTGCCCCCTTTGTCAAATATTAATCAACCATAGAGACTTGGGTTTATTTCTGGGCTCTCTCTTCTGTTCCATTAGTCTATGTGTCTGTTCTTATTCTAGTACCAGACTGTCACCTTTTGATTACCATGGCCTTGTAATATAGTTTGATGTCAGGTATTTTGATCCCTCCTACTTTTTTATTCTTTTTCAAAATTGCTGAACCTATTTGGGGTTGTTTATGGTTCCATATAAATTTTTGAAATGTTTCTTTTATATCTGTGGAAATTAGTATTTTAATAAGTATTGCATTGAGTCTATAAATTGCTTTAGGTAGTATGGACATTTTGGTGATGTTAATTCTTTCAGTCCATGAACACAGTATATGCTTCCATTTGTTTGTGTCTTCCTTAATTTCTTTCTTCAATGTTGTGTCATTTTCTGAGTACAAGTATTTTACCTCCTTGGTTAGGTTTATTCCTAGGTACTTTATTTTTCTTGTTGCTATAGCAAATGGGATCAATAAATATAATACATCATATAAAAAAAGGAAAGACAAAAATCATGTGATCATATCAATAGATGTGGAAAAAGCATTTGAGAAGGTACAGCACCCATTTGTGATAAAAACACTCAAGAAAGTGGGAGTAGAGGGAGCATACCTCAACATAATAAAAGACATATATGAAAAACCTACAGCCAACATCATACTCAATGGGCAAAAACTAAAAGCTTTCTCACTAAGATAAGGAATAAGACAAGAATGTCCACTTTCATCACTTCTATTCAACAAAGAAGTACTTCAACATTGGAAGTCCTAGCCACTGTGATCAGACAAGAGGAAATAAAAGGCATCCAAATTGGAAAGGAGAAAGTAAAACTGTCACTGTTTGCAGATGACATGATAGTGTACATAGAAAACCCTGTAGACTCCACCTAAAAACTATTTGACCTAAAAAGTGAATTTGACAAAGCAGCAAGATACAGAATCATATTCAGAAATGGAAAGCATTTTTGTACACCAACAATGAAATCAGAAACAAAAATCAGGACAATAAATATTTTAAATGAATTAAAAATAAAGTCCCTAAGCTATTAAAAAATTTAAAAATAAAAATAAAGTCTCAAAATATTATAGGCCTGTATCTTGATGACACTGGGCAAGTAAGAAAAATAATACAAAAATGTACAAATCATAAATAAAACAATTGATACATTTTTCCTTTTCATGATTTATGTTAGTATAGCATGGAATAATAGCATTCAAAGGAAATAGATTAGGAGAAAATTATTGAAATATGTATATATGTATAATGTATAAGAGTGACAGTGTATTTTTAAGAATAAAATAAAATAGGTCCAAATTAAATTTTCATAAAAGTGACAACCAATAAGAAAATTAGGTAAAAATATGTGGAAGTGGATTTTACCTTTTTAGTTAATAAATTTAGCAGAAAAATGCATAATAATGAGATGTCATTTTATATGCCTGAGAATATACAGAAATGGAAAATCTCCTGTATTGTGTGTGGATGTGTAAAATGATTGAAATATTTTGACAGAAATTTTACAATATGTACTTAAAGTGAAAGTATGTATGATTTGAGTAAGCAACTTTGCTTCTTTGTGTATATTATGTTGTAGGATATTTCAACATTGTGATATCATGAAACTTCAAAGAAAAGAAAAATTTAAGGCATTTTGTTAAAAGGAATGAGTCTCCTCCTAACTAGAGGCAGCTTGTTCTCCACAACAATGTTCCATTGACCCTTACCTCTACTCCCACCTGACCTCCACCCCATCACACCCCTGCCCCCAACTGCCATGAAGACTGAGGAGAACAATAGCTTGGCACACGTGTTTTATTTATTTATTATCACTATTATCACAAAGGGTGTATCATGGCAGACCAATTAGGACCTCTAACACAGTAAACCTCTATTTTTTATTTGTGAAAAAGAACATTCACTTAATTTTTTTTAATTGTTATACATTCAAAGGTGGAGTAGGATGTTACAGATAAAGAACTAAGTTATGCAAGATGTTGAATGAAAAAGGTTACACAGTAAACCTTCTATATTTAAATACAGAAAGCAAGATAATACATTTTAGTAGCCCAATCTATAATTATTAAAGAACCAAAATGTCTAAGAAGAGTATATATTAAATTTGTGTCATTAATTAACTCTCAACTGAGAAAGAGTATGTACTCATCTGGCATTTATTTGGCAGAAGGCAGAGATGGTAGAATTCTACACAGTGAGAAACTGCCTTACATTCATTAATATATATTTATGTATATGGAAATTTCTTGATCATCTAGGTCAAACTAAACTAAACACAAAGTACATTAATTTTAGATGCTTTTTGTCATGTATAACAAAACAATGCAAAAGTCAGTGATTTATGAGATAGGCAGAATGTCTTCTACTCCCCTCAAAAACATCCAAGTCCTAGTCTCTGGAATCTGTTAGATTACATGTCAAAGAGAATTAAAGTTGAAGATGGAATTAAGCTTCGTCAATTTCTGAATTTGAGACAGGGAGATTATCCTGTGTTATCTAGGTGGGCTCAATGTAATAAAAAAAGTCTTGAACAATAATAAACAAACAAACAAACAAACAAACAAATAAATAGTCTTTATAAGTTAGAAGCAGAAGAGAGAGCAAGAGAGAGAATCAGAGGGATGGCAAGGTGAGAAGGACCAAAGCTCTTGGTGGCTTTGGAGATGGGGGAAGAGGGCAAAAAGCCAATAAATGAAAGTGCCCTCTTAATCTAAAAAAAAAACAAAAACAAGAAAACGGAACTTCCCCTTGATTCTCCAGAAGAAAAGTAGCCCTGCTGACATCTTGATTTTTCAGTGAGACCCATTTTAGACTTCTGACCTTCAGAATTGAAAGATTACAAATTAGTGTTGTTTTAAATCTATAACTTGTGATAAGTTATTACAATAACAATAGGAAACTAACCCAGTTTATAATAACACATATTTGGTTTCAGTTCTACTTTAGTTTGACTAATTCTAGGCTGGACTTAGATGAATGGATAGCTATTACATGAGGCAGGTTGGTTGGTTCCAGAATTTGAATCGAATTCATGTCAGTTCCAAGTGTTTTTACCCTAGAGTCCAGGCTAAGGTGGCTGAGACCACCCAGGACATGCTCTTATCAGAATAGATTCCTGGCACACAAAGAGCCCAGCCCAATAACACAAACACATTGAGGGCTTTTGCTTGTGTCCCATCTGCAGCCTTCCAATGTTCAAAGCAAGCCATTGTCAAGTAGTATGTCAATGGAGTGGGAAAATACATTCTATCCAGAAAGACACAGGAATCACATTTGCTAGATAATAACCCTCACTATCATGCATGATTTTTATATTCACTGAATCTTCCTAATAAAGACTTATGACTGGTTCCACCTTAATTTATTTGGAACTTTACCAAGAAATGTTAAGTCACTAATGGCAATGTAGCCTGTTGTATTTGAGCCCCTACACCACTCATCTCTATCCCTCTGCATCTGCAGCTGTACTGTTTATAGGGACTAACTCCTAAGTTTTCTGTTTCTTCTCATATCTGAATACTGCATATTGAAAGACATATTCTTGGTCTTTATTACATATATGTACTATACATGCTTGTGTATATTATACATATATTTGTAACTTATATATGTACCACATATGTATTATCGATTATTACATGTATTGCAAATTATTTTTATTTCTTCTCTATACAACTATTGTATTAGATTTTTATGTCTATAAAGTAGATTATGCTTTCACTTTCATAATTAAGAGTTATTTAAGGGTAGTTTGGGCTTGGAAGGGATAGACCCACTGCCCTAAAATATACATTAACACAAAAGAGCAAAGTTTTCTCTGTACAAACCAGGTTTCCACAAGAAATTACAACCATGTCCTCACCATCTCAAAATGAAGGAGAACAATATTAATTAGTATTTCTATCAAAGAGAAAGAGTTTAATGCAAAATTTAGAATTTTTAGGCAATCTCTAGCTGTATAGGGTAAAGGCATCACCAAACAGCTGTTTACATTTTGATGGAAGTAGGAAGAAAAAAAACTACACAAAGGTGAAAAGACTTCCTTTTAAAGACATCCTTTAAATATGGAATCTTGAGAACTTGCATCATCTCTGATTGGCTGCAACTAAACATGAATGTGTTATCAGTTAAAATATATAAATAGTCCCCACTTGCAATGCCCAGAATGGAACTGGCTATTCCTTAATCCAGTGCTTCTCAAGGTGGGGTTCTCAGAAAAGCACTATCATCACCTGAGGACTTGTTAGATAACAAAGTATTGGATCCCTCCCTAGATCCACTGAATCAGAAATACTGGGGATGGAGATCAGCAATCTGTGTTTTAAAATGTTTTCAACATTTGAGAATAACCACTTTAATCTTTCTAGCTGAGGTTATATAAAGAAATTCATTATGGAGGTATGTGATTGAAAAATTATTATCTTTGTGTCTTCCAAAATTAGTGGCCATTTAGAGAATTCTATTCCTATTTGATAGGAATTTACCATTTGTGGAATCAGTCATTTGTTTTCTTTTTATAATGGCATAGAAGTGTCTGAGTTTCCTTACAAGCAGCATTAATTGTTTTGTGTAAAGACTATAGACAATTACCTATTGAAGAATGACCTTATTCAAAATTCACCATTACAGGGTAAAAGCTATACCTATACAGGTATCATCAGATAGAGGGAAGTCACATTATACCATCATTACATGAAAACTGGAAATGATCAAAATTATCCCATCTCCTCAGATAACTCCCTTTCAGGTCTTGTTGCTCCTTGAATAAAAGGCCCAATGGGATCCCCTAGTGAACTATTTTTTTTTTTACCTAGCTCTTTCTCTAGCCTCTGGAGAGTCATGGCTATACCCAGAGTTCTTGGATGACAAAATCATCAAGTTAAAATTTTCCATTATATAATGTGATAGTCTTGGTCCACTGTCACAAGAAACATTATATGTTTTGTCCCAAGAAAAAACTCAGGAGGAGAACTAGGGTGGGCAGGGAACCCCTTCCCAAAGGCTAACATCAGTTCAACAATGATAATAACAATAAAAATAAATGCTGTTGCATGAAACATGAGATAGGCAGATTCAAACTGTAATTTCCCAACAACAAGGCTCTGGTTATCAGAAGAAGGGAGGTTGGTTGAAAGAATATGGTAGAACATTTCCAGGTAAGTCCTGATTATAAATCATTAAAACTACCTGTACTTCCCCTTCTTTCAATAAGATTGTTTTTCCTAAGTGAGTTCTGTCTATAGCCCCCACAAATTCTATTTCACTGGAACTTATTTGCTAGCCACCCAGCAACTTCTGTCCCAGATACCTAAAAGTATTCACTTGCTTCTGAAAGTTAAGCAAGTTTACAGAGGATGTAGGGGGTGAGGAAGTAAAGGACTACACAAATCATTTTTTAGATAATACAGAAATACTGTCATATATGAAAAAGTGCAATTTTTTACAAACCCTGGTTAATAGTGAATACTTAGTAACTCTAAATGAGAGAAATCGAGTAAAGAAAGGAAATGTAGCTTCTGTGCTATGTAATAGAACATAGATAGATATGGGCAGAGCCATGATGTGGACAAAGCAGAGAAGTTAGGATAAGATTGAGTTAAATGTAGATCATTCTTAAGTTTTTCAAGAAAAGAATGTGAAAAGCATTTAGGCAAAAAAGTTGCCAGTCATGGGTTCACTTCTGACCTTGTCTCCAGAACTCTGTGCACTTGACAACAAGGTCACAGTGATTTTCTCACAATTCCTTAAATATACATAAGTTTTCAAAGTATCAGAAGGTTTTAAACTCTGGTATTTCTCATATGCAGCCAGGACTGTGAACCACTTTTTGACTCAATGAAGACTGAAGATATAAATCGGTGGCGGGGAAATGACAATTTCAGATCAGATGTGGTTTACAGTGATAAAAATAGAGTTTAAAAAGAAATTATACTTTCACAGACCCAAATAAAAGTAGGGAGTGAATCATGTGAAGGTGTGTGGAGAGATGATGCAGCAAGGATAAACATCCTGAAGCAACTTACCATGCTTAAAGAAGAGCAAAAAGGCCAAGTGCGGAGTGAGCAAGAAGGGAGAGTGGTAAAGCTGAAGTCAAATCATTCCTTGTATAGATAGCATCAGTATTCATGATCAGAGTGCATCAGAGTGCTTTGTGCATCATGGCAGACTACTGACTTTATTCCTTAAATAGTAAGAAACTATAGGAATCATAATATCATTATATTTATATTTTTGAAGATAATAGGGCCATTCAAGGGCAATAATCCATGTGTAGGCAAAAGAGAAACAGAAAAACCAGTGAGGAGGTTATTTCAGTAGTTCAGGTGAAAACTAAAGGTGTCTTGGGTAGAATTGGAGGCGTAAATAAGAACAGTGGGAAGCCCCACTAGAAGAGGAAAAAACATTTATGCAGGAGAGAGGGGTATAATTACAGAAAAAGTTTTCTGTAAGAAAAAGGAAATGTGATTCATTTCAGAAGCAGATAAGTAAACTTGAAGTAAAAATAAGACAAGTTATCCTTTTTAATAGGAACACACAGTATATGGGTACCCATGCAGTCAGTGCTATTTTAGTGATGGAGTAATTTTAAAACATATCTTTTGGTTTCTTCTGTTTTTTTTCCTGGACATATTTTTTAATTTTTTCCTGTATTTTCATTCTTGACACTATTACAGATGTCCCCATTTCCCCTTCCCTCTGGCCATCCCCACACTGTTTTCTGTGTCTATGAATTATACATATATGTTCTTTGGCTAATCCCTCACCTTCTTTCATCTAGTCCTCCCCCTCCCCTCTGAAATGAATTCTTAATTTTTAATTTAGAATAATATAAAATGATATTTTATGTTTGACTTGTTAAAAATCATCTTTCCTTTCTCTCCACATACACTGTTGTATATATTTCAAAAAAGAAGTTGCTGATCCTCTACACATTTATCAGAAATTTGTTTTATAAAAGGAAAAGTTACTAACAATGAAGGTTTGAATGATGTTTTTATTCATTTTAGGATAATTTCAATAGAATTTTTGGGTTTTTTAATCCATTAATAAAGAAGAAATGGAATAAAATATTTTCCTTCTGTCATCTGGATTTCAGTAAAATGTGTGTTTTATCCATTAAAAGCATTGTTTTCAGTTGCCAATTTCCATTTACTCTAAACATGTTTTTCCAGGATTACTATTTTCTCATTACATTTTGTGAAAACAGGACTCTAGATTTCCTCATAAAGATAAGTTTCTCCATAAATTTTTCCTTTTTCCAATGCACTGAAGTTATGTTGGGAGGGAAGAGGATACTTATTGTCTATGCTTCCTTTTTTTCATTCAAAAGTCCTTTTAGTTTTTTATATGTATATTTTATATTGTTGTTCAGTTATAGTTGTCCTGTCTTTTTCCCAATTACTTTTCCCTGCCCTGTCCCCTCCCACTCCCACAGTCAATCCCTCCATACTGTAGGTGCCCATGAGTCCTTTATTCTTGTTCTTTGGCTTGTCCCTTCCCCTCCTTCACCCCCCAACCCCCATTATCCTCCTCCCCATGGCCTTCTGATTGCTGTCAGCTTGTTCTTTATTTCCACGTCTCTGGTTCTATTTTTCTCATTTTTTTAAATGAAAAAGAAAGAAAAATCACCTTCTGATTTTGAGGAGGGAGGTGGGCTTATTAGAAAAATAAGAAAGATAAGAGCATGTCTAACAGGATAATCTATGAATAGAAATGTTATGTGTTTTGTATGCCTGGCTATGATGAGAACTCATCTAATGACTCTATAAAACTCAAATCAATGATGATGTTGTATGTTTCCTGGAAGTCATGTTTAGTTGCTCTTGTATGGATTTAA
Organism: Trachops cirrhosus; assembly: GCA_028533065.1. Classification (NCBI taxonomy): domain Eukaryota; kingdom Metazoa; phylum Chordata; class Mammalia; order Chiroptera; family Phyllostomidae; genus Trachops; species Trachops cirrhosus. Next base: position 38,204,467 of record CM052543.1, read on the forward strand.
AGTAGACAGATTTGGGTTTAACAGGATTGGTTCCTTTACTATATAAGTACAATTAAGGGAAAGAGGATCAAAGAAGTGGAGTATAAACACAAGAAAAGGATTGTAATGATGGAACATGCTTTCTGTCCTGGTGAGGAAATAAGATGGTAATAGGAAAGATGGTGTTAGTGAATATATTACTGGAAAAAGAAAGAAATCTGTTTAATTCATAAGACCTGAAGAATAAACCAGTACTCTTAGGTAGCTCAGTGGACTAATTTGAGGTTAATACTTCATGACTAAACAAAATTCAATCTACACAGGAGGTCCAGTTGTTGTAGAGAAAGGTGAACATGGCATGTAAAAAACCTCAAAGTGCCAATCAAATGCATAAGTGTTTAGCTTGAGAGGTAGTGAGAGGAACCCACTTAATTAATGGTGTCATTATTTGGACAATACATCTTTTATACTTTGTCCAAAATGGATAGAAACAGGATTATGACCAGAGTAGATCCCTGAAAGGGAGACAACCTATAAAAACAAAAGAAACTAAAAAATGGGGTTTTTCAACTTCTCAGCACTCTTGCAACAGGAATAAGGAAGCTTATTTCCTTTTTATCTAGGAAGCTTCCTAGTGAGAAGATCCTAGTTCTTCTATCCTTGAATCAATAATAAAAATGATTTTATCCTAATATTATTCAAAACTCTAGAAAGAATTTAAATGTAGAATTGCTGAACTGTGAGGGAGAGAGTAAACGTCCCATTCACAGAGAAGAAAACTGAGTGTCATTTAAAAAAAATGGTTGTGAAATAATATAGGTGCTTTGAGATAGACCTAAAGCTCTATTGCAAACTCCATGATCCCAAAGAAGTGTTCTCTCTCTCACTGAGCCCCATTTTAGCAACTCATTAAAAGCCAAACTTACAAAACTACCCAATACTTATATCTCATTGGCAGGTGTCTAAACTTTAACAACCACCAACAGCTTCTACTATGCTCATCTTCAACCATTCCAGAATCCTGACCTTTACTTTGATGGGCATCCCAGGCTTAGAGTCACAGCACTTGTGGCCATCTCTTCCTTTCTCCTTCATGTTTTTGGCTATCCTCACTGGCAATGGTGCTATCCTCATCTTGGTGGCCACAGAACCCACACTTCATACACCAATGTACCTGCTCCTGGCCCTGCTGGTGGTGGCTGGCCTCATATTTACTCTGGCTCTGTTGCCCAAGCTCCTCTGCCTCTTCTGGTTCAATGATCAGGACATAGCTTTCAATGCTTGTTTCACCCAGATCGTTTCCATCCATGGAGCATCTGTGGTACAATCAGCTCTACTTGTTGCAATGGCTTTTTACCGCCATGTGGCTGTGTGTAAACCATTGCACTACAACACAGTTCCAAACCATTCCTTAGTTGGACGCCTGGGACTGGTAGCTCTAGCCAAGGGTGTGATTCTTGTCCTGCCTATGCCTCTTCTACTTCAGAGGTTGAAGTTCTGCCACATGATCATTCCCCATACTTACTGTGACCACATGGCTGTGATAAAAATGGCCTGTGACTACACCAGACCTAATCATATCTATGGGCTCTTCGTGATTCTGCTCGTGGTGGGACTTGATTTGCTGCTTATTGGCTTCTCATATGGTCTCATCCTACAGGTTGTGGTATGCCTCGACTCTCAAAGTGCCATCTTCAAAGCTATCAACACCTGTTCAGCCCACCTCTTTGTCATCATTGTCACTTATGTGCCTGCACTGTTTTCCTCCTTCACCCAACGCATTTTTCTCAATATCCCACCTGAAGCCCACATTCTCCTTGCCAATCTCTACCTTCTTCTACCTTCAATGCTCAACCCCATCATCTACAGTATAAAAATGAAGAAAATACAAGGCAAGGTGGCCAAATGCCTGTGCAAAAAACTTGAATAGGCCATGGGTCCACACAACAAACTTGAGAGTAATAAAATCTTTGAGCCTTTGCCCAACCATTCAAGACCCAGCTGTATCTCCAAATGAGTTATGAAAGAATAGACCATGGAGGTGTGTGTGTGTGGTGGCCCTCATGAAGACCCAGTATATTTGTTTATCTCACTGCTCTATGAATTGAAAAAGGGAGAGGCTAAGAAAGCTCTTTCTATGACTTTTAACAGTACCCATGATGTGGGCCTCCTAATAACCTTCACTTCTGTGTGCATGTTTATTAATTACACACAAAATTTCTCTGTAAATGATCCAAGATTATCTTTCCTTGGCTTGATGGAAAGTTTATACTTGCTTCAATTCTCTCTCTTCTATTTCTCTAAGTCTCTGTGTCTGTTTCTAAGTAGTGTCTTATTGCTGAAAGGAATCTGACATACTCAATTCTTTGGATACCACCTTAACATGTAGTAACTTTTTAAGAAACTGGCCTTTTCTCCAATAATTTTTAATGTAATGGCAATGCAGCATGTTAACAATACCAATCAGATGATTGTGATGATGTGGATGCTTATGACAAAAGTGAAGGAAATGGAAGATGGCATAAATAGACTCAGGGACTGTTTAGATACACACAACAGAAAGTTTCACTGCAAAGAAAAATACCTGTCCAGATGACTAATTTAAGAGACTCTAATGATCAGAATCTTCATCTTAAAAAAGCATATGTTATGACAGTAATCAGAAGGGAGAGGGGAGGGGATAAAGGGGAAAAAGGATGATGGGTTTATAGAAACAATTATAAAGGACATATGGACAACAACAAGGGGGTGGAAATGGGGGAGGGAGGTGGGGAGGGGTAGGGGAAAAGGCACAAACTGTACTTGAAAAACAATTTTAAAAATTGTAATAATTAAAAAAAGGAAAAAAGCATATGTTACAAGAAAGATATTTGTTCCTGAATTAATATTCTAGGATGACTCAAGTCATATATAAAGCACTGCCATATTGAAATGCTTTTAAATCACTGTAGTAAATGAAATTCCTATCTAATCATTTAAATACATAGTTATCATAGGATCAGTTGCACAGTGCAATAAAACAAATACAAGATTGAATAGTTAGACAAAAATGACCCCATTCCTAATGAAAG
>CM052543.1:38208016-38229426 GCA_028533065.1 Trachops cirrhosus
TTACAGGAACAAATATAGAGGACACATGGACTAAACTAGGGGGGTTGGAAAGGGGAGGGAGGAGGGGAGGAATGGGTGGGTGGGCTGTAATGGGAATAAAGGATAGAAACTGTACTGAATAAACTAAAATAAAAAATTTAAAAAAAAAAGACTTCTAACCAGTTGTAGCCTATTTTCTACGCAGGTGGGCTAAACAATCTATAAACCTTAGGAGCATTTTTAATTCATATGACCTAGAGAGAACAGAGAACACCCTGTACTATATACATTTTTCCTTTGTGTTGCATCTTGTCCTGCCTAGCCTTCAGAGTAGGAAGATACCCACAGAACAGAAAAATAAATCATATTATCTACATCAGAAGGAAGAATCCACTTTCTTCAGACTGTTCTGCTCTTAATCTCTCTAGGTAAAGAAATGTCCTAATTTATTCTTAACTATGAAAGTGGTTTTATAAAGGGTGTGTTTGGGGAATGTTGGCCTGGGGGAGGAAAAAGCGTAGAGTCAGATAATTCATCTGTGGTGGCTTTTCTGTGCCTTTTTGTACTTTTAAGCCAGATTTTTTCTTTGAAGGTGAGAGCATACAGAGAGAATTTATGACTAACGCTGACTTTTGACTATCGTCATATGATATCAGCATGTCAGAGTTTAGAGAGAAACTAATAAAATAAAGGTAATGAATAGTCTACTGTCATCAAAATATAATCTCAATGACAGAAAACACATAGCATTAAACCTTGGATAAACAGATGATGACACTGGATAATTAAAGAAAACATAAGAAAAATTCAAGGCTATAACTAAGGTTGGCGAAGCTCTGTCTCAGGAGAGGAGTGAATGGAAGACTCCTATATTATATTCTTCACATTCTATTAGTTCCAGCAGAAAGACCATCTGTTGAGGTGGATTTGTGCTAGTTATTCCAGGAATTTTTATATATAAGATCCCATGGAGTCATTTCAATTTTAACTCAAGTTATGTATTAATATCCATTTTTCAGATAAAGTTACAAAAGCTCAATTTCTTTGTAACTTTTCAATAGTCACACAGGTAGCAAGTGGTTAAGCCTGAATTCAAATTATAATATTTCTGATTATAAAATATTTTTCCACTCTATTATGTCCATGTTGCTTCTCTAAATACAGCCAAGAATGAAGAAGTTGTACAGCAAAACTAAGTAGAACATTTAGCAGAAATGGCTTAATCAAAAAACCCAGGCAACTATTGTGTGCCTACATAATTTTTAACACCAATAATGAATTAAAGATGTCTCTAGGTTGTGATATAAACAGTTATTGCTATTTGGAGAACTGAAAATGTCTTCTTTTTCTAGTTATTCTGTTTTTAATGCCCCAACCCATTTCCATCTAATCTCCACTCTTCTGAGACACTTGTGCCCCTAGGAGTTGGCTTTGATAGAATGCATTGTCCAGTCTCTATTGAAATCTACCTTATTTGTTTTGTCCAAGGAAGCTATGTCAGTCTGGGTCTCCAGAAAAGAGGTGTTAAGAAAAGATTAAACATATAAGAATTTTATTAGTGGAAGTATATGTGTGAAAGAAGCTAGGGAGATAGTGAGGGTAGGGTAGGATACCATCAGACTACAATCAAAGTTTGACTCTAAGGTGAAGGAGGGAGAGAAGATTGGGTGGAAGTGATCTAAATTTCCTGCAGCAAAATCATTGGGAAGTTTTTGAGCTAAAATCAACAGACTTTTATTTAAACTCTCTTTTGTGGGTCTGCACCTTGTATCTCTATGGCCATTCTCAGTCATTGCCTGGAAGTAGCCTCTGCTTGGAATGACCTTGGCAAGCAGCAGGAATTCTCAGGCAATTATAATTATGCTCCCTCTAGTACAAAGTCTGTGAGCTATCCTCTGGCTGCCACAATCCAACCTTTGTATAGCACAAATATATTTCTCTAGTGGGGTTAAGAAACAGCTTCTACATGATTCTGAAAGGCCTTTTTTCCCCAAGGGAAGACTCAGGAGAAAGAGGTTAGTGGGCAGAACTCTAGCCATTGCCTGAGCAGTTGATCTCAGGGCTGCAGCTAATATTCACCTTTGTCCTTCTCCACTCTCCACTTTAAATGTCCCTCCTATTTGCTATCACTAGTCAGGTAATAAGGTTTACCTGGTTGTATAATCCTTAACTTCATTTCTGAAATTTCTAAACACTTAATAGTCATATTCTTCTCAGTTTGGAATTACTCTGTATGTTCATTTATAATGGGGACAAAAGAGTACCACCAGGTAGCTAAGCAAATCACCTAGTTTTACATGTTCTGTTCTGCTGACATTGTGTAAAAGCATCCCTATCTTCTCCTGCTGATTAGAGTACAAATGAAAGAAAGTTCACAAACTTCCAGCATTGTATTGGCAAGAATCAGGGTGACAAACTGCTCAACTACAAACATTTGCTTCTATTCATGAAACATATGAATGACTAAGAGGGTATAACCATGAACCCAGAAAGAGCCCACAGAGTAAAGCCAGGAGCTATGAAGGAATATTTATATCTAGGATGTAAAACCTAATTCAAGGAACCCCAGCTATATTTTGCCTGCTCCATTTGTGGTAGGTCATTACAGAGCAATGAAAAACTAATACATGTTCAGTCCCATTCCTAAATAAATTGATTCTTGTTTATCTAACCTTATATTCCAACACCTTTGACCAAGCACACTCAAAAATCAATTCCAGAGATTGTTCCTGTCTTCTACCAACACATGACAGTGAGGTATTTTAATTATTTAGGGTTATGGTCTTTTTATTTTTGCATGAATTTTAGAATGTATCTAGCTGTGTTATGCAGTGATTTAGCCCAGTGTATTGGCCATACATTCAGTAAAAGAAGGGGAAGAGGAGGAGAAGTTATGTCATGGGATGGGGGCAACTGTTGTCATTTAGGGCAGAGGTTTCTGTAGAGTACCTTAGCACAGAAGTAGTCCTGGAACTTTGCAGGGAATCCCTGCCTATCCAGAAGGTCCAAAGCAAATTTCTGAGTCATCTTCAGCAATATCAATCTGGATGTTAATGCTTTTGTCTCACTTTTCAAGTTTTTGTGTTTTTCTACCAAGACCTTGATCTATATATGGCAAACTTGCCTTAGCTGAACGTTAGGACATCCCTGGAGCCTTGATACTCTCACAATTGGGTCTCCAGACTGCCATGCAATTATATCTGCCCTTCCAGTATAAGTGATGAATATTTCTTTATATCCTACTACCGCTTAGGTTCTCTGGTTCTCCCTTTTATCTATTAAATGCTTATTATGGACTCTGTCATCCTATAGGGCATAAAAACAAATTCCTAGCAACCAGTAAATTTCCATATTTTAGTTACTGTTTCTTCCATATTCTTCAAATGCTTGCCTAATTGTACTTGACACAAAATTTCCCAGTACTGGTATAATATTTGGTAATTGAACCACTACCTCTTTCCAGGCACTATCCTGCCCCATCTACTAATCACAAGAGCATTCTCTGCCTACCAGGCAGGAAGTGAACTAGTCCCAGTTTCCTGTCTTGGCACTTGTACCACTCTCAGTGTCAACTTGTATTAGTCTGGGTCCTCTGCAAAGCAGATACCAAGATGGAATTCAACATGTAATATCTGTGTGAAAAAAAGACAATCTGTGTAGATTGAGATAGCAGTAAACCGCAATATAAGCCCCCCAAGTTAAGGAGAAAGAGAGGAAAGGATGAGTGGAAGTATGTTAGATTGCCATGCAAAGACAAGATCAGCTGACCAAGGAGCCTACCAACATGTCTTACATTCCCCAGGAAGGGGTCTTAGCATCCTTGTCACACTCAGTCATTGGTTGGGAGAATTCTCTGGGAGACATTACTTGATGAAAATGCAATGATGGATTTCAAATTGTAGTAGTTGGGTTCTTCAGTCAATTAGCTCCCTATGACAGGAAGTCTGTGAAGCACATTCACATGCTTATTATAGGACACTAATAGATTTGGAGAGCAAAACAAAAAAGGAAATTCCAAGTAACAATTTTCCAACTCTCATCCTTTCTCTCCCTCCTTCCCTCTTTGTCTTGCCTTGGCTTCCTCTGAGGCAAGGGTCAGAACACTCTTTCTGTAAAGTTTCAGATAGTAAGCATTTTTGGCTTTGTGGGTACAATGATCATTGTCACAACAAAGCAACACTACCACTGTGGGGAACAAATGGGTGGCTGTGTTCCAGTAAAACAGTATTTACCAGAACAAGCACTAGGTCAAATCTAGCCTGTGGACCATTGTTTTCCAACTTCTGTTCTAAGGCCACATTCTTAAATAAAAATAAATATTGGAATCAATTCAAATGTCTACCAATACAGCATATTTTGAAATAGTTTTAAAAAGGGGAGAATGAATCTATACATAGTATCATTGGTTACAGTCAATAATATGAGGTTAAAGAATAAACTGCAAAATAGTATTATAACATGATTTTATTTTATAGTCATAATACTTGCAGTATTTGTTTATATAAGGAATAGTTGTGAGAACATGTCCAGAATTTTGGAATGTAAACTTATTTGGAAATAAGTGTTTTAAGATGTAATTAAGATAACTTTGTACTGAATTAGGCTGGGGCCTGATCCAGTGCCTGGGATCTTTATAAGAAGAGAAAAATTTGTACAAGATGGATGATATGAAGAGACACATGGGGAAAAAGCCATGTAATGACAGAGACAGAAGTTGAAGAGTTGTGTCTTCAGCTAAGGAATACCAAATATTGTCAGCAAACATCAGAAGCTGGGAGACAGGTAAAGGAAGTTTCCCCTCCACCCCAAAGCTTTTAGAGGGAGCGTGGCCCCACTGTAAACTTGATTTTGGACTTTTAGCCTGCAGAATCATGAGAGGAAAAAATTGTTGTTTTAAGATAACTAGATTGTGATAATTTATTACATGAGCCCTATGAAACTAATACAATGTCAACTATAGCCAGTCAAGCTGAATAGAATGTTTACATTATCCACACTATGTTTTAATGTTTATATTTCATATAGTGTATTTTGTTGACCAGACAAAAAGAACTATAAAAAAGGAGAAAGAGAATATATATCCTTCCTTATAATAATTCCATATCTACATATTTATACTTCAATAATACTTGGCATATGCAGGAAAAAGGTCAATATAACAAGATGCTCTTATGATCTTTTTGAACAACAAAAGCCTGGAACAACCATCTGCTCATTTATAGGTGACAGCTGAAATAAATTTAACAAACATACAGAGATATACTAAAGATTCATGAAAAAGAATAAAATAAGTCTATATATGCTCTAATGGAACAGTTGCTAGGAGATGTTATTAGATAAATTAACAAAGTAAAAATGTATAATAATGTTTGTATAATTAAGCTATAATTTAATTTTGCCCAGAGAAGTTATTTCTTGTTTAATTTTCACTACATACTTTTTTCCATAGAAGACATGTAAAAATACCTATGTTATCTTAAGGTTGCATTTTTCTCAAGTTCACTCTGTAATTAACTAAAAATTAAAATATTCTACCATGTCTCTAAGCTGTAGCTTGTTACATTAGACAATCCTTGCACACCACTGCAAAATCCCCTTGGTCACACCTTATTCAGCCTCTGTTACAGTGACTAGTTCCATGCAGGTATAATCAGACAGCCAATGTCAGGTCAAGTCTAGTGCCTAGCGCTTCTTGCCCTGGGGCCGCATTAACTCCATGGCACAGGACACCCCCAGCCATGAGCTTGGCTGTCTTGCCTACACAGCCCAGAAGAATGCGGAAGTTAACACTTGCGGTGCAGTTCCTGATCCATCGAGTATAATCCTTTCACCCCCCAGGAAAGCCAATTGTGAAATATTTCATAAGGCTCCTCAGGTGGTCCTGGAAGGGTTGGACACCAGTTTCCACTAACAGTGTAAAAATGGATTTAAAATCCTTGTATTGGTTTTTCCTTTTTCCCAGTTGCACTCTGCCTGTTTTGCACTCTCACTCCCTGTGATCATATTTCTAAATAAACTGCCAATAAGCAACTTTTTGTTTTAGGTCTTGTATTTAGGGGAAGCCAGGTTTTGAATTTCCAATGTTGAAAAACCTTCTGCCCAAATACCCTACACTCTACTCAGAAGTGTCACCTTCCTGATCATTTATTAGAAAATGTTTGTATAATTATTTATAATTAATTTGAGAGCTTGGGACCATTTCAAATGCTCCAGAGATAATGGAAATAACAAAAGTGAAGCGTACCCTGCATTAATCCAATGTGGAAATACCTGACAAACACAAGTGATTAAACTTGACCTAAATATGAAACATATGAACATTTTTCTAATTTTTGCATTGCTAGGAACTACTCTATAGATGTGACAAGAAAAATGGTTAATTAACATTAATGTCATGTGTCACATTGCCAGCAAGCCCACAGGAGAGGAATCAAGCTCACACAACAGTAGAAATAATCAACCATGGACTCATAACACTTTGACTTTTGAAAGAGGAAGAAAGTCCAAACCAAAAAGGACAGGCACAGTCAGCCTTCCTGCTTGTGTTTTTTCTGATTTCTTTAGTTCACCCAGTTTTCCCCAGAATCAATTACTGCTTCCAGTTTTCCTGGCACAATTCCCACAATATGTATTTTGTTCATGTGTAAATAAATCACTTTTGTAAACTATCTTGCCAAAGACAAAAGGAAAATGAAGTAATTATAAGAAGTTGGTAATATTTTATAGCATGTGCACTGTGCTTCTATATCTCAATACCATTCGAATCAGATGAAAAAAAATCACTCTCAGCTCTCAGCAAAAAGTAAATTTGGTTAACTAGAGCTGGTCAGGCTAATGTTGCCTCAGGCTCTTTCACAAGCTGACACTTATTTGTCAATTAAATGATTAATCATAAAACATTTTGCTGATTGAGTTTTGTTGTCGCTATATGTTTCTGGTGCTTTAAGTATCTACTCTTACTATTCATTTCAAATAGGCAGCACTGTGTTCCATAACTGTTACTGCTCCTGCAAGGTTTCCTTCATCTCTGGTCCTCCATTTATAGAAAAGCTGCTCCCTATACAATCCTGAGTTTTTTCATTTTCTGAAGGTTGTGTCCATTATTTCAACTTCTAAAATAGCCCAGCTTCCTCAGTCCCTGTTATTGAATTGTTTAGTGTATTTGAGCCTATCACATCAGGTACCAAATTCTGGGGAAGTTTTGCTTATTTACTGTAGTTTAAATATTTTAAGTCTCTAAATAGTGGCTTTGTGACCTTAATGGTAGATATCTTTTTCACTAAATTCTACCTTCCTATATTAGTTCTACCATATGATGAATAACCCTACAATCTTTCTGTTTCCAAACCACATGCATCTTAAAATATTGGCCGCTATATCTCTAACCAGTGTCAAGAAGTGATTAACGATATCCTCTGAATTTAATAATACTGGGACATAGGATCTGAGTTTTACAAGCTGTTCCATGTACCTACTCATGACTTGTTTTTGGACTCCTAGAGATATTGCCTTGCAGAGGTCTGTAACCAAATATTTCCAGTATAAAACTGATTTTTATAACTGTAGTCACTAACAATACATTCTAAGAATTGTCTCTGTAAGCGATTCTTCTCAGACACTGGAAATAGTTGAGATAACCAGAAGAGTAGACACTAGGAGTTTTTTTAAGTGTAAAATTAGTTAAAATACATAGCAACCTTATAAACTTAGAAACTTCTAGTTTTCTTTTTCTTCTGAAATTTCTTTGGGAATTGAATATGTTTCTTGTCCATATCCTCAAGTTCACAAGGAAGCAACAAATGTAAAGCTCCAGCAGCAGGGATAATAAAAGGGTCTAGACACAATTTTGCACTTTTAATGTCCCTTCTCACTCCCTACAAATAATCTTCACTTTCCATCTCCCCTGTAACACATAAATACAAATACACACCCACACTGACTCACAACTGGACTTACTTTTCAAAGTGGTGGACAAGTTATTGTTTGTTCTTATGTTCTCTCCATAAGAAAACATTATACCCCATTTTACATGCGTTCAGTTTGTGCTGTTGTTTGAAGTGTTTTTGCATACATTATCATATATAATTTCCCCAAACACCATATCAGGTATGGAGAGATGCTATTATTTTTCTTTCTTAAGGGATAGTTGCCTTGCTTTGGAATTAGTGAGAGCAAGTAGGACTCCTGTGTCTTAGCATCTTATTCAAGGATTCAGGAGTAACCTGCCAATATGACAATTTCTACCACTAACCAAATTCCCTCAAGAACTGCATCTACTTAATCTGTTTTCTTCATACCTACCACTGCTGATAATCAGCCAGGTTTCTGACCATGGGCAGTGGTTATGGGCTCCTTTTTCCAGCACACATATTTAGTCACTTTTTCCCGAAATTCTTTGGTTTTCACTCCATAAATAATAGGATTGAGCATTGGAGGTACAAGGAAGTATAAGTTGCCAAGAATGGTGTGGACATGAGGTGGAATCCCCCGACCAAAGCGGTGAGTGAGGAAAGAGAAAAGCGAGGGAGTGTAAGAGATAAGCATAACACAGATGTGTGTGGTACAGGTGTTGACTGCTTTGTGGTGGGCTTCCTTAGAAGAGAGCCGCATTACTGCCCGGATGATTAGCACATAAGATGAGGCAATAGCTGAGATGTCTAGTCCAACAACCAACAAAGCTACCACCAGACCATATATCCTGTTGACTGTGGTGTCCACACATACCATCTTCACTACAGCCATGTGCTCACAGTAGGTGGTAGGGATGACATGATTGGTATGAAAGGGCACCTGCTGGAGGAGGATCGGCATGGGCAGAATGAACAGGATGGCTCTCACTAAACTCACTAGGCCAATGAGACCGATGCGACTATTGGACAGGATGGTGGCATAGCGCAGGGGCTCACAGATGGCCACATAACGGTCAAATGCCATGGTCATTAAGATGGCAGACTGCAAGGCAGAGATGGAGTGGATGAAAAACAGCTGGGCCAGGCAGCCCTCATAGCTGATTTTGCTCAGGCCAAACCAGAAGATGCAGAGCACCTTGGGAATAGTGGTTGTGGACATGCCCAGGTCTGTGAGGGCCAACATGCAGAGGAGCAGGAACATGGGCTTGTGCAGGGACCTCTCTGTGGAGATGGTGAAGAGGATGGTGCAGTTTCCAAGGACAGTGAAGAAGTACATGGAAGAGAAGGGGATTGATATCCATCTGTGTTTGTCTTCCATCCCAGGAATGCCTTGCAGAATGAAGAAAGAAGGATGGCCCTGGGAGGCATTGCAAGTAGTCATGGTAGCACCCTGACAAAGTACCTGAGAGGATCAATGAAAAAACTGTGTAGCATCAGTTTAAACACAAATTGACATATTTAAAGTGAAAAACAAAAGTTGAATATTAACTTCTATAAAAATGATTCTGAAATTATAACAGTATTAGAGTAATGAAATGAGATATTACAATATTAATATCTGAGAAAATGTCTTTTGATAATGTTTCATTAAGGAAAAACTGATTATTTCATGAACAAAATAAACATTACACCTATAAGAATATGTTAATAAGTAAATGTATATCCTCTTAAAGAATATAACTTGAAGTATGTAACACAAAAATGGATAAAAATAAGAAGAGAAATTGGCAAAATTTTATATATGCCTCTTTGCAGGCAAAAGATCTAAACGGTCAACAAGAGTTTTAACAAAATAAGATAACTTAAAAGCATGGACAACAGTGTGGTGATTGCTGGGGGAGGGAGTAATAAGGGAGACAAATGATAATGGAAAAATACAATAAAAATAATGTAGAAAAAAGCTTATAATAGAATTGTTCATCCACAAATTAAAGAATACACATTCGGATCAGGTAAGGGACTTGTGAAGACCTTTTTAATGCTAAAAGGTCTTCACTGTACAGTGATGACTAAAATGAAGCAGATAATGGGGTTTTGAACCCCTGAACCTCAAAAAATAGGCTACTAGAATGTGAATACAAAGCCCAACCTCACCTAGAACCACTTACCTGAATATGAGGTAATGTGAGAGAGGGAAGCTGGTCCCACATCCGTTTAAACATGTCTGTGTATGTGTGTCCTCATGTATGTAGGTATATCTTAGCAAATATTCATGTTGTTCTTGGAGAGCAAACTCATGGCCTTGCATCTGTACTCTCCCCTTTTTGGGGCACCTGGGATCCATGCTGTGGTCCTTTAAGTAACCTAAGTAAGGGCCACTAGGGGACCCAGGATTAGCTCTTTGCTATTCCCTCCTTCCCTAAACACACATGCACATGGCACCACTACAATTATGTGTGATATTGACCCTGGAGGTTACCTTAAGCTCCCAGGAGATAAGGCTGGTTGGCTTTAGGGATTCTAGGAATGTTCCAATCTTTGCCAGTCCTGAAGGAACCTAAGGAGAGAGAGGGTGGAGTTACAGCTGGGTATGAAACTTGTCTAGGGCCTTGAAGTTTGGGTATTCCAGAGGCTCCCACTCCCAAGCATGTTTAGGAGTGAGAAGCAGAAGTGGATTCACTCCATGGCTGGAGTAATCATTCTCATGAAAGTAGCAGAGGCACAACACCTGCTGTCTTTAGCAACCTCAAGGTCCTACTATTCCTAGCTTCTTCCTGATTTTCAGGCTGTAATCTTTTTCTCAGGACAATCAAAGGCTTTGTCCCTGACATTTCCCAGCCCATTTTCTTCAATTCATGCCCCACCCCCATCCCCAACCTCTCATAGTCCAGCATCTCCTGAACTTCTGGGGCTAGATGTTGCCATATGATTTGTCTAGTTAGTCCAGAAGAACCAAGTTATTAAGGTTTGTCGAAAAGTATTTGCTAAGTTTATTCAAAATATATAAGACAGAATAAAACAGTTACAAAATCATACAAACAATAAATGGAAGCAGAACTCAGAGAGCCAGATTCTAAATCCTGATGCAGGACAAGTTCTGACCAGACAGGCCTTATAGGGACTTTGTTCAGAGTTAGGTGTCAGTAGGAAAAAAGCAATGACAGAGGAAAGCAAGTGGCAGAATAAAAGGCCTGAGACCATTAATATATCAACAAAAAGGGCCATAAAGGGGCAAGCGCAGATACACCTGTTTATGGACACATCCACACAACTTCCCCCTGCAGAAATAATAACATACTCTAATAATATGCAGAAATTCTGGCCTCAGTCATCTTTTCTCTCTGTCCCAAGGTGGTCCTAAAGAGTGATAATGACAGGTAGCCACCAAAAATATACTCAGGTTATGGACAGGTGGTGACTTTTTGCCTCAGATCATGGAAAGAGGTCCTAGAATCAAATGAATCTGATAATAATGATTACTTCACTGTAAGAAAAAAATTAAAAGTTTAATGTAAACATTTTTATCTTTGCTCCAATAATACCTTTTACTCCTTGCCCCTGAAGCAATTCCATATTCTCTTGTACTTACCTTACTTCCTCTCTCCCTGGATTGTGAATTTCCTGATTGGGCACTTTGCCTTAGTGACTTATGAAAATCAATGCCTAATATACCTGGTATATAGTTGAACCTTAACACATATTTTTGAATGAATAACTATAAGAATAAGTAAATGAACTGTGTTTCTAAAGTCCTTGGGAAAGCCTTACACTCTTTAGATAATAGATTAGGGATTACTAAGGACTGCACAGAGGTAGGAATGGGTAGTTACTACTTAAATGGTTAGAGTTATTTGTGGTGATGAAAGTTTTGTAATAAATAGTCACAATTGTTGCCCAATATAATGATTTGAAAAGACAATTTGTGTTATATGTATTTTACAATAGCACAATAAAAAATTTGGTCTCTGTTAATACAATCCTTATTCTTCAAATACCATATTACAAAATAAGTCAATTCTGTGTGGGCTGAATCTCAGCCCTTAGAAAAAGAAAAAGATATGAATCCTGAAGTCCAAGGCTAAAATCACTGCCCAGGGACAGACTGCCCAAACCCAAATGGCAGGTATATTCTTGGCAAGTAGAGCATCCTGCCTTACATTGAGTGTATTGTCCGACCAGAGGATTTCACTGTGTCCTGACTGAAGGTGACACTTCCTTTGCATTTGGTCTAGACATCCTATGCATTCCAGTGACTCAAGTCACACTCTCCAGGCCCTACAATACTATATTTATTTCTTTTTCAGGTTTTCTAGGCATATTGAATCTGATCATGGCCTTGGATTTGCATCCCAAGCTATAGTCAATGGGCTCAATCAAGGAATGTAGAATAGACTCTTTGTGCTTGAAATCACACTCAAACCACAAAAGAAACTGAGTGTTTTAGTGGATAATTAAAGAACAGGCTTATGCAGCTGATAGGGGAGGACAAGACAATGCCAGCCTTCACTACACAGCTCAGGTCAGCAATCTGGGGTCTCAAAGCAATGATTCCCCTAATAGGTTACTTGTCATTTGTGCCCAGGTGTGATTAGCTTTTCTGCTCAGTTGTTTCAACTGCATGTTCTTCCTTTAAACTTTTGTCATCTCAAACTTTGTGGGAGATCCTGCAAGAGCCTTACGACCCAGTTATCCCTTTCTAAATTTCATTAGATAAGGGATTAAAATGACTAGTAAATAGCAGGGATGGGAGATACATTTTTGCGCTAACCAACTCGTAAACATGTTGTGTCTTCCTGATTAACTTGTCTAAAAATACTTTTTCTCTATAAATGTTTTTCTCCCTCTTGCATAAAATCCTTCTGTACTGAAAGTTCTGGAAGATAGTAAGAGATTAAAAATGTAGATTTCATTATTAAATGGGACATATTGATAACAACAACAGGAAAAAAAGAAAGTTAAAACCCTGGTACCTGGGGAAATACAGAGGGGTGGTATTAATGACATTTCAGATCTTTCAGAGCTGCTCCTGAAAGCTTTCTCCTCCTCCTGAATAAAAACCCATGGTGCTGTCTTTCCCAGCTGCTGTGAGCGCTTTGGATTCAGTCTGACTGCTGAGTTCACAATCTCACAGTTCTATGAGATGAAAGGGGATGGACTGGTTCCTGCACTTTCCACATAGACACTTGCAGATGTCATCCACACTCATCAGGTTGAAACACTTATCCTAGACAAACAGACTGCCTGTGGTAGTTCTGAAACCAAGGGCTAAAGTGAATTATTCATCTGGTCTGGGAACACTGGGGCAGAGGCCATGTTGAGAGCTATGTTAACCTGCTGTCTGATTGGTATACATCCTATCTTGGGTGCCCTCACATTGTTGTCCACAGTTTCTGGGAGACAACATGTGTCCCTGTGATTATACTCCTTATATGTATACCCTGACTACCCTGACATTGCCGCAGGCTCCCAGAAAATTTCAGGTCAGGGTAGCTGTAACTATGCAAGATGAGTGTTATTCCTGAATTAATAATGCATAGACCAGATAAAAAGGGTTTCATAAAGAAACATAAGGAAAAAGCTTCCTGTCTCTCAAAGGTAGACCCTAGCAGACATGGGACACATTTTCCTGATGTAGTGACTGTTGAGATTCATGGTTACATTTGATCCTTCAGGCAGGTCTCATCCTATGTGGAGTGATCTTGATCATTACTTTGTCCACCAAGTCTAAGACTAATTACACCGTTCTTGATATAACCCCTTACAGTCTCACCCATTCAGTTTCATGATGGTTTAGCCTATGTTTCTAGCTCAGGTGTTAAAAAGTTAATGTGGAGTTGAAGAGCCCAGCTCCAGGCTGAGCATGTGCATGTAATATTTTAGGCCCAAACACTGGCAATTACAATGACATTGCCTTGCAGGACAGGCCACACAGGACACAGCTGACTTGATGCACAGCCAGTACATTGCTGTCTCAGAAGGGAGGTGCAGTCAAGGACTAAAGCCATGCTCTTTTGCACAGTTGTGCTCCTACCCCAGGCCCTCCATTTGGAGATCTCCTCATGGGGAAAGTTTGAAGACACTATTCTCCACTCTGACTCAGTGCTCAGTACTTTTCCACTTATAGCTCTTTCCCTATGCGCTCCCATTGGCCCTACTTTATAAAAATGCAGGAGCCTTTAGTTAAGGCTCCCTTGGCAGACATCCTTGTCTTGTTCCTGATCTTAGTGGGAAAGCTTTTAGTTTTTGCCCATTGAATATGATGTTGGCTGTAGATCTCTTGTATAAGGCCTTTATTATGTTGAGGAATGTTTCCTATTTCCAACTTTGCTGCGTGTTTTTATCATAAATAGGTTCTGTACCTTATCAATGCTTTTTTCCACATATATTGATATGGTTATGCGATTTTTGTCTTCCCTTTTGTTTATGTGATATGTATTCACACACATTGATTTGTGAATATTGTACCATCCTTGCATCCCTAGGATGAATCTCACTTGATCATGGTGTATGATCTTCTTAATGTATTGCTGGATGTGGTTTGTCAATACTTTTTTGAGTATTTTAGCATTTATATTTATCAGTGATATTGGCCTGTAGTTTTCTTTCTTTGTTTTGTCTTTCTATGGTTTTGGGATTAGGATGATGCTGGCTTCATAAAAAGAGTTTGGGTCTTCCATCTTCTTGGATTTTTTGAAACAGTCTGAGAAGAATAAGGGTTAGCTCTTCCTTAAATGTTTTGTAAAATTCTCCTGTTAAATCATCTGGTCCAGGACTTTTGAGTGCCAGGAGTTTTTTGATTACCACTTCAATTTCATCAGCTGTTATTAGTCTGTTGAGGCTTTCTGCTTCTTCTTCATTCAGTTTTGGAAGATCTATTCAACATAGTATTGGAAGTCCTAGTCACAGCAGTCAGATAAGAAAAAGAAATAAAAGGCATCCAAATTGAAAAGGAGGAAGCAAAACTGTCATTATTTGCAGATGACATGATAGTGTACACAGAAAATCCAATAGACTCCACCAAAAACTACTCAACCTAATAAATGAACTTGGCAAAACTGTGGCATAAAAAGTCAATATTCAGAAATCAAAGGCATTTTCTATACCAACAATGAGATATCAGAAACAGAAATCAGGGGAAAAAATCCCATTCTGTAGCAACAAGAAAAATAAAATACCTTGGAAAAAAACCTAACCAAGAAGGTAAAAGATCTGTATTCAGAAAACTACACAACAATGAAGAAAGAAATTAATGAAGACACAAAAAAATGGAAGCATATACCATGTCATGGATTGGAAGAATTAACATCATTAAAATGTCCATACTACCCAAAGAAATTGGTAGATTCAACACAATCCCTATTAAAGTACCAATGGCATATTTCACAGATATAGAACAAACATTTCAAAAATTTATATGGAATCATAAATGACCCCAAATAGCTGCAGCAATTTTGAGAAAGAAGAACACAATACCTGATACCAGACTGTATTACAAAGCCATTGTAATCAAAACAGCCTGGTACTGGCATAAGAACAGGCACATAGATGACTGGAACAGAATAGAAAGCCCCCCCACAAAAACCCAAGTCTCTATGGTCAATAATATTCAACAAAGAGAGCAGATGTATAAAATGGAGTAAAAATAGCCTCTTCAAGAAATGGTACTGGGAGATCAGGAGAGCTACATTCAGAAAAATGAAACTCGACCACCAACTTACAACACACACAAAAATAAATTCAAGGTGGATAAAAGACTTAAATATAAGACACCATAAAAGTCCTAGAGGAGAACATAGGTAGGAAAATGTCAGTTATTTCATACAGCAATGTTTTCACTGATATGTCCCCTAGAGCAAGGGACATAAAGGAAAGAATAAACAAATGAGATCTCATCAAAATAAAAATCTTCTGCATGGTTAAAGAAAATAGCATTAAAATGAAAAGAGAACCAACCATATGAAAAAACATATTTGCCAATGATATCTCAAACAAAGGTTTGATTTCCAAAATACATAAAGAACTCACACGATGACACCCCAAGGAGACAAACAACCCAATTAAAAAATGGGCAAAAGACTTGAACATACATTTCTCCAAGGAGGACATACAAAGGGCCCAGAGACATATTAAAAGATGCTCAGCATCACTAGCCATCAGAGATATGCAAATTAAATGAGATACCACTTCACACTGGTCAGAATGGTCATCATAAACAAATCAACAAACAACAAGTGTTGGAGAGGATATGGAGAAAAGGGAACCCTAATGCACTATTGGTGGAAATGCAGACTGGTACAGCTACTGTGGGAAACAGAATGGCATTTCCTCAGAAAACTGAACATAGAACTGCCTTTTCATGCAATGATCCCACTGCTGGGGTCATTGAACCCTAAGAACACTGAAATACCAATTCAAAAGTCCCCGCGCCACAATCTTCATAGCAGGCCAATTTACAATAGCCAAGTACTGGAAGCAACCTAAATGTCCATCAGTAAATGACTGGATCAAAAAACTATGGCACATTTACAGAATGGAATACTACACAGGTGAAAGAAAGAAGGAGCTCTTACCCTTTGGGACAGCATGGATGGTTCTGGAGAGCATTATGCTAAGTGAAATAAGCCAGTAGTGAAAGACAAATACCATAAGGTCTTACCTATAAGTGGAATCTAATCAACAAAACAAACAAGCAAGCAAAAATATACCCAGAGTCAGTAAAGTAAAGAACAAACTGACAGTAACCAGAGGGGAGGTGGAGGGTGATATGGGGGGAAAAGAGGAATATGTTTTCAGGAATATGTATAAAGTACACATGGACAAAATCAAAGGTGGGTAGGATGAAGGGTGGGAAGTGGGAATGGCTGGGGTGGGGGAAGTGGTGGAGGGAAAATGAAGACAACTGTATTTGAAAAATAATTAAAAAATTGCTCAAAAAAGAAAAGGCTCTCTTGGCAGGGAGACAACCTCCATATTCAGGGTATGGGGGAAAAGATCTCAGAGCAGAAAAGCAAATGTTAATTATCCTTCCACCAAACATAACATTATGCCGAGACATCATCTTTAATAAACTCATGCAATTTTATAATATTTACATTTAATGTGGAACAGCGGCATGCTTTTGGTGTTTAATATAGTCTAGGAAGGCTAGAATTAACTGATGATAACTTGCAATTGTCATCTGTGCTCTCAAAGATGTTCTCAGTGGCCTCAGGTCTTTCCTTTCAAGTGGAACCTAATCAACAAAACAAGCAAAATATAGCCAGAGCCATTGAACAAACTGACAGTAACTAGAGGGAAAGTGGGAGGGGCAATTGGGGGAATTAGAGGGAAGGGTTGTCAAGGAACATATATAAAGGACACATTGACAAAGCCAAGGCGGGTAGGATCGAGGGTGAGAGGTGGAGATGGCTTAGGTGGGGGGATTGGGGGGAGAAAAAGGGGATAACTGTACTTGAATAACAATTAAAAAAAGATAAAAAGAAAAAAGAAATTCATGCCATTTTTCACTGCTGAGTTGAGAAATAGTCTTTTTATCCTTGTCTTTAAATAATATTATACTACTTTACATACAGTATAAAAACATTTTAAACAGAACACTTTTCTTTTTCTAACCTTTTGACTACAATTGTCATCCTTTTCACTTACCAGAAAAAGTCTTTATTTTGTCCTGTTTAAGAATACTTTCATTGAGCCCTGGCTGGTGTAGCTTAGTGGGTTAAGCGCGGGCCTGTGAACCAAGAGATCACGGTTCGATTCCCAGTCAGGGCACATGCCTGGGTTGCAGGCCAGTTCCCAGCAGGGAATACACAGGAAGCAACCATACATTGATATTTCTCTCCCTCTCTCCTTCCCTTCCCCTCTGAAGATAAATAAATAAAATCTTTAAAAAGAAAAAAATTTAAAAAGAATACTTTCATTGTATACAGAATTGTGAATTGAGATTTATATATGCATATATATGTGCATAAAATCTTTTTACTTTATTTTTTTTCTTAAAATGCCATTCCATTGCCACTTGACCTTCCATTGTCTCTAATTAGAAGTCCATATCCATTCTATTCCTTTTATGTTTTTACTTCTGGTGGCTGTCAAATTTTTCCTGGAATATTAATTATGGTATGCTTGAGTGTGATTTTCTTTCCATTTATTCTTGCTAGGTTTATATCTTTCATAAAATTAGGACTTTGGAAAACTATATTTGGGAACATTATAAAATTTTTGTAGACACTTAGATTTGCCATTAGATTTTTTACAACCAAAGTACAGAACTCTATTTCTTTTGTTCAAAATTATACTGTTTGTAACAAGTGCCTAGAACATTGCAGGTAGTAATAATTATTGAATGAATTAATACTAAACCAGGTTAACACATCATGATGCAGTTTAATAAATGATACTGAAAACCTTATCTTGATTAGCTGAGTAAGAAAAGGTTAATTTTTTTAATGTACCCTATTTCAAACTTTCATCTGCAATTAGTTCCTATATGAATGATATCCATTCCCAAGTTTCCAAGCAACAGATTTCAATCTACTATTCATTTTATAACTAAAAATTCATTTGTGTGAAAAGATTACTAGAGTTCAGTATTGTTTGTGGCAAGAAATATTTGAAAAATAAATGAGAATACCCCCATCAAACAGAAAAGACAGGGACAGGAATTTTATCAAAGATTTTAAATATACCAGAACCTTTATTAGGTTCATTTAAATAAACCATTTAACCATTTTTTTTACCTATACAGCCACAGAATGAGAGGCAAGGTCTTACTCTAATTTTATACATAAGAAAAATGGGACTCAAAAATGTGAAAGTTCATACAACTAACTAAATGGTAGGGTTGGAGTCAGCTCCTATGTAGCTTCAAGCCCAAGACTCTTCTCTACAATATTTTTTTCTTGTTTTTGAAACTTTGTAATTGTTCTTTTCTGTTTGGGTCAGCATGCCATCATTTTCTTTTTACAATATCTGTTAGAAAATAGCTTCAATATAAGATTTTCTTTAACATGTGGTATTTTAAAGCAAACAATGCCTGCATATTTTTGTTCCTAAATATGTGTTTTTTACCCTCCTTTGCTATTATTGTTTAATCATCCATATATTTCTCTACCACATCTTGTTGCTCTGGTGAGACTATAATGAAAAATAATTTTAATTTAAAAATGTAAAAAAAAATAAAATTAGGACTGTTTTGGCTAATATCATTTTAAATATTTTTCATATATATGAAAATATAGTCATATATTATATATATTTTTTTTCTTTGCTGCTCTTTCTGGAATCCCATTTAAATGTATGTGTTTCATTCTATTTTGTCTCACAAGTGACTTGTGGAGCTAATCAGGTAATGCTTTATTGTGGTCTGAAGCCAGCCACTTGGTGCATTGTTTCGAGAGATTCTGTTGCAGATCAATGTTAAGCACTGCCCATGACTGGCCCTGGGCTACCTGTTAGGAGATACAAAGTGTTCCATGATTGGTAGCTGACTCTGATGGGCCTGGGTGCGTGTATATAGGGTCAAGCTGTGTGACAAGGCCTTCTACCACCAGTACTGGGCTTGGGACATCCCAGCAAAAACCTGAGGAACCCTGAGACCTGCTGCTACCTGTCAGCTACCCATTAAATTCAGCCACTGAAAGAATCTCAGAATTTCTTTTCCATATCTTGTCTATTGTAAATAATGTTACAATAAATATATGGGGGCATATATTTTTTCAAGTTAGTGTTTTAACAAATTATTAAGAAAATTAAAAGGTTACATTGATGAGGCACATATTTATAATATATGTGTGCAGTATTACAAACATATCAAGTATTTTCATAGTAATATATTGATTCAATGCAAACAAAATTAAAATGTGTGTGTGTGTGTGTGTGTAAATTGAGAAATGCTTATAAAACTTGCATGAAAATGCAAAGTGTAAAAAATGGCTAAGAAATTTCTGAAATAAACTTGGAGGTTTTACGTTCTAATATCATGACTAGAAATTTTTAAATGCATTTTTCAGTGTTGGTGCAAGTTTATACAAACAGAATAATTAAAAATACCTCAAATTCAAGGACATAACTTAAGCCTCTGAAAATTCATCTCAACTGACTGTGTCTGAATTGTCTAGCCTGTATCTTCTTGGGACCCAACAGTCACAGCCTACTAAAATCACCAAGGTCATTCCATCTCAAGGGAAAGGAATTAATGTGGCTGATTTCATCTCTTGTCAGGGAATGGGAAATGGAGAATCCCATGTGATCTATCTCCTAGGAATACAAGAAACTACATAAATGTTTTTATTTCATCTCTTACAGAACTTCTCCCAGCCAAAAATTGTATTTGCTTCCTTTTAAATAGATAATTCCCACTATCCTAAAGCAAGAGACAGAAGACGTTTGGTGAGTAAAGAACTACAGTCAATCAGGGAGGAGGAAAGCCCTACACTGGCTCTATGATTTATTAAATAAGGTAGCCTTGCATTTATCCATCGGCCAAGTCGGGTCTGTGCCCTTGAAAATGTGACTCTAGTAGAAGAAGCCCTTCTGACAGCATTGATTCCATAAGTTGGCAGATCCTGGCAGAAAGCTGCTGATTTCAAGTGTGGACGAACTAAAGTGATCATTACTGCAGCAGGGAATTCAACAGAAAAGAAGAGCTTTTGGGGTAAAGGAACTCAGTGAGGTCAGGATAGGTTGTGACTGAGGCAGCAGGATATTTTCATTTGACACCCTCTTTGTAGTTTTAATAATTAGTGGTTTATTTTTCTCCCCTTCAAATTTACTCTTAGTGACCCAGAGGAAATGAGCTTCCTGCCAGGAGGCAGTGAGTCTGTGCTCCAAGAGATGGGGTTGCAATGTAGCCTAAATTACAGAGATATTTTTCGACTTTCTCAATCTATCTGATTTTTATGCCACAGGAGATGATGTCACAATCATTTTAGGAAGGATTTCATTAACTCTGTTATCATTATTCTAAAAAGCTCAGTGCCTGTAGGAGTTTAGTCTACATTAAACCTGGAGATATAGCAAACTACATTCTTATGGATGAGGGAAAAGTGGTGGGGTGAGGACTGCCTCTGGACAGTGGGAGCTAGTTACATTCCTCCTGGTTAGACGCTTCATTCACTTTGGCTAAGGACTCTGGCAATGAGAGAAGCATTTTCTAAATGAGGGAATCTCACTATGTTAAACTCTGGGGTTCTGGCAAAGACATCACAAATGCTATGTCTCAATCCAGTCTTTTCTTGATGTGCACAGAACTACAGATTCTTGCCAAATGCAATAATATAGAGGTGTTTTAGTTTATCCATAAAAAATCTACTTTCTTTTCTTAAAGGCTCTTTGAATGACTTTGTAAGTATGTAGGGAGGGTAAGAATTAAATCTCTCCAAAATTGGTCTCAGGATGGCTCATGTTGTGCTGGGCTTCTCCATTGTTTCACTCCTGGTATCACCATTACTGATTCTCTTCTCAAAAGTACTTATAAAATAGATCACACAATGGAGTTAAATCTCAAAGGATATTTTCAATGCAAAAGGCACCTTCAAAGAAAGGGGACAATAATGGGTCAATTCTATAGGTGCCAGGTCATCT
>CM052543.1:38229926-38255653 GCA_028533065.1 Trachops cirrhosus
CTCAAAAGAGACCTTACAGGCAAGAAGGGGCTGGAAAGAAGTATTCCAAGTCATGAAAGACAAGGACCTACATCCAAGATTGCTCTATCCAGCAAAGCTTTCATTTAGAATGGAAGGGCAGATAAAGTGCTTCTCAGATAAGGTCAAGTTAAAGGAGTTCATCATCACCAAGCCCTTATTCTATGAAATGTTAAAGGGACTTATCTAAGAAAAAGAAGATAAAAAACCTGTGTAGTAAAATAACAGCAAACTCACAATTATTAACAACCACACCTAAAACAAAAACACCAATGATTCTTAAATTCAATTCTTGGATAGCCTGAAACACAGTCACCTAGGAGACCTTTACATAAATGTAGATTCCTGGGTTCCACACAAGGAGATTTTTATCCAGAAAATTTAAATATAAATTTGTAAACCTATTCCTAAGGAAAGCAAATGCACGAACAGAACTTCAAAGTCTTGAGTCACTATGTTTGAACAACAATGGCCGTCTGCCTCAGGATATTGTGGTGAGTAGTAAAAATAATTTGTTGGCCAGTGCTTTGTGAAAGTAAAGGGGCATAGAAATGCCAGGTAGTTAGAAAAATGTTAATGTTTTTACCTTACCTCCATCATACAGATATCATTACACAATATTAGCAAGGGGTTTTGATACTGTTAATGATGGGTATGTGTAGGGAACTGGGGTGAATTTGGGATGTCCTAAGTCATTAGAGACATAAACATTCTCTTTAGATAGGAAATCAAATATTTTTACAGCAATTACACTACTTCAAAACTTATAATGAGTGTGCTTTTCAACAATGTCCTGTAATATCTGACAACTGGTGAACTATAAATTGAATAGCACCTTGACTTTGGGTTGGAAATCTCCCCTTTGTTGCTACTTTACCACAATTCTAGGGAAGGGAAAAATCAAAGAAGATAAAAACTAGTGACTCAATTAAGCATGCTTAAATTGTTGGACAGTGTTCTACTTTTTACAGATAAGATAATTGGATGACGTCAATTATTTAAGAAGGGTCCATATAAATGGCAGACTGAATTGTTTAAATAATTCTTAGAAGTACAAAACATTTAAAATTATCATGGACTGTTTTAGCTGACTTTCAGCAGCACCTATGTTCTGTCTTTTATTTGAGCAGATCTCTCAATATTTTACAAATCATAACCATGACATCAGTTCTCTCACCTTCACTGTGCAGCTACCTTTAAGGTAATAGTTTTTCAACATACCAGAAAACACCACCTTGACACATTATTCGCTCTTCAAATCTTTAAGGGGATTTATTATTGTAGTAATAGCAATCATAACAGCTAGCCATTTTATTATGCTCTCACTTTGACCTACATATAGACCAGAGTCATGATCCAGCAATATTATCATGATAACTTTCTAAGCACCAAAACAGTTGACCTGAAAAAACTCTTGGTCATCAAATCAGTCACATCTTACATTTAGTCTTTCTCCTCTACTTTCTCAACCATGAGGATAAGTAACCTATTACAGCTTAAGGCAATTTTTGTGATGATTGTCCTCCTATCTTAGCCAAAAGAAGTCTCAAGTTACACCACCAATGTTCTTCACCCTCTTAGAAATCTTCCCTATGGAACAATTCTTTTCTTAGCCATGACAGACATTTAACTATTCTAGCATCATCTCTAACGCTTTAGATTTTAAGAGAAAATACGATGATATAAAACATCTGGAACAAGAAACGTAAATCTTCAAAGCTTCATATCTCCAGATTCACTAATACACTCTTTGCATCTTGTATTTTGCCTGTCTTTCCCTTATCATACTTATAATCATGTCTTCAGTTGAACTGTTATTTGTGTAATGTCTGCTGCCTGCTCCAAGTGAGCTATAAATTCCATGAGGGCAGCGACCCTGTCCACCTAACCTGCAGATATATTCCCCACACAAAGCATGGTACCTGACATAAATTCCGTGTATATATTTCTTCTGATGTCCTGGGGACTAAGCATATGGGTATAATCTTTAAAATATTTATTTTAAGGAAAATGAATGATTGAAAATGAATATACACATGAGATCTGAGCCCAGAGTGTTTGTTATGTTGCTATTATAATTATGTTACATGTATTTAGAACCAATACTATTTCTTTGGCCAAATGCAAGCACAGTGTTAAAAAATTTCAATGAAGAGACTGGGAACTCAAAAGTATTTCATTCAAACAATTGGTTAGGTATTATTTTATTACATTTTTCTGACATTAATATCCTTGAGGACTATCAAGCATGTTCATCTGACCAATCATTCCCTCTTCAACTACCTCTGCCTAATGAAAGTTATCTTCCAATGCTCAGGCAACAAGCATAGGCAGGGTTTTCTCATTGGAAGTGTTGGAGGCACCTCAACAATCTTACTATGTATATGTTTGCTGAGCTGAGGAAGTGCCTGTGTATGAAACTGCCTCCAAGAGATGTCTGCAAAAGTGCATGTGGTTTGTGGCAACTGAGGCTGCAGTTTGGAATAGCAGGAAGAAGCCTTGCCCTGTAAGTTCTTGTGTTCAACATGTTTGACTATAGCCTTGGAGAAATCTAAACTATGATGCACTGAGGGGAACTTCAGACAGGAAGTTTTTATTAATAAATAATTTACTGTTTTGTCAAAAAATGGCCCTTTAATAACTTTTCTTTAAATTTTATATTTATTTACTATCTATTTTGTAGGATAAAATAGACAGTCAGGTGAGGAATGGACTTGGGTTACCTTTGGCTCCCAAGTGACAAGAATCTGTTCCTTTTTAATTGATGAGATGAATATTTATACAAATCTTCAAGTTGTACTCATTTCTCATCCCTGGATAATTATAAAGGAACTGTTTTTTAAATTAATTTTTTATTTACACTCTTATGCACATACAGGTATGACCAAGACAACCCATTTCACTCATTCATTCATTCATTTTTATGATCTATCTGTCTGGGGAGTGTGTGTTCCAATACTATCTGGGTTACCAGAAAACTGTTACTGTTGAAAATGGGTTCTTTTGTGGCATCATGAGGAAGGAATTTCAAAGGGCAGGCACATGGAAAAGAGTAAATGTAGTGATAAGATTTTGGGGGGGAGTGAAAGGAAATAATAGACCCTTGGGGATGTAGAGAGCAAGCAGGGTCCAGCAGTCCGTGCCCTGAGAATCCTGATAAATCTCCATTTTCTTGGTTCTCCATAATGAGAAAGCTGTCATCCAACCCACTTCCTGATTTTCCCTGGCCCAGTTTGGGCCTTCTCCCTAACCAGTCCCTTTCCTTGACCCACTGAGGTTTGCACCCCCTCTCCAATCTGAT
Organism: Trachops cirrhosus; assembly: GCA_028533065.1. Taxonomy (NCBI): domain Eukaryota; kingdom Metazoa; phylum Chordata; class Mammalia; order Chiroptera; family Phyllostomidae; genus Trachops; species Trachops cirrhosus. Next base: position 38,233,246 of record CM052543.1, read on the forward strand.
TGTTTTCTCAGGCTAAATTCTCTTCCTTTGTGTCACCATCTTAACTTCTATGGCACATGTCCAGAATTTGTGCTGCGCCATCTGGTGCATGTGCTTATATCACCTTGGTCCATTTTCACTTGTACTGGGCATCTGTCCAGCAGAAAAATCTCCCAACTCTTCTCCCCCAAATGCTGACATCTGGCCATCAGTGCCCCAGGGATATTTCCCTGCCAGCTCTGAGGATTAAGTCTGGAAGTCAGAGATCTCCTGGAGTGTGTGAATGGGTCTGTTAATGCTGTGGTTCCTAGTCAATCAGCCTTACTAGAATGCTGTGACTTCCTAATGAAGCAGTCCCAGTATCTCATTTAGTTTCCCCAGTTTATTCGGCTTCATATTTGATTCAGCTCCTTAGTTTATTATGCTCAATGTTGAATTACCTTTGCACCCTTTCATATTCATAACTAGCTAACTAACTATGCTAACATATTTATCCATCTACTTAGTTATTTTAATTCCTACATCTTTGAAGAAAGAGCTGACAAAATTTCAAAAGACAAGAGGATTCCATCAAGTCCTGAATGCTGGGAAGATCCATTGCAGAAATATTGCCTCTGCTATCTCATTGGAGAAAAAGAACTGACTTATCCCTTTGTTCCTGAAAACTTTCACCTCACTACAAAAGTTAGGCTGACCTGGGGTGGGAGGGGGGAATGATTATCTATACCATTGTTAAGAAATCCAGAAAATGTACTTCTTATACCTACTGTATTACTGTAAATAATAACTCTTTAAAGCAGGGCAAACAGTCTGAATTGAAATTCTGTTTCGATAAAATATATTTACTACAGAAAAGTGAAAAAATTAGACTAGAAGATTTTACAGAAATATTCATTTTTCGATTAGCTAAAACTTAAAGAAAGTTTTAATTCTTTTACAAGTTATTTTATTTCTTAAAGCAAGGATAATAGGGTTGAAAGAAAACTAATATGTCTACTTAAAATTATTTATTTCAGTCACACTGAGAGGCCAACTAAAAAAGAACAGACAGCATATGTGATCACTATTTATGTGTTAGAAATGATGGAAGTTATTGAAAACATTCTGTTGTTTAATTTTCACAATAATAAATCAAGTACATTTTTTTTTACAACTGAGAAACTGAGTCTTCTAGAATTTACTTTACTTGATTAGGGCTAGTATGTAGTAACACCAGAAGTATAATAATAATTTCACCATCACACACAAAAAACCATACTGATCTATCATGGACAAAGCTGGAGTAGTCTTGACAGTAACACAGATGGATGTGGGATCTGAAACATGAGACTTTGATTAAAAAAAAAAGTTTGTCCATGTAGGCACAAACCTGTTTCATGAGACACTGACACAGCTTATTTTTTAATAATTAGTAGAAAATGTTTAAATTGAGACATTTATATATTTTATACTAAATGGCATTTTTCTTCTCATGATGATCCTTTCTATGATGTGTGTGATTTCTATACTGGGATTGTTTTAAGAAAGTAAAGTCAGCATTCAAGTATCTTATTCAAGGTTCACTGTGTGTATTTGGAGAGACTGGACTTGAAATCAGACACTGTGGACACAAAACTCCATTCTTAGTACATATTATTTCTAAAAATTCTCCTTTATTCCTTGATGGATAAGGGACACACCCCTGAGGGCTCATTCTGTAGTGAATGACTCCTATACAAGGCCTTTAATCATATGCAAAATTTTTGAAAAGTTTTCATTCATTTTGCCATTCAGCAGCACAGGAAATGTGATTGTAAATATTGGTACAGATGTCACTTCCATAACTGCATTTTTATGAGGCAATAGTCATTTTCTTTGGAAGTACAGAAAAAAGGATGAATTAAGATTCTCTATTAATGCAAACAAGATTTTGTAGAAATGTGACATGAGGCAAATTGTACACCCCTGTGATGAATGATGGGTGATCAATGGGAAAAAGAAGAGGGGCAGCAAGAAAAAGATGAGAGAATGGTGCAGATAAGCTCAGTTCCCTAGATGTATCCAAGGCCAGTGGCACTACATAGAGGTGGTTGACGGTGTAAGTGATTTAAGAACTTGGAGAACACAGTATCATGGGGCCAGCACATTTCATAAGATTGAAACATGGACAAATTTTCTGAGAAAAGAAACATGAAGAAAATGTATAGATGAGAAACTCATGGTTCATAATGTTGAAAAATGAGACAGTGCTAGCATCATAGTGGAGGAAAACCCCAACACAACAGGGAGGAAAAGTCAGGGAGAGGGTTAATTTCAAGTGATCAGAGGAGGAAGATTCTGCAAAAGTATCATATTCAAACTGATTCTCTAATCTTATAACCCAGTAGCCATGTTTAGGTTGATATCTAGAGTAAACATGTTGAGGATTGCTACCTTGTCTAACAAAACTCTTCATGTTTGAGTCAGGGGATTTTTTCAGCACATACCCCCAAGACCTAGGCACGTACCTCTGACACATCTACCTCCCAGTAATGTTTCCCTAATGTAATAAATGGTGACCCCAGGACACCAAATTGACCATAAGCATTATTATACCCTTTATAAATTAATCTAGAAGAGGGATTTCTCATTTGTCTTCGATCCACAGAAACAACAACCTTTGATTCAACTTTGGGAGGATCCAGGGTCACGTGAACTGTAGAAAAACTACAGGGTGTAGAAAAACTGTGATGTGCCTTTATTTGCAGTATTGTAAGGGAGATCTTTAAAGTAATGTGAGTGGGAACTGGAAAGGTACAACACTGAAGAAATATATGTGTTTTGGGAGCGAAAACACGGATCTTAAGACATGAGACCCAGCTCTAGTCAAGTAGCTCAGTTAGAGCATTGTCCCAATATGCCAAAGTTTCAGGTTCATCTCCTGTCAGTACACATGCAAGAGGCAACCAAAGAATGCATAAATAAGTTGAACAACAAACTCATATTTCTGTCTCTATTGCTGTCCCTTTCTCTGTCTCTCTGTTTCTATTTATCTCTGTCTCTCCCTAGCTCTCTCTCTCTCTAAAAAATTAATATAAAAATTGAAAAATAAACCCACATATAACCTAGTAGAAAATGTAAAGTTCTACAAAAAGATGAGGTCAGGGTGGCTTCATGATACTGTGATATCTCTTTACCCCAATGGCGGTTCACTTATGGCAGTTCTGAAATGATAAAAATCCATAACAGTAAATATAAGCAAAGGAGTCAGCACTACAATATATTTACTCTACAGGACAGGGGAAAGACTGGGGATACATTGAGGTAGTAAATAGAAGAATGAGAGGTGAACAGGACTGCTGGTCACTCCCCATTAACTATGGCTACATCATCACCACATGACATCCATTCTGCTTTGCCACCTCTATTCACACCTAGAAACTGAACCCTCCTCCCTCTTTAACTCCCACCATTACCAGACCCCCACAGCCACCCACCAGCTCTGGCATTCCTCACCATTAAACACTTGCAGCATCTCACTCAGGTCAGGAGCTTGGAACACTCTCCTTTGTTCCTTGGAGACAGTTTTCGGCATCTTCAGGGTGAAGGTCTTACTCCTAGGGATGAAAAAATAATATTCTCACACCTCTGACTTTTTGGCTCTCCAAAACTACTCATTTCTGTCTACTCATCCCACTAATCACTTGAGCCTCCTTCACTGGACACCTGAGTAGGAGAGAGCAGACTTCCAACCTTGGAGCCAAAGGAATATGCTCATGTCTAACTTTACAGTACACAGTGTGTGTTCTTAGGCAGGCCTTGACCTCACAGAAGCACAGTTAATTTCTTTCAAAATGAAAACTAACCTCCACTTCTCTTACCACTTGGAATCATATAAAATTACATGACTTTTTTTAAATGGAAACTTTGGTTCCTTAAAACAAAATAATATGAGGAAAACTCACCAAATGGATGTGGAGAGATATTACATGACACAAAGGTGGCAGAACCTGGCTCCTAGTAATCTGAGAGACACCACTATCCAGTGAGGGACTACTGTCTGGAGGGGATCAAGACTTTGAAATCTACTCCCCAGTAGGGAGACTCTCAGAATAAAACCTGAGATTTATGTTTCTCCGGGGAAAACATAACACCTGGAAAAGAAGACGTTATATATACCATACTAATTGTGGTTGGCATTTTTTATGTTTGAACAGCTTGTTGTAGCCATGTACATATACAAATTTAGACACAATGATGCTGCCCTTTCATTCTGCTTTCAAAAGTGCATGGTCAAGAGATCAATTGTTTGCACCAGGGCCAAATATTCTTCACATTCGTTTTTTGGGGGGAAAAAAAGAGAGAACTGTATGGAAGGGACCAGGATTCTTCTATCTGCAAGGGATAAATTTAAATATAAAAGAATCCTGTCCAAATATGGGTGCTTGGCAGATAAAGAAGACACACCTACCCACAATAGAGTCTCTAAGAAATAAAGGCAACCTGAATTAAATACAGGCATTCTGGGTGACTAAAATTAGGAAGTGACATGGATCTGATACTGTAGCATCTCACCCCTAACAGCTGCTGACCCAAACTCAGCAACTCTCCCAACCTAAATTCCCCACTACACAAACTGGTCCATTAGCATGTGAGAGAATACTCAAACCATAGCATGTGAGCAGGCGTTTAAGGTAAAACTAAATGAGAATTTTCTTGCCCTGAGCAATATTTAATTCTAATTAACCACCAGATAACATTAGTAGCTTTAAACCTCTTTTCACAGCACAAAAGGACCATCTCTGGTCTCCCACACATACCTTTCCATGATGCCATTCACACCCTAGGGAGAAAAGAAAAAAATGAGTCAAGTGGTATAAGCCTCCTCACTTACAAAGCTTCATCACATCCCACCACTCCCTGATATGGTGGGAATAGAGATGGTCTCAAAGTGAGACCCAAGAAGTACAGAGAAGACTCAGGTCAATCATTCAAGAAGACTCATGTGACGTTTTCAAGCTTCCTAAAAGGTAGAACAAACTTTCACCTTGTGGAACCACAGCATGAGTCTTCCACTATCAGGACATGAGGTATATTTAGGAGGAAAACATGAGGCCCATGACATATTACCCATGTTCGTAAGGCTCTCATGAGATGATTTGAATAAGTCATGGCTCATTAATTCATTCAATATAAATGTAAAGTGATGTATTATTACTTGTCAAGGATATACCAGGTAACCAGATGACTAGTTGTAGTATTCTTCAAGAAATTTACATGACTTCTGCTGAGGGTACAAACAAACAAATGTATTAATGTAGGCTTTTCTCAAGTCTTTCCTCATTTGATACATTGTCTTTCAGTTGCCCATATTAAAGCATCACTGTGTTGTTGTTATAATAATAGAAAGCAATTTTGGAAGCAAGTATCCATATTTTACCAGGATTAATAGTATTCATCTGAAGTAGACCGTGATAAAATAGGATGCATATTGTGTTCCAAGGAGCAACTATGACAGAAATAGAAACTACTATGCTTAATATTTTATATTGAAAATATCTGTTTAATTCAAAAGCAGCTTGCTGATGTGAAATAGAACAATGAAAATTGCAGGCAATTTATTGAAGCAAATTATAATATAAATTAAATAGAGCTACATGAGAATTGCAGTGAGTGTTATTGTCTTAATTCACCAAATAAAAACAGAGATTCTTGGACTAGATGAAAAACAATTTCATTATTGCTAGTGACATGAGACATATTTTGCATTCAAAGACACAAGTAGGGCAAAAGTAAATTGATAGAATTCTGGTCAAAATTGTGGAATATGTAAATGCTGTGATTGTCTCCTCCCACAACCAAATGATAATTGTAAATATATTACTGAATAATCATCCTTGAGAAGCACCTGAAGATGAGCTGAACAGAACTTCTACAATTAAAGATATAAAGAAGAAGTCACCTCAATACTGGTAGGAGGGGTTGAGAAAAAACTGTCTGCTACCTCACCATCCTGTGCAAGTTAAGAATTAGTAGGAATATCTTGGATGCAGAGGTACGTCCTGATAGATGTGAAGTCCCAGCACCACATCCAGCTCCTCAGCCAGGAGTGTCAGTGCTGGGAAGAGGAGTCCCCACAATATCTAGCTGTCAAATCCAGCATGGATTCAGTCCAGGTGAGATCGAGGGCTACTGAAAAACCAGGCATCTCCTTAAAGGGCCCTAGCACAGAGTCACTCCCTTACAACACTTGTCCTAAGCTCCAGAGAAGAGACAGAACCTTGAAAAGTGCCAGAGACATATAAGGAGAAACTGAATTGTCTGGCTTCAGGTGGAGGACTGGTGGGGCAACACTCCTAAGGACTAGAGTGCTGGCAGGTTCCATTTCTTTCTTCTGGAGCCCTTCTGTACACAGCCACCAGACACAGGCAAGGACCAAATCTGAGTCTCCATTAACCAGGCTAACACCACTCTTGCCCAATCCTGGTGATTCTCAGAGACCCTACTCCACACAATTCAAGCCTCTGACCAAGTCTCTTTCAGAGGATAATTCACACAAGCAGCTGGCCTGTCAACCCATGCTGCAAATTTTCCTAAAATCTCTCAAGTTCCATGAATCCCAAACAAACAGTGACTGACCTAGTGTGCACTTTCCATCTTGCTAAGTGGCCTCAGGCTAGCAGTTATGTCAGCTCATCCTAGTGAACTGCATAGCATCTCCAAGACATCTCCAAACCCAGCACAGGCAACCACCCCAACCACAGATCACTTTGTTGCTCCTAATTGGTGGTGCTGAGACAGACAAAGGAAGTGGCTGAACTTGGCTTACACCAGAGCCCCTCCCAAGAAGACCCAGAACCAATACACCTGGTGGCCAGTTTCAGAACTTACCAGAGTGCCACTCAATTAGGGTCACAAATGACATACCCAAAGGATAGACACAGTAGGCACATGAGCCCCACTATTGTGAATCCCACTCCACAGAGTCAGCTTGCTTCTTCACTGGAGCCAATGCCATTACTCACAGCCACTCAGCCTGAGGGTCAGCCCTAGCCTTGGATGTGCCGAAAGTAATTAAGGCTCAACTATAGCAAGAGACCACATACAACCCACACTAGGGACACCCCTGGAGCCCAATGTTCATATGAAAAAAAAAAACAGCAAAGGATAATACTACATAAGGCACTCAGCCAAGACTAGAAGACATGGCAAATGTACATAATACACAGAGATAAACATAGGGAGGCAGCCAAAATGAGAAGACAATGACACAGTCCCAAATCAAAGATCAGGATAAAAACCTCAGAAAATAGAAGTATTTGATTTGGAAGTTCTCACAGGTAAAAGAGATGGAAGCAGGAATACATTTTTTTATTATTACTTTCTGTTCAACACATTCCAAATTAAACAAAATGGATGCATGGATCCATCCAACAGATGCAGAATTCTAAACAGTGTTTATAAGGAGACTCACTGAACTTAGGGAAAGAATAGATGATCTCAATGAGAACTTCAACAAAGAAACAGGAAACATAATGAAGCAGGTAGCATAAAAATAACTAAGTGAGGAATGAAGAATGTAGAGAGATAATCTTAAAGGGGACAAGGGAAAACCAGTTGTTTACCTGTAAGATTCCTATAAGACTATCAGCTGATTTCTCAACAGAAACTTTGCATGCCAGAAGGGATTGGCATTAGTCAAGTGATGAAAAGCAAGGACCTACAACCTAGATTACTGTAAACAGCAAAGCTATCATTTAGAATTGAAAGAGACCCAAAGAGATTTCCAGATGAGAAAAAGAAGACATTTTAAAGGAACTTAAGAAGAAGAAAAGAAATTATAATGGCATCTATAGACCCTTTCACACAATGAATGTACAATACACATTTGTTCAAATTTATATAAAAATTTTACATATACAACATTTTAGATTATAAACCAAGTGTCAATATATTTAAAAATTGAAATAATAAAAGTTATGCTTTTTGATTAGAAAGGAATTAAATGTAAAATATTCAAAAGAAGTATAAAATCACCCAGTGTTTTTAATTAAACTATAGTTTCGAAGATACCAAGAGTTTAAGAACAACAAAAAAATCACAAAAGAAATTTGAAAATAAGTTAATTGAATCTAAATGATAAGTAAATAATCTAGAAGTATAGAATATAGCAAAAACAATGTTTTTATATCATTAAAATTGATAGAGGAAAGATTGTGTCAAATCACTGGTCTAAACTATCACCTTAAGAAACTAGAAAAATAACAGCAAATTAAACACAGTACCACACATGTATACACACACTCAGTTCACATGTGTAAATACAGGAACATAAAGGAAACAGAATAATAAAGAACAGAAGTCAATGCTAGAGGAACTTTAAAAATAAATAAATAAAATAATAAAGTTTATTTTTGAAAAACAGTAAAATTTACCAAATTGACCCTCCCCCAAAAGCAATTCATTTTATAAGAAATAAAAGAGAGGACATCACTGTGAGTACTGTAAAAATGAAACAGATTCTAAGGGATTATAATGACTAACTTCATGATTGTAAATGACAACTTACAATGGACAAATTTCTACAAAGCTGTACATTATTAAAATCTGAGTCAAGAAATGTTAAAAAACTTAATACAAGAAAAAACATATATTTTACTGAATTTATATATTTGTACACACAATAAATAAATTTATATATTCAATACTATATATATTTTTCCTGTATTTATATATGTATGTATTCAATATATAAAATTACATACTCAGTAAAATAGTGTGTGTGTGTATATATATATATATATATATATATATATATATATATATATATACTTTTAAACTGTTCCAAAAAAGAAAGGCCCAGAGTGAGATGGTTTCACTCCTGAATTTATTGAATTATTAAGGAATAAATAATACCAATCTTTCATAATTGCTTATTCAAAAACAGAGGAAAGAAATCGCAACTCATTCTATTAGGAAAAAACAAAACCAAAACTCTTAGGACATGGGGAGGTATCTGAAAAATGTTCTAGGGAAGATCACAGATATAGGGGCCTATAGAATGTAATTTGAAACAGTGAATCTTCTCTCCACAGTAAGATTCTTGCACTGCAATGGATACATTAATTAAAACAAGATTTTCCTTGTTATTCATATATTCAATTATTCCTATAACCTCTGAAATAGATGCAGGAAAAGGATACTGCAAGACCATGGGAACCTCAGTGTCACTATCACAAACTACACAGCCACACAGCAGTGCAGGAAACTTAAGTCTTCATTTTCCTCAAGCTCAAATGCTGAGGCTTCTTCCCATCTTACCTGCAGCATCTTCCTCATTGACCCATTCAACCGATGCTCCAGCTCTGAGATGAGATCTCTCAACACCAGACTCTGCTGGACCAGCTCACTCTCAGACTGTTCCAGGTCATGGAGAATATCTCCTTCCTCCTTCACCAGCTTTTTCAGCTCCTTCTTCTCCTCAGTGTCCAGAAAGCCTCTCAGTTTTTTAAAATACTCCTGGACACTTTTGCTGTCATTTTGTATTTGATTCTTTAGGAATGAGAAAGACAGAGAGGAACTCAGCTATCAGGCAGTGACTGGGAGCCAGAAAAAGAAGTATTTGATTAGGAAGTTCTCACAGGGAAGGGAGATGAAAGCAGGGGAGCAATGCTTGGGGAGGTTGATTTTTCCTATTATCTTCTCAACACATTCCAAAATAATGGTCTCAAGTTTGCACTATTGAAGTCAACTTTGAAGGAAAATAAAATACCTGGGTGTGGCTCAGCTTTCCCACAGCTGCCCAGGACAGTCATGCCTTGCTTCATTACTCCTGAACTCAACCCCCACCCTCAGCCTAACTTTGAGCACTGGGGTACAGAGTCCTATACCATTGGAAATTGTCTTCCCCTGGAAGAGTGCAAGGTTCAAAATAATGACAGCAATGAACACAGAATTCACAAGCCATCCTGATTCACCAGATAGTCTCTCTAAGAACCACTAAACTACAAATATCTGTGTTAACTTATGACAAATTCTATTTCAGCCCCACCCCTATCAGGAAAAGAATAAAGAATGCCTAATCTATGACTGGACATATTGACTTTCAGGGAATAGGAGGAAGGGAGCCCCTTGGGACTAAGACTCAAGGATCTGCCCAGATTCTTATGTAACTCCCTCATAGGAGTCTCCTCCTACCTTCCAGGAAGTTCTCTCTTCTTTGATGTCAGCTTCCAACTTCTCAGCTTTCTGCTGTTCAGCCCTCAGCCTGTTCAGAGCTGCCTGCAGCTTTTCCTGTGAAGGCGGAATCAAAGCAGAGCCTAGCTATAAGCTTCTCAGCTTCTGAATAGAGGACAAAGACAGAAAAATCAGACTGACCTCTGAAGATACTAGAGTTTACAGGAAGCAGTTAGAACCTGTGACTTGAAGAAAACCTGATGTGGTGAATGTTTTCTCTAAGACTCAAGTGATAGAATTCCCCATTCCACATCAGGAGAAAGCTGATTCTGTTTGTCCTAGAAACCTGATTCTGTAGTATGGTGTAGAAGACTGTTCTGCGTAGCACAGGCCCAGCTCCCACTCAGAGATGCACAGGACCCACACCTACGGATAGGTTCTCCCATTGGGAATCAGGCCTGCAATGTGCCTAGGCCGCTTTGAGTCTTGCTCTTGCCAAAAAACTCCCTCACCCTGAATTGAGGACATTTACTGCAAAGTAACTTCCTAAAATTCATGTTAAACCTTCCAAGGATGAGTGTAACCATTTCAACCACTTTTGCCTTTCCATTTGCAAATATCCCTCTTCTATGATGTGATTAGCGGCATTGGCTCCTTTGTTTTCTGTAAAAGGTAACCACCTTTTACAAACCTGTGCATAGTAAATGAGGACCATCATGTAATGTGCCAAGAAACCCAATAAAGGCCGGTCATGGCAAGGGCTAAGGCTTTTGTTCCCCCTGAGAGAAAAGCCATACTGTCCCTTTTCCTCTACCGGACTCGGTAGTCCATGTGAATGTCTCATTTCATCCATAATGATTTGGACACTGTGGGTCGGTGTCTGCATCAGTACGGGAAAGCTTAGGTATCAATCCACCCAGCTGCCCACCTACCACTCCTGTTCAAAGGGACCATAACAGCTTTCCTTGGGCACCAAACCTCCACCTATTAGCACAAGCTATAAAAATATCTACTTCTTTGAGTCTGCTCATAATTTTTTAATTGTGTGAAATGCACAGAAATGTCTTTCAGGACTTAGAAGGTGAGCATAAAAAGAAAAGTGATCACAAGACTCAGGGCTAGTGTGGCAAAGTTACTATAGTCAATACAAAGCAGAGATTTCCCATCAAGTATTATTTTCTGCCCTGTCTCTCCTCCATCCTGTTACCTTGTACTCCTGGGCAACCTCTTCCATGAGGAAAGTGTGGTGACCACGGTGCTCTTGGGACCTCTCACAAAGCCAGCAAATGAACTTCCCATCCTCCTTACAGAAGAGCAGGAGTTTCTCTCCATGGCGCTCACAGAGATCTGTCTTTTGCTCCTCCTCTGGACTCAACTTGTCCTCCCTGAGCGTCTCCACTATGTTGGCCACATGTCGATTAGGCCGCAGGTTCCCAGGCTGGTAGGTGATCCGGCACACAGGGCAGCTGCTCTCTCCTTCTTCAATGACCATGGACTCCTTGTTGTTTGCAGTGATGCAGGCTTGGCAGAAGGTGTGCCCACAGTCCAGGCTCAGGGGTTCTGTCAGGAGCTCTAGGCAGATGGGGCAGGTCACCTCCTCCTTTATGTTCACCAGGATTCCTGAAGCCATTGCAGCTGCTCCCCTGCTCCTATCTGTCCTGATCTGAGGCTCCTCTGGCTCACAGATTTCTGCCAGAATCGAAAGGTTAAAGGGAGCAGAGTAAGAAAGGTAAGAATAAATGATGCTAACTGTTTAGAAATCAGAGACATGGCAAGAACACATATTGAAGGACAAAAAAGAAATGGTAAAGAGACAAGGAAAGGAGTTGGTGACCTGGTAAAAAGGATAATTCATAACAATTTTAAATACTTTTAGTTTATCTGACATGACAAATTTCATTCTTATCTATGCTATGGTTTTTGTTGTCCTTTACTTTTACAAGGATGACCTGAGGCTCTTTCTACCAAGATCTTTCTGTGACTCAAAATCTCCTCTACTTATTCTTTCCCATGAAGAAGACACATCCTCAATGATAAAAGTGCCAAAACACTAATGTGTCTGGGCTTTTATACCTGCTCTTCCCTCAGCACACAGTGCTGCCCCTGGTATAAGTAGGAATCACTCTCATCCTTTGGTTAACTCTCCTTATGTATTCATTTATCAAAAGCCCTGCTGTGACTTCCTTATTTACAGCATAACCATTGCTATCATTCACTGTATGTTTTAAGTGACTTCTCTTATCATCATGACACAATATGTAACAATGTATTTGTGTGCGTGGCAAGAGAAAAGCCTTTATCAGATGTGTAACTAGAGACAGTGAGTGATTACAAAGATTATTTGTCTTCAATACACAGAGCTTTGATAAGCCTAATGTATTCAGGGTGCCCTTTTAGAGGTCTGTTCCTACCTTAATGAGTTAATCAAAGGTAAAATGGGTAACTTAGAAGGTTCTGGGAAGTCTCATGTTGATAAATGGTAAAATTTCATGTTTGCCTGGAAATATACCAAGGACCTTTTTAGGAGCCCAAGGTGTGGATGGTGGTGAGGGAGATAGTATATATATACTCATAGGATCACAGAAGTCACATAACTGCAGAAATAAGAACACAGATGAAATGAATATCAGTCCTGGAAAAGAAGTCTCAAATATTAGGTTAGACAATTCAAGTAATTTTTAATGACTATAAATTACATGCTAATAACTAAACTAATATCTACAAACAAAAAGATGAGTCAAAATAGAGAGTTTAAACCACTCTGACCCTGATGTTTGACATTCACCTGCAAAGTGCTGTATTTTTTGGACCATAAAACACACCTAGTTTTTAGAGGAGGAAAATAGGAAAAAAATTTTTGAAGCAAAAAATGTGGTAAAATATTTAATAACATAAATAACATAATATTTCACCAATGTAAATGTCAACAGAACTCAGCAGCAGCATTAACAACCATTATTACTGACTGTAAGCTTTAAGTATGGAAACTCCTCTAATCATCAGGGAACCCCAAGAACTCCTCGTCACTACTGTCCACATCTATGAAGCTCAGTTCCTCAGAATCACTAGTATCACCGTCTTCACTCTGTTCATAGAGGATGTCATCTTCAGAGCCATCTACGGCATTGCTGATGCCACATTTTTTGAAGGACCTCACAACAGTTTCATCCTTAACTGACTGCCATGGGGTTCTCACCCACTCACAAACTTGGGTAATAGTGGGCCTCTTTATTCATCCAGTTGGTGTCAGATCATGATTTCTAGCAGCCATCCATTTGTTCCACTCTTCTCTCATGAAAACTTTAAATGGCTTGTTGATGGAAACGCTCAAAGGTTGCAACTGGCTGGTAAGTCCCCCAGGAATTACGGCCAAATGGGTTTTCTCTTCTTTAAATCTCTTTAAAACTCTTTTAGGGCACAGTGATATGTGCCCTAAATTGGTCAAGCACTAATAGAGCAGGTTTTTTCAGAAGCCCTCCAGGATGGTTGGACCACACTTTTTCTATCCATATCTTCATGCCATTTTTGTCTATCCATCCTTTGTCATGAACATGAACAATAACTCCTCTCGGGATTGCCTCTTTTGGCATGTTTTTTTCTCTTGAAAATCAGCATTGGTGGCAGTTTGGTGCCATCTGCATGGCAGGACAACACAATCATGTAATGGGTTTTATCATGCCCTGAGGTTTTCACAGTTATGGATTTGGCAGCTTTCATATCAACAGTCTTGTTTGATGGAACATCAAAGATTAACAGGACTTCATCCATGTTCCCAATCTGGCTGATTTCAAATCCATTTTTCTTTCTTGCATCCAGCATGATAAATTTTCATAAATTTGTGAAAACACACAATCTTGGATTCATATTCTATAGGCATTTTTTGTGCAATCCTAGTTTTGGTGCACATAGCAAGGCCGCATCTCTTCATAAATCTGTGGCACCATGATGGTGATCCAGTGAAGTCCTCGATGCCTTTCTCTGCAGCAAGACATTTGGCTTCTATATGATCACTTTTGTAGACACTGAAAAGCCATTGTTCTTGTGACGTGTGATCTACTCTTTCATATCCACTTCTAACTGTGGCCATTTTGCAATATGCCCATGAAAACATTGTTTCATTTTGTTCATTTTTTTCAGGTGATCCTCTGGTTTCCTCCATTCCTGTATCATTTTTTTGGTTGGAGGTGGCCCAAAGTGTCTCTCTGCTGTTCTGTTCCCATGTTCTTTGGCGTACTTCACTACCTCCAGTTTAAAAGGGATTTTATATGAAATCCTTTTCTGTATTGACATCTTTCCACAATTACGGTAGATTCAGCAGGAGACTATGGTACACTATTGTATCTTTCTACAACAAAATACAGTAATGACAACTATCAGCACTGTGTCCTTCATAGTTATGAGGGCACTGTAGCTGAGAACATCAGCGGATGACACACTGCTATGGGGAGACCTACTGCTGACACTGTTATGGGGGAGATCTGCTGCTGGAGGGCCACAGGTTGTGCAACACACTTGTATGGGGACAGCAGTTTTGTACAACCTGTGTGGCTATGCAGCTGTTGCCAAATTACAGCTCCCATCATCCCAACGTATCCAAGCATAATGAGAGTTGTAGTTTTGCAACAGTTGTAGGGCCAATTGACATGGGACCTTGCAGTGGAATTTGCCTATGTTGATGTTAATGGGGGACACACCAGTTACATGATGGAGGCATGTGCCGCAGGTTTTCTTCTCCTAACATGCCTGCACTGCCTGTACCCTCGACCCTAGCACTATAGTATGCCACAGTGGGGACTCTGCTTCTGCCTCCCTTGTTTTGCTGTGCCAGGACACCCCCTCCTCCCAGCCCAGGGCCCACAGCACTGCCCCACTCCTGACGCCACCACCTTCCTGCAGCGGGGACCCTGCTCCTGCCTCCTGTGACCCCTCTCTACTGCCGCCTCACCCCCCAAGTGAGCCAGGTAAGCTATATCAGGACTATAAGGTGCACCCCCATTTTCCTCCCAAATTTTGGGGAAAAGTGCACTTTATAGTCTGAAAAATATGGTGACAGTACATTAAATAACCATCCAAATATATGTGTGTGTGTATTTCTCAGATATACATATGTTTTTCAGATATATATAAATATGTATGTATGTATGTGTGTATACATATATATATGTATACACTAGAGAGGTGTGCATGTTTTGGAGAAATCAAACAATGGGGGCAGATAATCATTTGTGCAGCAATTCCAACTTGAAATTATAAGAGTTGAACTGAAAAGTGAAGAACATGAAGGAAATATGGCATACAAGTAAGGAAAATATGTAGTAGGTGAGGAAATGACCTGTTCATAAAAGACGCACCACCTTGTCTGAGTTTAGAAATGACAGTGTAGCTGGCATGCTGAACACTGCTAGCCCTTTAGTAACACGCGAGCCTGCAGTGACCATGATATATGGCATTTCCCCAGTCATGTAATCCTTCGGGGCTGTTTTCCAAAAGCAAAAGAAATTATCCATATTTTCTCCTCAAAAAGGGGGTATACAATTAGCTTGGTCCTTGGGTGGTGGTGTGTTAGATGGATCAGTGTGGAAATGGGATGAGTCAGATGCATGCACAGTTGCCAGGGGAGAGATTTTGATAGCTTTCAGGACAAGGTAATGAAGCAAATGGAGAGCAGTGGAAGAGGGTGAGACATAGGATGAAGTAAGAGGAAAAGATTGTCATTTAGATTATTAACGTGGGATCAGAGTTAACATTAGCCTCTTTCTTCCTGGAGAGGTAATGTTGGCTTACTTTTCTAATAAGTTGGGTATTTGTTTTTTAATTTTTTTTGAGGAACTTATAAGGTTATTTTACAATAAAGAGGAAGGTTAGCTGACTTGCAAAGCCATACTATTGCCAGAAAAAATAGCCTGATGTGGAAAATGCATTTGGAGGACTTCCTTAGTACTCAAATGCCAGTTAGTAAGCTTAGACTTCATTTTTCATAAAACATTCTCCTGGCTCCCCTCACCCTTAAACTTTTGCAGCATCCCACTGAGATCTGGAACTCGGAATGCACTCTTCAGATTGTTGGAAACAATTTTTGGCTTCTTCAAGGTGTAGATCTCGCACCTAGAGAAGAAAAGAATTGATTGCTCACAATTCCAACTTTGTGTCTCTCAAAGACCAATGTCTCCCTCAGCTTTCCCTCCACTGATGCTGCCTCACTGGACTCCACTTCACTGAAGAACCTGAGGGAGGGAGAGGTGGTGACAGTGCAGCCTGAAGAAATGTCTTCATGTCTGCTTTTCCATTCACTAACTGAGTGACCTGGGGAAGGACTTCTTCTCAGGAAGCCCATGTTCTTTCTATTTTTTCTTATAGGAAAAAGAAAAACCATTTTTCCCTATGAGATGCCAAAGTGTTTAAGCAAAAAGAGGTTAATTATTGACAGTATGACTAAAGTCATTATTCCCTGAGACTTGAGTTATTTATTTATTTATCTATTGCAACCCAAAGAACATCACTTAAAAAGTCTGTGCAAAACTCTCCTTGCAGAAAACTTGGGGACCTGGCAGATAAAGAAGACATGATCCTTCCTGTGACAAGATAGGCACCTATGAAGTACAGAAACAGACACTAAGGCAGAAACTGAGGTCTGACTAAAATGAGTGAAGTCGTTGAGTTCTGATGCTGCTATCCCTTACTTCCAATGCTTCTATTCACCCAAACTCTATGATCTCCCACCACACACGTTCCCTACCATTAGATAGTTTCACCTGTCATCAACAATTTGAAACTATGTAATACCCAAATTTTTTTAAATTATGATTGATTCAAGATCACTCTTACTGTTATAATTCTGTCTTCACACAAAAAAAGGGTCATGCCTGGTATGGAACACTTACCTTCTTAAGGTGTTAATCACATCCTGGGGAGAAGAGAGAATATGTAAGTCAAGTGTAAGGTTTCCACATTTAGAAAATTAACATGGCTAATTAAACTTTAATTTCAGATAAATTCCAAGTATGTCTTCATACAATCATCACCTCTGCAATATTTAGGATATTCTGCTAAAGGACTCTTTAGCTAAATACTGTTTACCTAAGGACCCTTTAGGACTCTTCAACTCTTCTGCTAAAAAATGATGTGTCATTTATCTGAAATTCAAATTTAACTACACATTCCTTATTTTATCTGGCAAATCTTGAAGGAGTAATAAGCCCTCCTATCTCACAAAGTTTTACTCACCTCCCTCCTCACACCCCTAGCACCCCTGCCTATGGTGTGAATAAGAAGATGGTCAGAATAAATAAATGGGGACAAACTTTAGAGATAATACCCAGACCAAGTCTCCCAAGGACTCATGTGAGGATGTTAGAAAGATGCTTCAAGAGTCTGGAGATGTAATATTTAAAAGAGAGTTGGCCTACAGTTTTTTAAATATACATTGATGAACCAATCCCTTAATTCATTATACTTTTATTTATTGTAGAGACAAAGGTAAAATCTTCTATTTATCAGATGTCATTCCAGCTTCTGGGTTATCAAAAATAAATAATAATTACAGTCCTCAGGAAGTATATTTTCTTTTGTTGCAGGAACAAGCAAACTATCCCCTCAAACAAATGTTCCTATGGCTTCCCTCCCCTTACTCCATGTACCTCCTACACACTACCTGAAGGGAAACTCATCAAGTTTTACATATACAACAGGCCATAGAAACCAGCAGCAGAGAAGACTAAAATGTAATTGACTGATTTCCAACCTTTTACATTCCATTATCCAGATCAATATCTTCTTCATCACTGTCTTAAATAGTATAACTTATCATAAATTTTAATATCATATTAAGCCAGTTCAGTCCATGTGATCAGCTTCTTTTAGCTATCTTCTTTTCCCCATTTTAACATTATTAGCCTTATTTTTTTTAGTGGAAATACACCGATGTGTTTGGTTTCCCCCTCTTTACTCTAAAGCCTTTATAACAACAAAGCCTTGGCTGCACATCCTCGAAAAATTTAATTTTCTGTATTAGGTTTTTTGTTGTTATTGTATATGTGAAAACAGCTAAAACTGGCTTAAATTTAAAATAAAAAAAATGAGAATCTCAGAAAGCAGGCATAACTTTTGTAATAGCTAGATTTTTAGGGAAAAATCTTCTCATCAGGATCTGTTTTTTTCTTCTTAAAATCTTATTTTCTATCCGATATATGGAATTTCATTTCAAACTCTATATGGTGTCAACATGAATATCCTGACTTAAGTGATAATTCATGATATATTACCTAGCAGAAAAGAAAATTTCTCTTTCTCAACATAACCCTAATATTTTAAGCATGCAAATCATTGCCCTGAATTGGGTCAAGTACACATCTTAAAATAATTACTGCAACATTGGTAAACCTATACAAATTGAATAGGCTGATTTCCCTAGAACTGATAGACACATATATTGATAAAGCTAATGATTTTATCAACCCTAATCAACTACATGGAGTGAGAGTAGAGATGGTTCCTCAAAGGGTAATCAAGAGATGGTTTTTAAAAAAGTAATTAAATGAGTCTGGATAGACAAACAATTGTCCTATACAGTCCATCCCTTAGCTGACACCATCTCCTCACTCTATAAAAATCCCACAAGGGTTTTAATAAAAATTAACAAGATATTGAAAGTTTAATGGACCTAGGACAGTGTTTCTCAGCTTTGACACTACTGGGATTATGCCCTGATAAACCTTTGCAGTGGTGCCTGCCTTGTGCTTTGCATCTGAATTAGCAGCATTTCTGGCCTCTACCCATTCAATGACAGGAAAATTCTTCAAATGGTCCCTGCTGCAGAGGTGCTTAAATGGTCTCCAGAGAGAACTGACTCAGCATAGAATTGTTTTTACCATAGAACTAAATAGGATTACCCTACCCTATTTCAAAATGTTTTATGAAGTCATAGTAATCAAAAGCTTAGAGTGTTAGTGCAAAGATCAATATAGACATTTATGTAAGACAGTGATAATCCAGAAATATATCCTTACATTTTAGAGCAAATTGATTTTTGGCAAAAGTGCCAAAGTAATTCAGGGGAGAAAGGATAGTCTTTTCAACAAATGTTGAACTGAATTTGTTCGTGGTTCAACATCATGGATGGAACTGGAGAATATTATGCTAAGTGAAATAAGTCAGTCAGTGAAAGGCAAATACCATATGATCTCACTTATAAAAGGAATCTAATGACCAAAATAAGCTAATGAGAAAATAGAAACAGAGACACCACTGGAAGCAGCCAGAGTAGTAGGATGAGGGATAATGGTGGAAAGAACAGAAGGGGCTGGTCAATGAACATGCATGAATGGCACATGGACATGGACAATGGTGTGGGGATTGACTGTGGGGGTGGGGGTGGGCTGGACGGGGGAGGGCAAAGGGCGAAAAATTGGAACTGTAATAGAATAACAAAAAAAAGTAACTAAATAATGTCAATATATTTACTAAAAATCTCAGGATTGCACATTTATGATGGGTGATTTCATATGTAACTTATACCTTAAGAAATATGCTTTTTAAGACATATTTCTGATAGAAATTGATTACTCCAGTACTGGAAACAAAGTTAAGAAATTCTTGTTCAACACAGGTCAGAATGGCTATCGTAAACAAATCAACACACAAGCGTTGGCAAGGTTGTAGAGAAAATGGAACCCTAGTGCACTGTGGGTAGGAATGCAGACTGGTGCAGCCACTGTGGAAAACAGTATGGAATTTCCTCAGAAAACTAAAAATGGAACTGCCTTTCGATCCAGCAATCCCACCACTGGGAGTATACCCTAAGAATCCTGAACACCAATTCAAAAGAACCTATGCATCCCTATGTTCATAGCAACATTATTATAATAGACAAGTACTGGAAACAGCCTAAGTGCCCATCAGTAAGTCAGTGGATCAATAAACTGTGGTACATTTACACAATGGAATACTATTCCACAGAAAGAAAGAAAGAGCTCCCTTCAAGACAGCATGGATGAGACTAGAGAGCATTATGGTAAGTGAAATAAGCCAGGTGGTAAAATACAAACACCATATGATTTCACTTATAAGTGGAACCTAATCAACAAAACAAACAAGTGAGCAAAAGAGAACCAGAGAAATGGAAATAAAGAACAAACTGACAGTGACCAGAGGACAGGCAGGAGGGTAATAATGGGCAAAAGAAGGGGAAGCGGTCATCAAGGAAAATGTATAAAGGACCCATGAACAAAGACGACAGGAGGGGGAGGATGGAATGTGGGAGGTCAGGGTGGGTAGGGCAGGGGGAGAGTAATGGCGGAAAATGAAGACAATTCTAACTGATCAACAATAAAATAAATTGAAATCCTCGTTCAGCTGGCAAGAGAGAATGGCTCAAAGTCAAGCAGAGAAAATCTGAAATTTCCTAAGAGTCTCCATACATTTCATAGTTTAAGATCACAGTCGTGCAGTTAATTTCATGAAAAAACGTAAATATTCATAATAAGTACCATCCCTTTATCAAATCTCTATAGGTTTCCCCCAATCCCCCAATCTTTCCCTAGCCAGTGCAAACACACAAACACAAGCATATTCATATGTGCTCATCCCTCACCCAGTATTAGTCTATCATTACATCTGCCACTCCTTAAAACAACAAAAAATCAAACACAAAGAGAGAAGTCAGTTGTTTGACTAAGCTCAGTGAAGGAATGCATAACAAATGCTTGATCACAGATAACAGAAGCCTATAGACTCTTCTCTCAAATTTTGTCCAGTCCTTTATAAATAACAGCCATGGGAATTTCTCTTGCCATTTCTATACTGCATTTCCCAAAGACCCTTGAAATGAATGACAGATAAGGGGCTCTGAGGCGTGAATGGAACATTTTAATGAGAAAGAAGGTGCAGGGACGCAGAAGGGAAAATAACAATCTCTCTGTTTCCTCTGAATCTCATTATATATGGGACTCCATCCCAAGTCTTACCTGCAGCATGTCTATAGTTGATTCATGCATATGACGCTGAAGATCTGAGGCGAGCGAGCTCATATACTGCTTCTGCTGGACCATCTGGTCTTTAGCCACAGTCAAGTTGTCCAGCACATTCACTTCATCTTCCTCTAGCTTTTGCAACTCCTTCTGCTCCTCTTTGTCCAGGATGCCTCTCATTTGCTCAAACCCTTGCAGAATCCTCTCTCTCTCAGTCTGCATGTGTTTCTTTGGAGATGAGAAGAGAAAGAGGTTGTCAGTCTTTCGTGAGCCTTAGGAGCCAAGACAAGAAATATTTTCTTCAGGCACTTAGGAGGTAAAAGAAAAAAAGCCATTCCAGGCTTTTCCATATTCCATTTTTCCTACTATTTTCCCTGGAGCTCTTCCTAGAGGAATTCGCTCAAGTCTGCTTTCCCAAGGCCCACTAGGGGACACAATGTGCTATGTGGATGTGGCTTGGATTGCAGACACTTGTCTTGAATAATCATGCCATACTGTATAAGAAACTCCTCCACCCATACCTACAAAACAGGGAATCCTGGCCCTTCCTTAATGAGTTTTCTGTAAGTATCAGAGCCTCAAACTTGACAACGGAAATGGGTCATGGAATTCATGAATAATTTTTACTTGCTTCCCTCTAGGTATTTGCCTCCAAAACAGTGGCTTTACTTGTGACATGTCTACTCTGTAGCCCCCAACCCTCAATAGGGAAAGACTAATCAAATGGACTAATCAAATGTCTTCTGGACTCATTAATTGTGAAGAAAGAAGGGGCCTCCTTGTAATTGGACAAGGAAGTTACCCAGTTTCCTGTGTCAGAACTCCCTCAGGAATAATGTCTTCCTACCTTCCAGGTCGCTCTCTCTTCATTGATGTCAGCTTCCCACTGCTCGGCTTCCTGCTGCCCCTGTGACAGCTTCTTCAGAGCTTCCTGGAGCTTCTCCTGTCAGAAAGAAATCACCAAAGTCAAGCTATGAGCTTTCTTTGAACCTGGATTAAGGATAAATGAAGAAGAAATCAGGCTCACCTCAAAGGAGACTAAAGTTTCAGAAATGAAACTGGCAATTAGAACTGAGAATGTAGACAGAAATCTAAGCAGGTGATGCAAGTTCTTTCTCCCTGGGTGATGCGAGTTACCACCCCTCTATCAAGAGTATCTTGTGTCTCTCTTTTCCTAGAGAAAGACCTGATCCTGCAGCAAGTAAAGTCCTTTCCTCTCATGGACACTTTTCTCTCCTCTAAGCAAATGTTCCTAAAAATCCCATCTGCTCACAGGGGCAATCAGAGCTTATCTTAGGAAGCAACTCTCAGTCATACAACTTCTCTTTGCT
>CM052543.1:38256153-38318417 GCA_028533065.1 Trachops cirrhosus
AAAAGCCTATTGAAGCGGCGGCTCGGGGCGCTCTCCTTTGAGAGAGTGGCCAGGCCACTCAGAGGCACCCTCCCCTTGAGAGGGTAGCCATGCCGTCCCTATTCCTCCACAGGACTGGGTAGTCCATGTGTATGTTTCTCTTGTCTCTTGCAAGCCATCTACGTTTGCAGTCACTGCGGGCCGGTGGACTGCAACAATTGTCTTCTCCCATAACCACAGGAAAACTAATTAAATTATAGAATAACCATCCTTAAGAACCACATGAAGATGAGATAAACAGAGCTCCTATAACTAAGGTTATAAAGAAGAAGCCACCTCAAGACTGGTAGGAGGGGCTGAGACAAAACTAGCTGGTACCACACCCTCTGTAGAGGGTAAGAAATAGTAGGAATGTATTGACTCCATAGGTATCACCTGAGAAATGAGAAGTCCCAGCCCCACATCTAGTTCCTCAGCTAGGAGTACGGTGCTGGGAAGAGGAGTCCCCGCAATATCTGGCTGTGAAAACCAACATGGACTCAGTCCAGGTGAGATAGAGGGCTGCTACAAAACTTAGTATCTTCTTAAAAGACCCTAGCACAGAGTCACTCCCTCACAAACACTTGTCCTAAGCTCCAGAGAAGAGACAGAAGTTTGCACAGCCCTAGAGACACACAGGGAAAAACTAAATTGTCTGGCTTCAGGTGGAGGGTTGGAAGGGCAACTCTCGCAGGGAGTAAAGTGCTGTCAAGCTCTTTATGGAGCCCTGTCCACACACAGCCAGCAGTACAGGCCATGGCCAAATCTGAGTCTCCATTAACCATGTTAACACCACTCTTGCCCCATCTTAGTGATTCTCTAAGAGACCCCACTGCACCCGATTCAAGCCTCTGACCAAATCTCTTTCAGAGAGTAAGCCACTCAAGGAACTGGTCAGCCAGCCCATACTCCAAACTTTCCTAAAAATCTTTCAAATGTCCACCAACCCTAAACAGCAATCAAGGCTCAACTACAAGAAAAGGGTGTATTCAGATCACATGAAGAATGCACCTTGAGTACCCAACTTGGTGATAGGAGAGGCTGTGCCACTGAACCCTATAGGACACCCACTACATGAGGCCATGCTACCAAGACTGAGAATCATAGCAACTCTACCTAATACACAGAAACAAACACTGGGAAGCTGCCAAAATGAGGAGACGAAGAAACATGGCTTAAATGAAAGAACAAATCAAAACTCTAGTAAAAGAGCTAAGTGAAATGGAGACAAGCAATCTATCAGATGCTGTATTCAAAACACTGGTTATAAGGATACTCAAGGAACTTAGTGTGGACTCAATAGCATAAAAAAAAGTCCAGTCAGAAACAAAGAATACACTAATTTAAACAAAGAACAATTTATAGGGAAACAACCCTAGAGTGAGTGAAGCCAAGAATCAAATCAATGATTGGAAACGTAAGGAAGCAAAAAACCAATCAGAATAACAGGAAGAAAAGGGATTCCAAAAAAAAAATAAAGATAGTGTAATGAACGTTCCAACATTTGCATCATAGAGGTGTGAGAAGGAGAAGAGAAAGAGCAAGAAATTAGATATCTATTTGAAAAACTAATGAAAATAAACCTCCCTAATTTGATGAAGAAAATAGACATGCAAGTCCAGGAAGCACAGAGAGTCCCAAATAAAATTGGTGCAAAGATACCCACCCTAAGACACGTCATAATTAATATGTCAAAGATTAAAGATGAAGAGAGAACCTTAAAAGCAGCAAGAAAAAAACAGTTAGTTACCTACAGGGGAGTTCCCATAAGGCTATCAGCTGATTTCTCAAAAGAAACTTTCTTGGCTAGAAAGGACTGACAAGAAATATTCAAAGTCATGAGAAGCAGGGACTTACAGTAAAGATTGCTCTACCCAACAAAGCTATCATTTAGAATCGAAGGGCAGATAAAGAGATTCACAGACAAGAAAAAACTAAGAGTTCATCACCACCAAACCATTATTATATGAAATGTTAAAAGGACCTTTTCAAGAAAAAGAAGATCAAAACTATCAAAAATAAAATGGCAATAAATACCTATTTATCAACAAGTGAATCTAAAAAACAAACTAAGCAAACAAGAAAAACAGAGGCAGAATCATGGATACAGAGAGTGTTTTGATGGTTGCCAGATGGGAGGGGGTTGTGGAGGAATTGGTAAAGAAGTGAGAGGATTATGAAGTAAAAATAAGTAGTTATAGAACAGCCATGGTGATGTAAATTACAGTATATAAAATGAAGTAACCAGAGAAGTTATACACATGACACATGGACACGAACATATGGGGATTGCCTGAGACAGTGGGGGGGACTGGGTGGAAGAGGGTAAAGGGCGGTAAACTAGGACAACTGTAATAGCATAATCAAGGAAACATAATCTAAAACTAATAAAAGTAGAAACTTATAAAAACAAATAAAAAGGGGGGACATTACTGAGTACTAGTGGAGAAATGAAAGAGATTACAAGGGATTATAATTAACTTCATGTTTACAAAACTGACAATTTACAATGGACAAATTTCTACAAAGATGTACATTATCAAAAATTTACTCAAGAAATGTTAAAAAGCTTAAGAAAACCTACTAGAATAAAAAAAATGTAAACCTTTCCTAAAAGAAAGGCCTAGTATGAGTTGGTTTCACTGGTGAATTTATTGAATAAATAAAGAATAAAGAATACAAATCTTTCACAATTGCTTATTCAGAAAACAGAGGAGAAAAATCTCAACTCATTATATGAGGAAAAAACTAAATCAACACTCTTGGGATACGCAGAGATATCTGAAAAATGTTCTAGGGAAGATC
The DNA here is from genome assembly GCA_028533065.1 of Trachops cirrhosus. Taxonomy (NCBI): domain Eukaryota; kingdom Metazoa; phylum Chordata; class Mammalia; order Chiroptera; family Phyllostomidae; genus Trachops; species Trachops cirrhosus. The sequence continues at coordinate 38,258,977 of CM052543.1, forward strand.
ACAGATATAGGGGCCTATAGAATGTAATTTGAAATAGTGAATCTTCTTTCCATAGTAAGATTTTTGCACTGCAATGGATACATTAATAAAAACAAGATTTTCCTTATTATTCATGCATTCAATTGTCACTATGACCTCTGAAATAGATGCAGGAAAAGGATACTGCAAGACCATGGGAACCTCAGTGTCACCACCAGAAACAGCACAGCCACACAGCACAGCAGGAAACTTAAGTGTTCATTTTCTTCAAGCTCAAATACTAAGGCTTCTTCCCATCTTACCTGCAGCATCTTCCTCATTGACCCATTCAACCGACGCTCCAGCTCTGAGATGAGATCTCTCAACACCTGGCTCTGCTTGACCAGCTCACTCTCAGACTCTTCCAGGTCATGGAGAACATTTTCTTCCTCCTTCTTCAGCTTTTGTAGCTCCTTCAGCTCCTCAGTGTCCAGGATGTCTTTCAGTTTTTTAAAATAATTCTGGGCACTTTCAATTTCCTTTTGTATCTGATTCTTCAGGAATGAGAAAAACAGAGAGGAACTCAGGCAATTAGGCAGAGACTGGGAGCCAGAAAAAGAAGTATTTGATTAGGAAGTTCTCACAGGGAAAGGAAATGGAAGCAGGGGAGCAATTTTCTGGGAGACTGATTTTTCCTATTATCTTCTCAACACATTCCAAAATAATGGCCTCAAGTTTGCACTATTGAAGTCAACTTTGAAGGAAAATAAAATACCTGGGTGTGGCTCAGCTTTCCCACAGCTGCCCAGGACAGTCGTGCCTCTCTGCATTACTCCTGATCCCCACCCCTACCCTCAACCTAACATAGAGTAACAGGGCCAGAGCCATGAACCATTGGAAATTGTCTTTCCCTGGAAAAGTTAAAGGCTCAAAATAAAGACAGCAATGAACACAGAATTTACTAGCCATCCTCAGCAGATAGTCTCTCTGAGAAACACTAACCTACAAATATTTGTTAATTTTGATGGGTTCTATTTCAGCCCCATCCCTATCAGGAAAAGGATAAAGAATGGTTAATCAATAACTCTAGACATTGATTGTTAGGAAAAAAGGGAGAAGGGAGCCCCTTGTGCCTCATACCCACAGTCCTGCCCAATCCTTATCTAACTCCCTCAGGAAGAGTCTCCACCAACCTTCCAGGAAGTTCTCTCTTTTTTGATGTCAGCTTCCAACTTCTCAGCTTCTTGGTGTTCAGCCCTCAGCCTGTGCAGAGCTGCCTGCAGCTTTTCCTGTGAAGGAGGATTCACACTAGAGTGAAGCTATGGGCTTTCTCATTTTCAGAATAGAGGACAAATAGGGCAAAATCAGGCTGATCTCTAAAGAGATTAGAGTTTATAGAAACTGTGAAACAAAAATTAGAATCTGTGACTTGAGGGAGCCTGATGTGAATGTTTTCTCTGAGACTCAGGTGATAGAAGTTCCCATTCCCATGTCAGCAGAAAACTGATTCTCTTTGTCCTAGAAGAAGAAACCTGATCCTATAGTATGGAAAGAACTTAGGTATGAATCACCCAGCTGCACACCTACCCCTTCTGTCCAAAGGGGCAAAGACAGCTTTGGTTGGGCACCAAACCTCCCTTATTAGCACAGGTTATAAAAATATCTACTTCTTTTTTGAGTCTGCTCATCATTTTGTAATTGTGTGAAATGCACAGAAATCTCCTTCCGGCCTTGGAAGGTGAGCATAAAAAGAAAAGTGATCACAGGACTCAGGGCTGGGTGGCAAAGTAGCTAGAGTGAATGCAAAGTAGAAATTTCCCATCAGGTACTATTTTTTGCCCTGTCTTTACTCCATCTTGGTCTGTTACCTGGTACTCCTGGGCAACATCCTCCATGAGGAAAGTGTGGTGACCACGGTGCTCTTGAGACCTCTCACAGAGCCAGCAAATGAACTTCCCATCCTCCTTACAGAAGAGCAGGAGTTTCTCTCCATGGCGCTCACAGAGATCTGTCTTTTGCTCCTCCTCTGGGCTCAACTTGACCTTTTGAAGCATCTCCACTATGTTGGCCACATGTCGATTAGGCCGCAGGTTCCCAGGCTGGTAGGTGATCCGGCACACAGGGCAGCTGCTCTCTCCTTCTTCAATGACCATGGACTCCTTGTTGTTTGCAGTGATGCAGGCTTGGCAGAAGGTGTGCCCACAGTCCAGGCTCAGGGGTTCTGTCAGGAGCTCTAGGCAGATGGGGCAGGTCACCTCCTCCTTTATGTTCACCAGGATTCCTGAAGCCATTGCAGCTGCTCCCCTGCTCCTATCTGTCCTGATCTGAGGCTCCTCTGGCTCACAGATTTCTGCCAGAATCGAAAGGTTAAAGGGGGCAGAGTAAGAAAGGTAAGAATAAATGATGCTAACTGTTTAGAAACCAGAGACATGGCAAGAACACATATTGAAGGACAAAAAAGAAAAGGTAGAGAGACGAGTAAAGGAGCTAAGCAACCTTGTAAAAAGGACAATTTGTAACAATTTTTAATACTCTTAGTTCATCTGACATGACTAATTTCATTTTTTTCTGATGGTTGCTATTGTCCTTTACTTTTACAGAACAGATATGTGTGACCCTACATCTCTCCTGCTTCTTCTCTCCCATGTGCAAACACAGCCTAGAAGAAAAAAGCACCACACCTCTTATGTGTCTGGGCTTTTATGCTTGCTCTTCTCTTATCATGCAATGCGGCCCCTAGTATAAGTAGGACTCACTCTCTTCCTTTTGTTAATCTCTCCTTACATGTTCATTTATCAGAAAGACCTCTTCTGACTGCTTATTTACAGTGTAACCATTGCCATCATTTGCTGAATGTTTGAAATGATTTCTCTTATTATCATGACAAAATATGGGACAATGTGTTTTGTACGTGGCAAGAACAAATCCTTTATCAGATGTGTACATAGAGACACTGAGTGACTTACAAAGATTATTATCTTCAACATGCACAGTTGTGATGAACCTTCAGAGGTCAGACCCTACCATACTGAGTTAATCAAAGATATAACAGGTAACTTAGAAGGATCTGGCAAGTCTTGTGTTGATAAATGGTAAAATCTCGTGGTTGCCTGGAAAATATGCCAAGGATAGTGATAGAAACCTGAAAGTGTATATGTATGTGGAGGGTGGGGAGGGAAATGACATAAATATACTCATAGGATCACACAAGTCGTGTGCCTAGAGAAATAAGAACATAGATTAAATGAATATCTGTCCTGGGGAAGAAGTCTCAGGTATTAGGAAATGTCACTCAATTAATTCTTAATAACTGAATTACATGCTAAGAACTAAACTAATACCCACAGACAAAATGATGAGTCTAAACAGAGAGTTTAAACCACTATGACCCTGATATTCACCTGAAAAGTAACAGTAAATTAAATAATCAGCCGACAGGCTGATGTGAGAAATACTACTAAAGAGGTGTGCATGTTGTGGGAAATCAAACAATGGGGACAGAGAGTCAGTTGTCCAGCAAGTCCAACCCGATAATAAAAGGGTTGAACTGAAAGCTGAAGAAGGGGAAGGAAATATGGCATACAAGTGAGGAAAAATATATTAGGGAAAGAAATGACCTGTTCATGAAAGTTGTACCAACTTGTCTGAGTTTGGAAATGGCAGTGTAGCAGGTGTGCAGAAAACTGCTAGGCTTTTGGTATCACATAAGTCTGCAGTGACCATGATATATGGCACTTCCCCAGTATTGTGACATTTAGGGTCTTTTCCAAGAGCAAAAGAAATTACCTAGGATTTGCCCTCTGAGAAAGGAGGGACATAATTACTTTTGCACTTGGGTGGTGGTGTGTTGGATGGATCGAGTGTGGAATGGGAAGATGAGTGGGATGCATGCACAGTTGCCCAGGGGAGAGAAAATGATAAATTTTATGACAGGTAATGAAGAAAATGTAGAGCAGGGAAGAGAGTGAGACATAGGATGGGGTAAGAGGAAAAGATGTCAGTTAGATTAGGTACCTGAGAACAAAGAGTCAACGTCAGGTTCTTTCTTCATGTACAGATAATATTGGCTTACTCTTCTAGTAACCTGGGCATTTGGTTTTGGTTGTGTTTTCCAAGAATCTTATGAGGCTACAATAAAGGGGAAGTTCAGCTTCATTGCCAGGTCATATGATTAATAAGAAAAATAGCCTGATGTGGAAAGTGCATTTGGAGGACTTCCTATAGAACTCAACTGCCAGCTAATAAGCTTAGACTTCATTTCATAAGGGGATTGTGACTTTTCTGACCAACACTGTCTCCTTCAGGCCCTTGGATGCTATGCTTATGAGCTTTCACAAGGTAAACAGTACACTGTAGCTCTGGGCTAACATAACCTAAGGTGGTTTCACACCTGTCCACTAAGTCTGGCTTCTTAAAAGGCTGAAATAACAGTAATAAAGGACCTTCTATGGCACTGTGAAGACCTTTACCAGGGGCTCACCTGAGGCAGCCATTGTTGATATGCTCTGTTTCCTGTCCTGTATCCCTAGTTCAGCTAAGTGACCTGGCAGTTTATATCTTATCAGGTCACATAAAGGGGAATGATAATCCAAATTGGAAAGAATGCTGATAGTCAGAGAGGGAATCAGAGTGGCAGCATGAGTGGTAGCACAGTGATGTTCATTCTCCCACCTGGACTCAGTATGACCCTGTGGCCACAGTCTAGGTTCAGAATTTCTCTCAGGAGCTCCAAGTAAATGGGACTAGGAAGAAATAAAAAAAAGAAAGAAAGATAAGGTCTCAGTAGATATTCATGTCTTGATGGTTGCCAAACTTTGATGGTAAAAGAAACATTTTCAACATGAGAGTAAGTTTTCTCTTTGCTCTGTGCTAGGAAGGGAAATATAAAGGCTGTGTGAAGATGAACTTAGATCTACTAACACTGTCCACTGGTGCCACGTTCATCACACATGAGGGAACCTGATTAGAAATGAGGTTGAAGGAGAACCAGAAGTGTATTCCACCTAATGGTCCAGATGCTGAAAACAGCCCAGAGGCCATATGCAGGTAGCCCCTGGCTGCAGAGACTGGTCCAGATCAGGCTCTGATGAACTGCAAAATCAGAGTAGGCATTGCATCAGGGGTAGATACTAAATGAAGTCTACCCCTGTTTACAACTGAAGTGTGATCCAAACATAGGGTAGGGACATCCAATTATTTGTCATCCTTTTCAAGATACACCCAAACCTGAGACACAACAAGAGCTGATAGAGAAGGGAGGTGCAGATCAAGCATTCAGCCTTGGGGATGCAGAATTTATTTTTATAGTGTGGCTACAAGGACCTAAGGTCAAATCGCCTGCTGCTACAGGACACAGAAGAGGAAAGTTCAGAGGAGCTTGAGTCCTCACAGATGGAGGTTGACCCTCCACAACCTGAGCAGTGATGCCAGGGTTCCAGGTCTAGCAAGGAGATAGGTAGATATGGAAACGTGAGTGGTATCCGCGCTGCACAGATATCACAAATGCCTAGACCATCCCTGAGAACCTATGGGTTTGTGCCCTACATCAGGCTCTCTAACCTGGTGACCTGTGCCAGAGTGCTGAGCCTACAGAACATTTGCCTTCAAAAATGAACAAAGTTTATATGCCCAGGAGAACTCTAAGGGTCTCCTGCACGGTATTTAAAAGACTTACAGAACTTGCCCCAGGAGAGGGGCAGAAGCAGAAGTTTGAGAAGTACATAGACCACAAAAGAGATGTATCTCCTGCAGAAGGAGTGGAAGCCAGTTGGACTGTCACCCGAGGCAGAGATGTGGGGTGGGCGCGACATTGGTGATCCAGGCACTACCCAGCCAGCGCAGGGATGCATCTTCCTCTAACCAGCAGGTGCCGCTGGTTACACCTGCACCATCTCTCTGAGGCAGCTGCGCAGCCAGAGCTGACTGGGGAGTGCCCAAACCCCACCCTTCTCCTGTCCCAGGGCCGTACCCCTCCGCCACCACCAGGACTCAAGGAGAGCAGCTCCGCCACTGTGATCCCGTCGGAGCCTTTGGGCCCGGGCAGCCCTCACAGGACGCCCTTTGAGAGCCTGGCTGGATGCCTGTGGTGAGAGGGGGTGCGGTTTTGTGCCCAAGGTCTGTAACAGTGGAACACAGTATTCTCGGCAAGCTGCCATCCTCCAGGCACTGCACAGAGAGCAGAAGGAAACTCACCCCCAGTCTTCCTAGGAACAATTCCTATTCACTTGCTCTGGAGTTCCAGTCTGAGGGGCAGTCGTGAGCAGGATTCACTCTCCAAACCAGGGGCCATGAGGCTCCGGAATAGCAGAGCGAAAATGAAAGTTAAATTCTTAGGGGAGGGGCAGGGGAGGAGAAAATCTGTGGACCAATGAGGGGCATTTACGTAGGACCCCTAGGAAATACCAAGCTTTTGTGCCTGGGTCAGAGGGGCCAGCAACTGCGTTTTAATCCTAGGCGAGCTCTGCTCCCTGAAGCTGTTCTCATGGCCCTCAGAGTAATTCATCTTCGGAGAATTAGGCTTCCCTAAGCTGTGTGCTGTCCCACACATCAACCTCACCGTGGCACCTTACAAACGAGGTGCCCTGAGGAGGGAATCAAGTCTGTCTTTTTTTTTTAAGTTTTTTTTTTAATTTTAGTTTATTCAGTACAGTTTCCATCCTTTCTTCCCATTCCAGCCGCAATTCCACTGCTGGGACTATATCCTAACAACTCAAGTCTGTCTTTTACCACAGTGAGAACCCATGCTGCAGGCTCACCTGAGGCAGTGCTAGTGGCAGCTCTCTCCTGTCCTGTATCCAGCAGCTGAAGGAAGTGAATCTGCCCATTTGTGTCCTGCTAGGTCATGTGAGAGGGAATGGATGCTCTGATCTGAAATTACCTCAGGTGGTCAGTCAGAAGGTCTCTCCCACACTGGTAGCATGGTGATGCTGACTTTCAGAACCTGGATTCAATGGGGACAAAATGACACTTTTCCCTAATGAAGTGTCATTGTGGTGAAAATGAAGTGTCATTTATTGGGCAATGTCATCTAATACTATTTAACAAATAATCTCTATAGTGCTAGCATAATAAAAAGCAAAAAGAAAAGTAATTGTGATGAATAATTTTATGAGTCAATGTGACTGGCCACAGGGTTCCCAGATTAAACACTATTTCTGGGTGTGACTATGCAGGTGTTGTTTCCACATAAGATCAGGTTTTGGATCTGTGGTCTCAATAAAATGGATTGAGGGCCTGGGCAGAGGGCCTGTTGTTTTTAGTACACAAGGACTTCACAGCAGCTGTTATATCTGGTTTGAACAGTATAGAAGTTCAAGGTGAGAGAGAAGGAAAAACCCTAGACAAAGTACTTGCTTCATGAGAAAACCCACACTTGATGCCCAATGAACTTCTCATTTGGAATCCAGAATCTCTTCTTATGACATTTGCTGAGAAGAAGCAATGTATATTAAAGCTACGTACAAGCTTCACACTCTGTAAGGAGTAGGCTTCTGTTGGGATCATGGATGCTGTTTTTTCTTTTCTTTTTTTTTTTCTAAAGATGTCTTAGTGTGAAGAACTTTTCCTTTGTGTTTGACAACTCAGGTACTTTTCTGTAAGTTGTTTCACATTTTGAACTGGAAGCCTAGACATTCTAGGGAGCACAAATCCGTGAATATCCTTGGAGAGATACTTGTTGTATAACTCCACAGTGTATAGGTGTTTCTTCATGAGTTATAGCTTCAGTCATTGTGGCAATAGGGTGACAGGAAAGCAGAGGTCAAAGGGACTATAAGGATCGGTTTCCCTCAGTGTCTATGAGACAGGAGTGTGTGCATGTTGAAAGTAGCTATCTTGGAATCCCTCTCCCATGACAGGTCTTCCACAAATGGAGAACCAAAGAATTTCCCGTGAAACAGGGCCCAGAGCAGACACTGGCCAAGTAGCCCATTTTATGAATTTCTCTTGGCCAATAAGTAGGTTGGGAAGAGCGGAAAATGAAAATGCCAAAGTCACCGTGACAACACCCTGTGCTGCAGGAACTATCATTCCTGTGCTTTTCTCACTCCTGAGGACAACTGCAGCCTTCAAGCTCCCTGGAAAGAGTGAGGCTGACCAGGAAAGGGAGACATTGACCTACATATGCCAATGCTGAGGAAGGCCATGCAGAGCTCTTGACCCTGCCTCTATCACTGTAAGTCATACTGTGAACCAATAATGAGACATGGAGATATATCTGGGCAACATAGAAAAGGCTTTCATTAGAAAAGAGAATTACAATGGAATAGAAAATAATGTCAAATCAACTTATATCTAGTATGTTCACTTAGATTAAGAAAAAAAAAACTATTCCAGTAATTCAAATAAAAGAGTAGGTAGCTACAACAAAAGATAAAACTTTATTTTAAAATAAAAAATAATCACTAAATGCATAATACAGTACAGTTAACTATAAGCAGAATGTTATATAGAAGATTTGTAGAACGTATTCATCTTGCATAACTGAAACTTTAAATCTGTTGAACTGCAACACCTTAAAAATTTAAGCAGTTAGATCCCATAGTGTTTTTAGCACAATAAAAATAAAACAATGTGATTGATAGACCGTTAACTTGCAAATTCAAAAAGACTGTTTATTATTTTTAATGTTTTATTTTTTATTTATTTACTTTTAGAGAGAGTGGAAGGGAAGGAGAAGGAGAGGGAGAGAAACATCAATGTGCAAGAGATAGATGAATCAGTTCCCTCTCACTCACCCCCAACTGGGGACCTGACCCGCAACCCAGGCATGTGCCCTACCTGGGAATTTAACCACCAACCTCTAGGTTCACAGGCCAGTGCCCAGTCCACTGAGTCACACCAGCCAAGGCCAAAAGGAATGTTTAAAAAATAAATTACAACCTAGAATCGTATACTGGAAAACTATCTACAAGATAACATATATTTGAACTTTTAAATAAAGTTTGTTTTATATTTGTTATAAGAAAAGATGAATAAAAATGATGTGGCTCCTTAATTGTTATTCTTTTTCAGAGAAAGTAAATTAATATGCATTCCTAACATTCACTATTTGAAATCACAGAGAAATTTAGTCAACAACAATTTGGACCACCGCTTATGTGCTAAGAAATGAGAAAGTTAGAGCAAACATTCTACTTTTCAATTCTTACAATATTCTCATGTTATTCTTAGTATTTTTATTTATGATGAGAAACTGAATTCAATTTAATTTAATTGAATATGGACCAGTAGGTAGCAACATCAGTATGATTATGAAATTCTATCAAATTTCAAAGTCAAGGCTCTTAACTGCCCAGTATTCACACTCTACAACATGACACCTGCAAGAGCACCCTCATCGTTAAGTATTCAACTTGGCTTTAACCACTCCTGTGAGCAGCTCCTACTTCATTAATGGCTATGTGGATTGAGTACATCAATTAATATTTCCCAGCACCTAAGATTTTCCCATGATGCTCCAGGCTCCTTCTGTAAATAAGCATTTCCTGGGTTTTTTCCTTTTACCCCCATCCGAGGGAATTTGGCTCCTACCTATTCCTGGGGAGTGAACCCTGCAGGAATGGCACTTGTGTTGGGAATACACAGACCTGGTTCAAATCTCGGTTCCTCCACTCATTAGCTATGGAACTTTCTAACATACCTCATAAGGTTATAAATTCCTTTACTTCCCTCACAGGAATTTTTATATTTTTGAAAATTAACTTGGATAAAAATATTCTGTATGTAGTTCTACATATGTTTATGGTTATACATACCTATGTGTGTATGTGTGCAAGTGTGCATGTACATATCCTTCCCAGGCCACGTATTCTCTTTTTCCTTCCACTGTTACCCCTTTATATCTTCATGTGCATTCTGTGCAGTACCCTACCCTAATTTATAATGCATGCTTCTCTAAAAAAAATTTTGTTTCTATTGGGGAAGTCTGTTCCTTATCATAACTTGAAATTGATTTTAAAAGTAAGGGGGAAAAAGTGCATGGGATGATCAGTCTTTAGGAGGGATTAGATGTCTTTCACTGAGAATACAGAAAATGGTAAATGAGCAAATAAGCTTCCCGTCTAACTTACATCAGAAACAGTGCAAATCCCCAAAATGACTAAAAGTCCTGAAGAAGGGAGACAGCAAAGGACAGATGGTGTGAATGGAGCAGTGAGTTCAGGGGCAGGGGGTGAGCCTCAGGACAAGTTGCTTCACAGAAGTGGGTGAGGGAAGGAGAGGGCTCAGGAGCCGGGTGGGCACAGGGTCATGGGAACTGGACAGTTCCAAGGATTGAAATACGGATAAGCAGTCTGAGAAAAGTGACATTTAGAGAACTTGTAGATGAGTGACCCTTGGTTTGTGACATTAAAAAATGAGACAGTGCCTGCTTCGTAGTCTAGGAAAACCCCAACTCGACGAGGAGGAACAGCCATGTAAAGAGTCAGGACCTTGGGATCCGAGGTGGGAGAGTCCTCAAAGGCAGTGTACTCAGATTCGTTTTGTAAGCCTATAACCCAGTAGCCATTTTCAGGTTTGTATCTGGAGTAAGCATTTTGATACTTTGTGCCTCGTCTAACCCCAAACTTTATACTACTAGAACGTATTCTACAGTATATCCCCAAGATCCAGGCAGTCTTCTTGGACACATCTATTTCCCAGTAGTGTTTCCCTGATGAGAAATATTGGGAGCCTAAGACACCATAATTACAATACTTTATAGGCCAAATTGGCACAGATGCCAACTGTCTGTGATCCTCTGAAAGGACAAGATTTAGATTGAGGTTGAATGGATTCAATGTGATATCCACTGCAGGAAAAAAAAAAGAGAAAAGATATGATTAGGTGACAGCTACAGGTTGGCTTATCTGGTGACATGAAGAGGGATCTTGGAAAGTGACCAGGAAGGACTTGTATTGATGGATTGGGGAAGTGGGGTAAAACACTGGAGAAACATATTAAAGTTAGGAGGTGAGAGAAACACATGGGGTTGAGATCATCAAATCTTACTGAAACCACAAACTTCTGAAAGGGGGTCAGAACAAAGTGATTTGGAGACCCAGTAACTTCTTACCCCAGTAGCACTGGACATGTGTTAGCTCTGAAATGATAAAAGATTTAATAAAGTTGATTAGAAGCAAAGACTAAATACTGATAGCTATTTCTTCTCTAGAGTAGGGGCAGGGGAGAAGACTACCATGAGGCTATGAACTGATGAATGAGAGGATGAATCAGAACCTAGTCATTCTCCCTTAACCACATCTTTGTCAGCAATATCCCTTCTTTTCTAAACATCCACCTTTCTATTCTCACATCGGAACCATAGCATCTTCAGCTTAATCCCACATCCACACTCCTGCCACTCTCCTCACCTTTAAACACTTGAAGCATTCTACTCAGATCTGGAGCATGGAATCCACGCTGCAGTTTTTTGGAAATAGGTTTTGGTTTCTTCAATGTCCACACTTCACTCCTAGGGATGACAAAAAATATTGATCCCAGGTCTCTTACGTTGTGTCCCCCCAATACCACTTTCTTCTTCTTCCATACCATCAATACACTTGACCCTTCTTCCTTGAGAAGCCTGATGAGGGGAGAAAGGAGTGCCCTGCTACTGGGACCAGAAAAAGTTTTTCCTTCCCAGTTACTCTCTGTGTGACCTTGTGCAGGTCTGCACCTCAAATAAACAGTTTTGTCTCCTAAAAAAATAGAATAATTATCTCTTCCTTTGATGCCTCATAGGTATGCGAGGTTTTCCACATCACAGTGAGTCTCCCAAAAAGAGGCCACAGATGTGGGCTTTCAGGAAGGTCAGTGGTGAGAGTGTAGATGCTGGCTGTGATATGGGTCTCTTTTTGAGCCTGTGCCTATGTCCTAGTCCAAACCCTGAACTCCAGTGGTGTGGCCCACAAATAACATTTGAGACTTCAGGTGTTCTGGGAAAAGTTAAAAACACTTGGCAAGGAGGAAGTTGTTTATTAAATGAAAAATGGTTAGAATTTCATGTGTTTGTAAGGAATTTGAAGCTGCTAGGTAAATTGGCAACTTTAGACACAAAAGCTAAACTTTCCTATATAAACTTCTAAAGTATGTGAACAGGAGAGTTTAATTATTGGCACAAGGATGAAAGCCACAAACCACAAGGCTCAGGTGTTTTTTTGGAAATCTGAAGAGAACCTTGTAGAATGGCCTGGTCTCCTCTATTTCTATTTAAGCAAAATAAGTATAAAGGTGCTGCCCCATAACTTATTTTAGAGCTTGATGAGACCCTGCATGTGATAAACACAAGTATGTATGGAATACAGGAACCAGAGAAAGAAGAGAGAGTGAATTAAGTGGGTGAAGTCATAAGAGTCTGATAGTGAAATCTCTTATCCCTATTATCTTCACCAGCTCTAACTCTATGAATTTCAACCATTGAATTCACTACCATAGAATCTGGTTCATTCTCAACAGATATGGACTCTTAAATCCTCATCTATGATCAGCAATTTGAAATAATACTACATCTAAGTTTTCTTGCTTTGAGAGATTTTCCATTCTGGTTGATGACCAAATAACTCTCGTGACTACAAACCTTTCTTCATAACACAAATGCACCACTCCTGGTCACCCATACGCACCATTTCATGATTCCACTCATGTCCTAGAAAGAAGAAAAAAATACAAGTCAAGGAGTGTACATATTAAAGGAGGATTAATGAAAGGAAGGGTAGAAAAACAATGAAGAATATCAGAGAAATCAAACGTTATTTGAAAATACCAACAAAATTGACAAAGCTTTAACTAGACATTCCAAGAAAAAAAAAAAAAGAGAGAATGGAGGTACATTACTAAATTAAGAAGTGAAAGAGGAGCTATTACTATTGACTTTATAGATATTAAAGACTATAAAGGCTAGGGATTATTGCATGCCAATAAATTAGATAACTTGGATTAAATGGACAAGTTCCCAGAAACATAGAAACTACCAATATTGATTCAAGAAGAAATAAAAAATCTGAATAGACCTAAAACATAGAGAAATTGGATTAGAGATCAAAATCATTCTGCAAAGAAAAGTCCAGCCTCAGATGGCTTTACTGGGGACTAAAAGTTTTAAGATGAAATAATACAAATAATTCATAAATTGTTCCAAAAAAATAAAAATTGAGGGCACATTTACCAACTTATTCTATACACCAGGACTATTCTGATGCTAAAACCAGACAAAGACATCACACACACAAAAAGTCAACTATAGGCCAATAGCCATTATGAATATAGACACAAACTTTTTCAACAAAATAGTACAAAGTTGAATCCAGCAAAATATAAAAGATTATATAGCATGTCAAATTTGTTTTATCCCAGAAATGCAAGGTTGGTTTAACATAAGAAAAGCAATCAATATAAAACACCATCTTAATAAGATTAAACATAAAAATTGCATGATGATTTAAAAGACAGAAAAAAAAGTGGATAAAATCCAATTCTTTTTGGATATATAATCCAACTTTTTTATGATGAAGCCAAAACAGTAATAATTACAACAAAATAAGGATAGAAGGGGGCTTCCTCAGCCTGATAAGGCATCTTAGAAAAACCCACACATCATATGGAATCGTGAAAAACTAAATACAAGACAAGGATGTCTGCTGTCACTACTTACATCAGCATGGTAAGAAAAAGAAGTTTAGGCAAGAAAAAGAAATTTTAAAAAAGCATCTATATTGGGAAAGAAGTAAAACTATCTTTATTTGTAGAATATATCATATTATATACAGAAAACTTCTTCCACTTTTCAAAATTTGGCTCACAGAAAGTGCTATTAATTCCAAACTTTACAAATCTAATCATTGGCTATTCTGCCTACTCATGTATCCAAGATAATACATTCCACAACAAATAAAGAAACATAGTAACAATCCAGCATATCTAAAATATAACCTGCATTATATTTTATATAATTATATTTATTTATATAATATATAAATATATTATATTCATATTATATAAATATAGAATGTTTAATATATTATACATTATAATATATTATTCAAAATATACACCAATATATAATATAATAATGTATATAATATATATTTTATATAAATATATTTATTATATTATATAATATAACCTGTATTATATATAACCTGTATACTTATTAAAAATATAACCTGTATTTGGTCCATACTATATAACAGTATGGACCAAACCATACTGTTTTCTGTCTTATGCCTACTTGTCAAAAATGGTAACAATATATATTTAGTCCCTGTCTCAAACCAATCCTGTACCTTCCATATCCTTAACTTCTTTTGGTGGTCTGCATTTCCATATCATCACTGTATAGATTGCTTGTTTTGAACAATATGTTTCAATATATTTGGGCTTACTCTTAAATACTTCTTGCTGGGTTTACAACTAAAAGAATGTTTTGCTCTCTGTATTAGCATAATTGGTTGTACATGACAAAGAAATCAACTAAAATCTCCTTAACAAAAAGAAGAAGAAGGAGGAAGAGGAGATGATTATGGCCAGAGAGATACCACTTTAGTCACAGGTGGATCTGAAAGCTCAAATCCTGGGCTTTTTGTGTTTCATAATTTTCTTTTCTTCACTAACTATTATTAGACCTTCCACATGGCCAAAGGAACCTGTCTGTTAGGGCTAGCATCAGGATTAGAGTCCAAAGACACAGAAGAGAAGGCAATTTAGACTGTATTTGGGGAATCTCAGATTGGGTCACCCATTTTACCTGCAGCAGCTTTGTTGCTGACCATCTACTGCGGTGCTCCAGATCTGAGATGAGCTCTTTCAGCAACTGGCTCTGCTGGACCAATTCATTCTCAGCCTCAGCCAAGTCATCCAGGGTCTTCGTCTTCTCTTCCTCCAGTTTCTGCAGTTCTTTTTGCTCCTCATTATCCAGGATGCTTTTAAGCTGACTAAATTCTGTCTGTATCCTTTGTCTCTCAGTCTGTATCTGATTCTGCAAGATTGAACGAGAGAGAAGTCATGATTCTATCAGACAGAGAGCCCACTGTGCAAAGGATTAGGTACCAGGAAAATAAATTATTTTTTCAGGAAGTTCTAACCAGGAGAGGAGTGAAAACATGGGAACAATTTTGGGGAAAGCTGGTTTTTATTTTGTGGTATTTTCCCTTCTATACAAACCAAAAAGGCCTCACACTGTCATATCTAGGCCAACCCTGGAACAAATGTAAAACTTGAGTAAGGTTTAGGTTGTAGACATTGTCCTGGACATTGATGCCTTCCTGCATTACCACACTCTCACAATGGGGCCTTGAGAAAAATCTTTGCCCAGTGTGTGCCTTCCACTAGATGTGTCAGACCCTTGCTGGAAAAGAGGAATGGAAGACAGAATTCTTCACCCTTTCCCACCATAAAGTCTGTCTTTGCTCTCAATTCCAAGTATTTGTGTGTACTTGCAACATCTGTATTGTAATGTGTTTACTTGTAAAATCTACTCTCCTGTCCCCACCCCAACAGAGACAGGACAAGGAAGAGAACTAATCAAATGGCTTCTGGATTCATCTAATGTCAAGGGAACGAAGAGAAAGGGGCTGCCTTGTGACTGATGTGGAAGGTCCTGCCAAGATTCTTGTCTCAGAAATTCCTCAGGAACAGTCTCCTCATACCTTCCAGGAAGTCCTCTCTTCTCTGATGTCAGCGCCCAACTTCTCAGCTTCTTGCTGCTCCTTCCTCAGTCTGTCCAAAGATTTCTGCAGCTTCTCCTGTGAGAGAGGAATCACAATACAGTCAAGTCATGGGTTTTCTCAGTACTTAAAGAGAGAATAAATGAGGAATAAATAAGGCTGATCTTAGAAGACACTGGTTTACAGAAACTGATTAGAATCTATGACATGAGAGAAAAATCTGACGAGGTGAATGTTTTCTTTACTCCTGGGTGATTAAAGTCACTATTCCCTCACCAAGTGTAGCCTGATTTTCTTTCTTCTTAGAGTAAGTATTGATTCTACTACAGCCAAGGAAAGACGTATTCTCTTGTTGAAACTCTTTCCACATCCAATCCACAATGTTTAATAGCAATCATTCTGCTGAGAGGAGCAATGAGAGCTCAACTTGTGACAGAAATTCTCCATCCATGCGACAAAAAAGAAAATAGGAAAACCTTTCAGTCTTGGCCAGAGTCTGTACTCTAGGCTCATCCTTTATGTAAATGGAAGGAATACACAGAAATGTCTTTCAGGCATGGGACAGTGAGAACAGGGTAAGAGACATATATGGGAGGAGATAACAGGACTCAGTATTAAATATCATGCTCTGGTGAGTAAAGCAGGATGGAAAGATTTCTCCACCAAGCGCTATCTTCCTCCCACCCCCTCCATTATGGGCCTTACCTGACATTCCTTGACGACCGTCTCCATTAGGAATATGTGATGACCACAGTGCTCCTGAGAACATTCACAGAGCGAACAAATTACCTTCCCATCCTCCTTACAAAAGAATTGGAGTTTCTCTCCATGGTGCACACAGACATCTCTCTTCTGCCCCTCCTCAGGGCTTAATTTGACCTCTTTGAGCTTCTCCACTATGTTGGCCAGATGCTGATTAAGCCATAAGTTTCCAGGTGAATATCCGATACCGCACACAGGACAGCTGCTTTCCCCTTCTGGGCCGATCTCTGACTCCTTATTGTTAGTGATGCAGGTTTTGCAGAAGCTGTGGCCACAGTTTAGACTTAGGGGTTCTGTCAAAACCTCAAGGCAAATGGGACAAGTCACCTTTTCTTTTATGTTCACCAGGAATTTTAAAGCCATGGTAGCTGCTCCCCTGGTTTCTTCCTTAGGCTCTTGCTTAAAGATTCCTAGATGAATGGGCAGATTGGAAGGAAATGGTGTAAAAATGGCACAAATAAAAAGGATGCTAATCATGTTGACATTAAGAATTGGTCAAGATGGAAATATTGATGGATAAAAAGAAGAGGGGGGAAAAAGCCCCCCAGAAATTGAATTCAGTGACTTGGTCAGCCATTAATGCTTCAGAGCTTTTGTTCCTCTTCCAGCTGGAATGATGCTGCCTTTGGTATTTGTATGACTTCCTCTCATACTTCACTGAACTCCTTGCATGTCTCCTCAGCAGACAGGCCTAATATGACAAACTTTTCTATAGCATAATCACTAAAACATCACTCGGAGTGTTATATGCTATTTTTTTCTTATTACCACTATATAATACATGATATCCTTTCTTAAATGCCCTACTCTTAAAATGTAACCCACACATAGATCAGGCACTTTGTTTTTATTCACTGCTGAACAGCAAAAACACAGAAACACAATGCTTGATAAATATGTAAAGAACCTCCTCATTTCTTCATAGCTAACTAGACTTTTTTCATTAATTAGCTGTTCACCAATAGGTGAGCTTTGGGATCGTAGAAATGGATTCCACTGAAGAAGCATTTACCTCCTAATATAATTGCCCCACACAGAGCCTTCTGATATTTACTCCCCAGAGATGCTGACAGAAAGAGCAAGGACCACTATAGGGAAGTAATCTTATCCTTAACAATTGTTAACCAGTTGCAATTATATGTCACTGTGGCCTATTTATTCCTCACGTAAACATCCTTGAAAAATAAGACCACTCCCTTTATTCAGTTGTGTATACTTAAATCAACTGACTTACAAAGATTATTCAATTCAGCAAGTTGAATTAGGGTGAATATAATGTCCTCAGGGTCCTCTTTCAGAGGTCTGGTAGATGTGATAAACACTACCACACAGAGAATATATTTTTGGGAAATTAAATAGGAGAACATCAAAATAACCCCTTTGAATAAGTAAGGCTTGAACTAAAAGCTAAAAGATGATGGGGAATATGGAATGAGAAGAGGAAAATATTTTAGGGAGAAGGAATCACATGTGAGAATGCCCCTTTGATGGAGGACACAGCATCTTCTACAAACTTTAGAATGCCAGTATGGCTGGTGTGCAGAGAGCTGCTAGGTCTTTTGCACTATAGTAGCCTAAAAGGGCTTGAAATGTGACACATCCTAAATGATATAAAAGTGACGGTGTCTTGTCATGAGGGACATAAAGTATTGTCCTTCCTGTATCTCTATATGGGCCCTCATTAGAGCTCAGCTGAGGCAGTCGTGACAACATGCTGTGTCTCTTATCTTATATGCTTTTGTTAAGCTAAGTAAACCTGGCTGGTTTATGTCCTGTTGTCACATAAGTGGGAATGGCAAAGCAAACTTGAAACTATTGCTAGTGGTCTGTCAGAAGATGCCCCAGAGTGGTCGCATGGTGAGGCTGACTCTTAGAACCTGGGCAAAATATAGACAAGGAACTGTGGGGAAAAGGGCGAAGATCTCAGTGGCTATGACTATCTTGATACTTCTTCCAATGGATTAAAGCTGTATCCCTCACACAAATATGTTTATCTGTGTGAATGTAGCCTTATTTTGCAATAAGTTATTTGCAGATGTAATCAAGTTAAGATGAGGTAATACTGGAAGAGGTTAGGTAGATAACCAGATCCAATAACCAGAGTCATTATAAGAAGAGGAAAAGGTACACAGACATTTAGGGAAGAAGGCCATGTGACAATGGTAGCAGAGATTGGAACAAGGCAACAAGGCAAGGAATGCCCAAGATGACTGGAAACCACCAGAAACTAAGAGACATGGGACAGATTCCCCCTTAGAGCCTCCCGGAGAAACCAACTCTACCACTACTTTGACTGTGGACTTCTGGTCTCCTCAACTGTGAAAGAATAAATTACTGCTCTTTTAGGTCTTCTAATTCATGGTAATTTGTTAGAGCAGCCTTAGGCTATTAATATAGTTGAAAAGATTTGACAGTAAAAGATCTGAGATATGTAACAAACTATAAATATTCCCCTTGCTCTAAAAAGAAAAGATGGGGGTATAATGAGTGCTGTGTGGGGTTACATTTAGGCCTAGAAGTCTACCCACTTCTCCAATGATACATGAAGTGACCCTGATGAGGAATAAGAGTCCCATGAATGTGGGTTAGTAGGCAATCCAATAGCACAGCTACGAAAATTTGTTTAAAACCCCTGGCTGCAGTGACAATTGATTAGATCAGGCTCTAATGACTAGCTAAACCAGGGGTCTACACAGAATGATAATTTCTACCCCTGCTTAAAAGTGAAGCTCTAAGCCAACCATGATCATGCAGTTCTGTTATCTTTCTCTATATTCAGTATCCAACCAATGCTGAGAAATATCAAGAACCTATAAAGGAGAGAGGAATGGAACATGCTTTCTCCCATGGGGTGGTAGACCTCAGATCAGAGTGGGTGTACGAGTTGGTGTCAAAGCAGCTGCCACCGTAATGACCACAGAAAGAGAAAGGGACCAAGAAGGCAGATCCCCACACATGAACAGAAACTCCACCAATGTCCAAGAGTGACCCAAGAGCTAAGCAGCAGTCAGGGAGATAGAGAAAAGAACACAAGTAGCATCTGCCTGATAGAACTGTCAGGTCAGCTGGCTTCCCTACGTTTCAGAAAACTGTGTCCAACAATTGAGTCTTCTCCTAACATCGGGACTCATGATAATGCAAACTGTATGCCTCTCTGCAGGTTTTATAATAAAATGGAAGTGTCTTCTGGAAATAAAGTGCAGGAAGGATGTCCTTTGAAGTTTTCAGACACCCTAGATACTTTCTTTGGTTTCCTGGGTCAGTAACTGCCAATGGGTAAAATAGGACCTGTTTTTGGCATCTGGAGACATGGGGACCTCGGAAACACTGCAACTCTCCCTGTTCGTTCTTCTAGGCTCAGAGTCCATACTTCAGCCATCCCTTAGAGGCCAAGGGTAAATCTGCCTCACATTAATGAGCCTCTCCCCACCCAACTGCTCTAGCAGGGGTTTTAGTAGATCACTACACATCCCTCACCCTCATTTAACATTTTAAAAACATTACCTCATAATCTTAGTCACCTTCTTGTATACTGTATCAATTATTTATTGTTTGTTATGATCTCTCCTTAACTGGAATGTGAGCTCTTATACGTATTTGACTTGCATGTTGAATGGATAGTCATTGCGCTTTTTCATAGCAGTGGCCTGCTTTAGTTCATATGAATTAAATTTTTAAAATAAATAACCCTATTAATTAGCTCAGACCAAAGAAAAATGCTAAGCAGTAGAGGTACAATCAATGCAAAGGTGTGTCCAAGACCTCTAAGTCAGGTGAGGACACCAGTGTCAATGGGCTACTGAAGTAGAAGCAAGAAGGTCTATACAGGAGAGTGCAAGTAGATTCCTGAGACTGAAGCTCAGGAAGACAGAGGATAAAGACAGCATCAGAAGTGTGCAGGCAGCAGATAAATCATTCAGCCTGCTGTCTTTAGGGCTGCCAGCAGCTGAGGATATGTCAGGAAGGCCACAGACAGGTCCTTGGTGGTTGCTAGGAGGGGAGTTAAAGAATCAGGTTCAGATTTATCCCTGGCCATGCCCTTAAGTCTCCATTCTATCTGAGCTTGGGTTTTCACACATTTGTAAAACAGGGATCTCTTTTACAAACAGGGAGTGGAGCCGGGCAGAAAAGACTTTCTATTTATTTACCTTCTTAACAGAGAGAGGTCAAGACAGATATAGAAACCGAGATTCCAGTTCCTTTCAGCAAGATACACAATCAAAACTAGAGAGGAAGGGTATGAGCTTAGCCTGGAAAAATAAGGGCCCCTGCAGGAAACAAACAAGGCCCGCTGCCTCTTTAACACTCTTTCTCTCAAGGCTACCCCTCTCCAGTGCTGCCATCTGTCTGCACTCACAGCAGGAAGCCTGCAAGCTTGCTTTTCTTGCCTTTAGAGCACATTTGGGCCACAAACTAAACTCAGCTAACTTCACCTAGGACTTTTCTCTGGGAGTTTCTCACCCTCTGCCCTCCATAAACCTCCCCACCCACCTTTAGGTACCAGTGGAGATGTCTTGGCTCCTGGTTTAAGAGGTGAGGAAAAGACAGGCCTGGTTAGGATTCATTTTCCAAAGAGAGACTCAGTCAGCATGAAGTAGTTCCTCCTCAGTTGCTGGCTGAGAAATGAAAGTGAAATTCGCCCAGCTGGCAGGAAAAAGAAAGGGGAAGGAGCTTCTGGGCCAAATGGGCAGCAGTCCTTTAGGGCTGCTGCAGAGAGTAATGCTTTAACGCAGAGGTTCTAAAAGGGTGGGGTTGGGGAGGCAAGATTTGACCCAGGGGCGTTTGGCAGTGCCTGAGAGTTTCGGTTGTCAGAACTACGCAGAAGGCTGCTGCCATCTAGTGGGTAGAGGCTAAGAATACCGCTAACTATTCTGTAATGCACAGCCAGTTCCCACAACAAAGAATTATCCAGTCCAACCATCTACCAACACATATGTTCAAAGTAGAAAAAAAAGGTCACTTTTGGAAACTCATATTAGGGTATCAAGAGTTCCTCTGGTGCATTCTCGGCAACGGAGCTATACCTTTGGGAGGCAGAAATGGCCAGGATGGAAGGATAAGCAAGTTTGGTGTGTTCGGCAATCTGCAAATGGTTCCATGGGATTGTACTTGGAGCTCCACATAAACAGAAAAGATACCGCAAGAGGTGCACAAAGGTCCCATCATGGAGTCTCGTTTATGCAGGCAGAGGGAGAACTGAAATTATCTGGAGAATGATGACAACCACTACATAGATACCAGAGCAGGAGTAAAGTGGTAGCTTTTTTTTATTAAAGGGGTTTGTCTCCTTGTAGGTATCAAAACCCAATTAATCAATCTATCACAAACAGGAATTTGCAGCAAAGAGAGTAAAGGTTTATTTTTAAGGAAATGACACCAAACCCAGAGTCACAGGTGAGCTATTGCTCTGATAACTGGCTCCCTGATGGCTTCTAGGAGGTGGGTTATATGGGAGGAAATCATTAATACTGGCAACTAAGTGCGTTGGGGTTGTGGGCTCTACTGATTGGTCAGGGGAAAGGGAGGGAGTTGTTGATCATAGTATCCGGTCTTGATGTCAGCCATGGAGTCATTCTGTCTGGCTTCATGAGGGTGTCATGGGAGGGGTGGTTCCACTTCTCTGGATCTGGAGCTGAAACACAACTGAGGTCTGTTTTGACTGAAACTATACTATACTATACAATAGAACTGCGGCTTTGTTCCTAAGATTATTTAATGCTGATCAGAATCTCATTGTTCCAAGGGCTTACTGATTAAGGGAGTGGACAAACCTAGGAGAGTGACGTGGGTGAGTCAGGGTGCTGGATGATGCCAATTTGAATCAAAAGGAAGGAGAAAAGATCCTATTAAAGAAATGAAGTTTCTGCACAGTTACTTTCCCAGATACTGCTGGTTTCACTCCCAGTATTCCCTTTAGCCCCACACTCTCCCAGAGCTTGGCTTAGCAGGGCTCTCTTCTCTTTGAGCCACTTCCTGCAGAAATACCTCAGAAGCTCTGGGTCTCCACAAGTATCAGTACACATAAGGCCCAATGAAATTCATTTCCATTATCTTTCACAGATAATTTTGTATATCTTTTATTTTATTATCAAGTTTTCTGGTTGTTTCTCAAATATTACATTTTAAAAATCTTTTACAGAACTGCTTTAGACATTCTAAAGCTTATGAGCATAGAATTGTGCAATATTTTTTAATATTTTAATTATTTGTAATGAACTACTTTCCATTTACTTCTGTTACTTTGTGCTATCCTTTGCCTTGTTTATTTGTGTAAAAGGATCACACTCCTTCCACTGAAATTTTAGTGTATTTTATACGCTATTATATTCTTTCAAAAATCAGGTCTTCCTGTATGAGGTAAAATAGCAATCTGGAGACAGAAAGGAGTTGGGATGCTCTCTCAAAACTGACATCCTTGGCCCAGGTTTGTAAAAGACCACACAGGGCTGCAGTTGCCCACACCTGTGACATCAGCCAGTGGTAGTTTGAGACCGAATGACTCAGAAGGGAAGGGGATGCTGATAGGGCGGCTAGCACAACACAGTGTGCAGACTTCCAGAGCTCAAGCTTCCTGGATGCAGGTCCAGCTCTCAGTAGGTGGAGGGGACCTTTTGTATGGTTTGCACACAGTGGTGCCAAGTGGTGCATTTACTGAATGAAGAGGAAAATCTGAGGCCTGACCTGTGAGAACACCTGAGGGTCACAAATCCCACCAGTAAAGCATCAACCATTTACTTTAGCTTTCCCAGAACACATTCAACAACAAAAATGCACTTATACCCCACATTAAATATTCTAAAATTGTATGAGTTCGTTAAAGATGATCACTTGAAATAACAGCATGTTTGGCATGAAGATAATTAATATTTACTTACCAACCATGAAGTGTCCCTCACCCTTCCTATGAGTTGAAGGTAATATGAGCTTTGTTATTATGTCTCCAGTATTCTTAAGAAAATGTAAAACATTTAGGATATAGGACTGTACTTGTAGGGTCTGTCAACTGAAATATAATATTGACTAGGTGTTTCATCACCAAAAAGGGTTTATTCAGAAAAAAAGAATTGCAACCTGGTGCATGTAGACATGACCAGCCATGTGTACACATGGTTTGTGTGCCACGATGGAGGGGTATTTATAGAAGGGAAAAAGAAAAGAAGGGAGAGCTGGAACCATAGAGCTTTATTATAAACATAGAGTTCTTCCTATAGGGCTCTCTGGATTACACAGAGTGCAAGAACTTCTCCCAAAAGCCCTAGCTTCTCCACAGACCCTCCTACACCCACTGCCCCTGACCGATTCTGTTCTTTTCCAAGTTTCAGTCTTTATCTGATCTCAGCTGGCCAAGCTACTCTGAGGAGAAAAACAACTCCTTTCTTCTGACCCTAGGGAAAGTAGATGAGAGTCATTTGTATTGGGAAGGTGCCTGCAGCTTGAGAGAGGCACTGTGGAGGAGGAAGTGTTGAGGGTGCTGAGATTTTAAGAAAAAGGAAAAACAGGTGTGAAGTTGAAGTCAGGGTCAAGAGATTGCCCAGCATTGATCATCCTCAGGCAAATGGAAGATCGCTAGAATCTCATACTAATGAGTGCAGATTCTACTTTTATCCTAATGAGGATCTCAGGTTCCCAGGCTGAGAAACTTATGGTTACCATCAGGTGATGGCTCTGGATACTCTTGCCTGCTCATTGTCCACAAAAAATCCTGCAGATTCAGGCTCCTTATGGAGAGATTCTCCTGAGCCCACCCAAACTTTCTACTGTGGACACATCTGTAAATATAACTCAGCAAGTCCAAAGGCCCCAGAAATACAACACGGCATGATTGCCACATACACTTTCAGAGAAGATGGGAAGGGAAAGCCGTAGAACTGATTCCTGGTACTTGGTACCCTCTGAACCCACACTTGGTGCTCTCTGGATTTTTTGTTTTGAATTCAGATAGCTTCTCTGATTTTTAAAAATTGGATTCAACCTATAGGTTTCATAGTCTTGTCAGAACAGGGCACCATCTCTGGGGCCAGGAGGCTCTGTTAAAGAGATGACTTTTTAAGTATGCAGATATTTTTGTTTGGGTTTGCGATTTCATTCATCTGGCTAGAGTTTTATTAATTGATCCTTTTAAAGAATCTGATTTTGGTTTGATTTCCTCAAATATTTTTGTTTCCTATTTTGCTACCTGCTTTTTATTATTTTACTTCTCTGCTTACTTTGTATTTCACTTGCTCATCTCCTATTTTTTTTATATGGTGGAAGGTCATTGATTTGAGATCTTTTCTATATAGCACTAGAGCTATATATTTCTTTCTATTAGATTAAGTTTATTTCACAGTTTTGATGTTTTTGTTTTCATTCATTTCAAGATAATTTGTTTTTGTTTTCTTTTTTAACCATTAAATCACTTAAAACTGTGGTTTGTTTCCAAATACCTGGGGACTTACTGTACATCTTTATGTTACTAATGTAAAGCCTAAAATTATAAAACTTCTAGAAGAAAACTTGGTAATAATTCTTTGTGACCCTTGGTTAGGAAAGAGTTCTTAGATAAAATATCAAAATCACAATCCATAAAAGATAAACTTGCTAAGTTGGACATCACCAAAATTCACTATCCCAAGGCATTAAAGAAATGCAGATGAAATCCACAATGAATTACCTCACTGCACATCTACTCAAATGTTTAAAATTAAAGACAGACTGAGCCAAGTCATGGCAAGGATGTAGAGCAACGGAACTCAGAGGTAAAGTGGCACTAGCACTTCAGAAAATAGTTTGCCAGCTTCAGAAACCTTACCCATATATCTAACATGCAGCCCAGCTCTTTTACTGCTAGGTAATCAGCCAAGAAATTAAAGCATTAAGTTTACTGGAAGACTTTCACAAGAAATGTTCACAACAGTTATATTTGTAGTCGTCAAAGCTGGAAACCACCCAAATTTGCATCAACAGGTAAATTGTTACATTCAGTGATAGTAATGATATAATGATCCATTGATACAATGAAATACTACTTGGCAATAAAAGTGGAATGGGCTCTTGATAAAGCAAAAATCTGAAGAATGAAAGATACCAGACAATAATACCAAATGATTTATTTATACGGCACTCTAGAAAATGCAAACTATCATGAAAAAAAGCAGAACAGTGGTTGCTAGGGGAGGGGGGTGAGGTGAAAAGGGGCAGAAGAGATTACAAAGGGGCCAGAGGTAACATTTGAAGAGGGTAGATATCTTGACTTGCTTGATGATGATGTTTCACAAGTCAAAACTTATTAAATTTTATACTTTAAATATGTGCAATTTATGTCAATGACTATTTAATAAAGATGTTGAAAAAGGTCCTCACTCCAGAAATGTTCCTTTAAATTAGAATCAAATGGAAATGACAGCACTAGAAAGAACAGGCTTATTGAGAAATGTTAGGATAACTATACCACTTGCCTAAGGTCCTGGGAACCGCAGTACCCTTCTGGTGTTTCCCTTACGAACTTTAGGCTATAGGATGGAGGGAGCAGCACAGAAAAAATTCAAAGATCCTGGATCTTCTGTGAGGAAGAGAAGTTTAAGGCTCCAGGCCACTAGGTCTCTGCCAAAATCTGCATGTTCTTTCCCTTGAAATTTGACTGTACATGATTGCACGTGGCTAAACATTTTTACAAACTTTCTTGTAGTTAGGTAGGGCCACATACCTTTTCTCAGCAACAGAAAGTGAGCAGAAATTATGAACTCCATAAGTGAACTAAGGATTTAAGAAACATTGTCTCCTCAGTTGTCTTTACCCTTCTGCTGCCTTGATGCTGATGCAATACTGTCCTAGGGGATGGCAGAGCCACAGATGGAAGAAAGCTGGGTTCACGAATCCCATGTGGAACAGTGCCGCTTACCCACTAGTTCCAATCGTATTATATTTCCACATGAATAGGATATAAATTTCTTTAGTATTTGATCCATTGTGTTTTTGGGTTTATTTTGCATAGCATTTTAGCCTACCGTGTTAGGCTAAATGTCCAGGCCAGTAAGCCTCTGCCCAGATGCCCCCAGGGAAAAGCCAGGACTGCCGACTCAGCCCACACATCCTAATAGTTCTCCCTACAACTCACCTACAGCATCCCAGCAGGCCCTTTGATTTCTCTATTATCTAAGGTCAATTTCCTAGAAACCTCCATAGGAGGAGGACAGCTGGGCTAACTCCTTTAGCCTAGAACTTACTACAAGGCAAAATAAGTGGGGAGGATCCAATTACTCAGAGATTCTTTTTCTAACACCTCTTATCCCCCAGATCCACCAGCTTTACAGGTACTGGTTTGTCTGCTGTGTCCTTTCATATTTCTTCCAACTGAAGTCCAAATCAGAATGAGGAGTGTGCATTTGGCCTCTGGTCTTCCACAGATTTGATCTCTCAAATGAAACCCTACCCTAGAGCAAACTGGAACTGGGATTTTACTGGGACCTGTACTTCACCTCACTACAGACACTAGAGCTGAGCCCAGAGGATGAACTAGTATTTCCTCGAACCATAATGAAACTCGAATGCCTAACACACTGAGGGCTAAGGACAGGGACCAGACTATGCAGAATCTGTTCTCAGGCCATGATCCCTTCCTACGATCTTCCAAAAAGTTAATTTCTAGATATGTTCAGATCCTCTTCTCTCTGCCATTACCTTCCTCTACAAAATGCCTGAGAAGCAGAGGGTCCATGTAAAGACAAACATATCTGCTTCATACTAGAGCCCCCTTAGGGGGAGAAATTGCATTACAGGATAAGCTGTCCAACAGAAATATAACATGAGCCACATATGTAATTTTAACTTTTCTAGTACCTACATCAAATAGGTAAAGTGAAATTAATACAATTAATACATATTTTAGTGAATTCAACATATCCAAAAGATTATGATTGTAATCTACAATATAAAAATTAATAATAAGATCTCATATTATTTTTTGAACCAAGCCTTCAAAATCCGGTTTGCACTTCACACTTATAGCCCATCTCGATTCAGACTAGTCATGTTTGAATTGCTGGTGGCCCTTGGCTACCATATTGAACACCAGCTCTAGTCAACTCCCCAACATTTGTTTGCACCTTTACTTTGCCTCAAAATTTCTTTTACAGTGGGATCTAAAAGCATATAACACCTTTCTACGGAAGTCAGTTGCTCACTAGCTGGTCATGTTGAGCATAAAGGAAAGGGGATGTGGAGATGCTGAAAGAAAACATTCTCTTCCTAAGACAATTTGTATCAGGTGACTCATCTTCCCATTTCCTCCTTTCTATACTTCCATGCATTTGGAAGATTTTAAGCTTTCAATTACTACCCTTACATTTTTAAGATCCATGAAGGTTGTAGTGAAAATTGAAGCTAGAATCTCTTTATTTTTATTTTAAAGCCACCAAAATTAACATTCTAATAGGTTTTGGCACTCAATCTCATATATACACTTACACAAAACTACAGCAATTTACTACCTCATTTATTGCATTTTATATAAACCTGTGATGTTACAAGAATGTAAAATTACAGATCAATTTCTTTTATAAACAGATACAAACAAAACCTAAATCATGTATTAGCAAAAACAAATCCAGTATTGCACAAAAAAGTCATAGTGGCTTATTTCAGAAATTTGTATTATATTTAAAAATTTAAACAAAGCAATGTACTCCAGTAACAGAACAAAAACGACACAATTATCTCAATAGTTAAGAGACAACTGCTGTTGAAAGCCATCTTCCATTCAGTACAAGAACTTACAGCAAATTAAGACAACTTCCTAAGTTTGATCCCCTACATGACCAAAAAAGAGAGAAAAAAAAATCTCTATCAAAACCCCATACCATGATTAATAGTAAAAGGTTGAAAGTTACCCCCACCTATCTCAAGATCTGTAATTACTTACTGAAAGATATTCATTGTCACCAGCGGGTGCATTCTAGAACTGATTGATGTTCAAAGAAAAAGCAGAGAGAATGCAGAGCACAGGTCAGACAGGAGACTTGAGGTGTGGGTGGGCCTTAAAAGGCACTGCTCAGGTGTGGGTGGGGCAGCAGAAGAGTCAAGAGCTTGGGCGTCGCAGGGTCATTGGGACTACACAGTTGCAAGGATTAAAATATGGACAAAGAGTGGTAGGAAAGTAGTATTTAGTGAAGGTGTAGATGGGAAAGCCGTGGTTTGTTACATTAAAAAAGGAGACAGTGCCGGCCTCATAGTCTAAGAAAACACCAACGCGGCGAGGGGGCACTGTCATGGAGAGTAGCAGGGAACTGGAAGAGTCCTCATAGGCTCTGTATTCATGTTTATGATGTAACCTAATCACCCAGTATCCATTTTGAGGTTGGTATCTGGAGTAAACATTCCAACTGCTCGCAAACTGGTTGAACGAGAACGGAGGTCCTGCTGAATGGCTGCACACCCCCAGGATCCAGTCAGTCTTCTTGGTCACATCTACCTCCCAGTAATGTTTTCCCGAGGAGAAGAGCTGGGAGCCCAGGACACCACAGTCATAGTGCTCTTCCAGGTGAGACGCAGACAGCTTGGCACCCACAAATCTCACCTGTCTCCGGTTTTTAGACAGGACAAGATTTAAATTAGCTGTCTGTGGATTCAGAGTCACGTCCACTGTGGGAAAAGGCACAACATCAGCCAATGAGGATGAATGCATGGGTCTTATCACATGGTAACGGGTGGTACGAACTGGAACTCTGTGGTGGGGGATGGGCAGAAGTGTCACCAGCTTACACCTGAGAATGTGTATGGGGTATGTTTGGGGAGCATCAGGACATGGCAGCTCAAAGAGGCCTTGGTTCTACTTACCCCAGTAGCTTTGGACATCTGTCAGCTCTGTAATGACAAAAACGTCAATCATGTATACAATCGACAGCCTCAGGTCTGATGTCTCTTTCCCCCTACCTGACTGAGGGGTATGGCAAGGAATTCTGTGAGGATGTGAGCTGGCTATTTTATTCCCCGCAAACATGAACTGCATCTTCTTTGCACAGTATGTCCACCTTATCTGACCCTCTCTTTGCCACTATTCCCAAATACCAACTATATCCTCTCTTCTGCTTGCTTCTTACTACTACAATAATCTCACATTCAAATTCTCTGTCCTCAATCTCCTCACCTCTGAACACTCGCAGCATCTTTTTCAGATCTGGGGCTCGAAACACACTCTTCAGCTTGGTGGGGAGATCTTTTGGCTTCTTCAGAGTCCAGTACTCACTCCTAGAGAACAGACACTATGAATCTCCTACGCGGCTGACCCACATGGGTTCCTGCAGCACCGCTCCCCTTCACCTCCCAGGCCCCCTGGCCAACTTCAACATGCTTTCCTGAAGAAAATTAGCATCATTCCACAAGAGCCCTGATACTGGAGGCAGAAGAAATGAACAAGAAACTAACTGCTCACTACCTGTGTGAACTTTGATAAGATTTGACCCCTTAAAGCCTCCTTTTCTTTGTTTTGTTGTTTTTATATAAGACATAATAATTTTCCCTTCTCTCTCTGCTTATCTCAGTGGCTGTATAAAATTCAGTAAAATAATGGCTGTGAAATCCTTTGCTCAAAAAAAAAGAAAAAACCCACCAAAATATTTAAGATGTCAGTGACTACTGAGAGGGTCTACAAGGGGCTAGAAATATGTCTTGACAGGAAGAACACCAGGAAACCTACTCCTGGGGCTTTGAGGGCATCAAGTGAAGGGCTTCTTTCTGAAAATTTTTTGACTTTAAGCCTTAGATGTTCCCAGAGGCTTAAAAAGAAAAGCCTTCAGAACAGCATCTTAAGAATTCACTGTCTCTTAGGATTCACTTAAATTTAGGATTATGCCAGTTGGAGAAAGAAGACAGCCTCATCTCCAGGCTGAGAGTGTCGACTTCAGAAGAGACAAGACTGCATATTTCATGTGTCTGTGAGGAGCTCTAAGCTGCCTGGTATGTAGACAACTTTCAAAGTCACCCTCTAGGATAAGATTCTAGAGTATGGGATAAAGACAATATGTTTTGATTTCAGGCCAAAACCACACTTCTCAAATACTTCAGGTCTATGTTTTCAATGGAATTAAGAAAAATGGAAGTGTAAGGAGAATGAGGTAGCAAGACATGGACTGTTCCAAACCCAAGAGAGAAAAGGAAATTCAAGGCAGATATCCCAAGACCTAAATTGTGGACCCTGGGAAACAATGCAGATAGGAAACTTCCCTCTGAAGAATACATGGGCAATGAAAAGCCCTGTGCATTTTGAGGTAACCACGAACTACTAGAGTCAGGGCTGGACACAGATACAGATGTTTGTGGAAAAGGAGTTCCATCACAGTGTACTAGGACAATCAATGATACTGCAACCCTTTATTACCCTTATGGGCAGTACTATCCCAGTTTGTGACCTCCCATTACCCAAATTCTCCTACGACAGAAACCAGGCCATCATTCCCTTTATCTTGGAATACCCCCAAATTCTCATGATGAGTATCTTAAGACACCACAGTCCTAAATCTTCCCTGCCTTGTGATTTTTTTCCCTTTCCCAATGATCACAAGGTAACTCTATGGGTGGGTGCAGGAATCTGTCACCCCAAAAGAACTACCTTGTGTTCTCCTGCACATACCTTTCTGTGACATCACTCACATCCTAGGGAAGAAAGAGACAGAATTAAGTCAATGTGCCATAGGCCCTGTCCTCCAGTAAAGCCTCATCCAGGTTCCTTATCCCACCCCACCTTGGTGTAATACAAGGAGAACACTGATAGCCCCAATATGGAGGCCACAAGGTAGACATAAGAACTCAAGAGCACGCTGTCCCTGCCAACCTATGTAGGGATGTGAGGAAATGGTATGAATCATTCATTAGTACCTTTAGTTTTACAACTCTGTGTCTGTGTGTAATGTTATATATGTACATCACCTGCGTTTGCCAGACATAGTGCCTGGTCCCATGATTAAGTCATAATTTCTGTCCTCAAACACTTCATTCTGGTTGCTGATGAAGCAGAAGTCTTAAATGTGATTGTTTCATAAACGTCACCTCCTGTAACCCGCTATGTCCCCTTTGCTGGTATCTTCTATTTTTCTTGATTTCAACACACACACACACACACACGCACACATGTACTGATTCCAAACTCTACTTCTCATATCCACAGGTACCACCAACTCAAGATTTTTAAAGGAAAACTTACTTTTCATGAAACTATGAGGTCTTCTCTATTATCGTCCACCTTCCTCAATGATACCAACATCCATACATCACTAAATTTAAGTAAAGTACTGCCCTAAAAACCACCTTATATTTACCCTGATGTCCCATCTTAGACCAAACCAGTACATTTCACATCCTTAACTTGTTTTAGCCACCAGCTTTTCAAGGTTATCACTGCCACTATCTGCCTCATTTGAACAGAATTACCTCATAGCCTATTTGGTCTCCCTAACTTCTGCTTTGTACACTTCAGTGACTGATAGTTTGATTTGTGTAACACAGGAATAACTACTGAAGGTATTTTATATTGCATTTAATGGAAACACTATTCAAATTGGCCCGAATATGGAAAGTGGTAGAGTAGAGGTGGTAAATATGTCAACTTATACAAAATATCTAGGATTTTAAGGCATGGCTGTAAGGAGGAACTCAAATGACCCAATCAAGGGCCACTGCATGGCTGTTTCTTCTGTGGGTTATTTCTTACAGTTTACATTTTGAAACTTGAAAGCTGCAGGCTTATATCTGGCTACCAAATCTTAATGGGCAACAAATACCACACAGACATGGAAAAGAGAAGGAAGAATGTGTCTATGATGGGCAAGCTCTAGAAAAACTGACTGTGATATAACACTCAAATTAAATGTCCCCTGAGTAGTCATATTAATGGGTGTGAGTGTCTAGACAGATGCCTGGACTAGCAACATAAACTGATAATCCCTTTGAACTTATGGAGTGATGTTCAAGGTTTGAGGAGTCTGTTGGGGGGGCTAGAACTGGGAGGGGGGAAAACTTTAGGGTAACCTGACATCAAAGATGGAAATAAAAGGGCAAAAAGTATAAAATAAAGATGTGAAAACACAAGCAATTAATGAAGAAAAGCTCCAACAGGTGGAAAGTAACTACCCACTGACTCCAATATTAGGGTCCAAGAGTAAGTAAAGAGATGATTATTATACCAACATAGGGAGAGCAAGAGGAAAGCAAAAGACAAACAGAAAATAGGGAAGAGCCTGAAGGTTCCAGAATGTCACAAGGTGCTTCCTGCCTCAACTTCAGTCACACTATTTATTCTATATAAAAACCAGCTCTTCAGATTTTACCCTCAGTTCAGCTTCTACCATCAAATCTCTCCAGATTTGACATCTTTCTCTGTGCTGACCCACATACACACACACACCAGTGCCCAGTATTCTTTGGATCTTAAAAGACCAGTTCAAACTCCAATTACGATGTGTTAAATGATTCTGCCCTAGAGAAGAGAGTGAAAGCAAAGAAGGGCATGGCTG
Organism: Trachops cirrhosus; assembly: GCA_028533065.1. Taxonomy (NCBI): domain Eukaryota; kingdom Metazoa; phylum Chordata; class Mammalia; order Chiroptera; family Phyllostomidae; genus Trachops; species Trachops cirrhosus. The sequence goes on from CM052543.1 coordinate 38,291,822, forward strand.
TAAGGAGGAACTCAAATGACCCAATCAAGGGCCACTGCATGGCTGGTGATTACACAAGAATCTCTGAATAAACGTGAGTTTGGTATGTGTTTACTGGTGACTAAGCTGGGTGAAAGTACATGACAAATCCTAAAAGAGTTTCAGAGACAACAGGTGCCCAATGGCCAGTGATTCTCAACAGGGAGCAGGTGAAAGATGTTCCCCCAAGGGACATTTGGCAATGTCTGGAGGGGTTTTTTTGTTGTCACAGTTGCAGGTGGGTGCCACTGGTATCTAGTACGTAGAGGCCAGGGATGCTGCTACATCCTACAACATACAGGACAGCCTCTCACAGCCACTTTTCTAGCCCAAAATATCAATAATTCCAAGACTACTTAATGCTGCCCTAGAATATCACTACTGGACACAGATTTTCTCTGCAGTATTAAATAAACTTTTGGACCACCTTTTCTACATAATAAATAAAAGTGAGACATTCTTTTAGCGGTTGTACTTCTAATTACCTATGCTTTATTCATGACCTCAGCACAGCTGAATAAGAAGAGGCACTCCAGGGTGGAAGGCATTTTTTCCATGCCCCCACAAGGATATGAGTCCCATGTCAGGAGGGCAGGAAAGTTAGTCTCTCTTTGCCCCGAATCTCGGGTTGGGGGCTCCCTTCATGAGTCTTACCTGCAGCAGCTCCATTGTGGACCCCTGACACCGACGTTCCAGATCTGAGATGAGCTCCTTCAGTGCCTGGCTCTGGTGAACTAGTTCATCCTCAGCCTCTTCTATAATACTCAGCCCCTTCCTCTCTTCCTCCTCCAGCTTTTCCAGTTGCCGCTGCTCCTCTTTGTCCAGGATGCTTCTCAACTGATTAAACTGTGCATGGATCCGGTGTCTTTCAGGTTCCATCTGGTTCTTCAAGTTCATGGAAGAGAAAAAGGCTGCTAGTCTTTTTCTGTGGAGTTGAGGGTCTCCCCTCTAAAGGGTGTGGAATCAGGCTCAGCACTGCTTTCCTGGCCGGGTCTCACTGGTAGAGGAGGCATGAAGGGAAAGAAAGTCCTACAAAACCTGGTTCTTCAATTCTACCCTCCACTCTTTCCAGAACCTTAGCCTTGGGCAGCCTTATCAAGGCTTCCTAGATACACACTGCGATCCCTGGGTGAGGTTTAGATTTCAAGCATCTTCCGGGGCCTCTCCTGCCTCTGAATCAGCCTCCCCGTCCAATTCTGAGTGTGAAGGTAGTAATGACTGGCCTGAGCCTAACCTATCTGTCCACATTTCAGAGCTTGAAGCTGTACGCTAATGGCCATGTTTCCTTTCCTATGTGATTGTCATTAAAGAAAAAAACAAAACAAAACAAACAAACAAAAAATGCTGAATTCCCTTTTGATATATCCCTTTTCTCTCCCCTGCCCGGCACCAAGAACAATAACCTTCTTTGGAAGGGCTGCAGTGAAGGACTAGGCAAAGGGAAGCTCTTCTAGCCAAGCTGGGAACAGACAGGACCAGGTTTCTTTGCCCTTGGCTCCCATTTCCTGCCCTGGTTCCCAAGACACCTTCAGGAACAGTCTCTCTTACTTTCCAGGATGTCCTCCTTGCTATGATAACAGCTTTTAGTTTCTCAGCTTCCTGCTGCTCTTGCTTCAGCCTCTTCAGAGACTCCTGGAACTTCTCCTGGAGGAAACACATAGAGTCAAGCAGGGTCCAGTATCAAACTGTCTCAGTGACTAGACAAGGAATGAATGGGAATATGCTAATCTCATAAGAAGCCTGTCTTGCTCTGGAATAAAAAAAACACAAAGAAGTCAAACTATCTTCTATATACAGGAACAGACACCAGTGGGAATAGGATGATTCTTTTTCCTCCCAGGGCAAGAACCTGACCACTTTAGTCTTTTATTCTCATTGCCAACATAACACCCACCCCCTTACTTAATCCACCAAATCTCTTCTTTGCCCCCAGCAGCATCCTTTAGTCAAAAGGCCTGCAGAGCTAATCCTGTGCAGCAAGGAAGATGTAAAGTCTCTCCTCTTGGCCAGAGGGAGTTTTCTAGATTCATTTCTCTAGATAAATGGGAGGACTACAAAGAAATTAAACTAGAGCATGAAATTAAGTTTCTTGCCAAGAACTCTGTTCCTCCCTACTTCCCTTCCATGTGGGCTCCCACCTGGTACTCCCGGGCAACCTCTTCCATGAGGAATGTGTGGTGACCTCGGTGCTCCTGAGACCGCTCACAAAGCCAGCAAATCAGCTTCCCATCCTCCTTACAGAAGAGCTGGAGTTTCTCGCCATGATGTGCACAAAGAATCACCTTCAGCTGCTTCCCTGCACCCACTGCCACCTCTCTGAGCCTCTCTGCTATGTTGGCCAGGTGCCGATTAGGCCGCAGATTCCCGAGCTGGTAGCTGACCTGACACACAGGACAGCTGCTTTCTCCTTCTTGGCCAGTTAGCGATTCCTTGTTATTCTCTGTGATGCAGGCTTGACAGAAGCTGTGGCCACAGTCTATGCTCAGGGGTTCCGTCAGGAGCTCCAGGCAGATGGGGCAGGTCACCTCATCCTGTATGTCCACCAGTACTGTTGAAGTCAGTGCAGCCATTCTTTTGGCTCCTGCCTGCCCAGGCCTGGCTTCTACGGTACTTACAGAATCCTGGGTAGATATGCAAACAAAATAGGGTCAGAGCAAGAAAATGAGGGAGAAAAGAAAGGGATGCTGACTATCCTGTAGTAAGAGGCCAGACACTTGGGGTAACAAGGGCTTCTCATTCTAACTTCAAACACATTCTTTAACCCAGCTCATATTAGACATGAATTTGCAACCTCACCAGAGCAAAGATTATAATTTCCTTTTGCTCCTACTGGATGGAGGGACAAATGGAGGCCCTGAAGAGGAGTGGCCTTGTTTGAGACACCATCTGACTGACCTCTTCTCAGTCCACCAAAACACCGCTTCAATGTTAAAGGCACCAAAACACACTGCTGTCTCAGGACTGTTGCACTTGCTGTCACTGCTTCCTTTAGATATCTGCAAGACTCTGCCTTCATTCAACTCTCTTAATGTTGTCTTATCACAGGGGCCTGCTCTGCTGAGCCTAGCTAAGGCTCAGCTGCCCACACAATCACTCTCAATATACACACCTGCTGGATTTTTCTTATCACCACCTAATATATACCTTTAATAGTGTGAACTCTCACCAGAACACAGGCTTCCTGGGATCAGAGACCTTGTTTTTGTTTGCCACTGTATCCTCCCACCTAGCACACCATCCTGCCCTACTAGTCCGCAAATTTTAATAACAAAAACCTGCAACTTCCTCATTCCTCCAGAGATTAGGCCTTTCTCGTGAGCCTTTACACTTCTCTTTGCCATCACTGGGGCGTGGCTCTCAGTATCTAATCTCTAAGATCAAAGGGTATCATTTACTGTGAGGACTCTGTTCTACACAAAGCCCTCTCATCCCTACCCCAGAACCCCAAAGAAACAATGACCATAATAACGTGAGGTAATAGTTTTACAACTAACACTTTTATAACCAGTTGTGATTTACACTGCTTTCTTTCCCTCATTTCACTGCTAAATCACGTTCCCCTGCTTTCTGTATCCCTCATAGGAAAACTTGGAATAAAATAAGAGTATTTTTGGCCCTTTGATAAAAAAATAGAGAAATTAAATGACTTTATAAAAATCATACATTTTGTAAGTTGTAAAGTTGGCATAACTTAACACATCCATAATCCTAGTTCAAAGCTCTGTCCTCAACCTCCTAATTTTAAGCAGAATGTTAAGTGGTAAAGGTGGTACAAGTCAGGCACAGACCTGGTGTTTTAGGAGTGTGAAAATAGGAGAGTTCTCATTTGAGAAGGAAATTTCACCAGGGCTTGTCATAAACTTGATGGGACCCTTAGGGGGCCCATGTGTGGGGGAAAGAGGGGACAGGTGGAAGGTGGAGAAACATACATTCTAGTGATTGAACAGTCCACAGAAAAAAGACTTGAAGAGAAGGTATACATACAGGTGGAGTGGCTGGGACAAAGACGTCTTATAGCACTTTGGAAAAGCAGGAGAACAGTGTAAAAATGGAGGGAAGGGAGGAATAAGGTACTGATCCATACCACAACAGCAATGAACCTTGATAACATTATGCTAAGTGAATGAAGCCAAACACAAAACCACACGTTATATTACTTCATTTACATTAAATGGGAAGTGACTGTTAATGGGTTTGGGGTTTCTTCTAGGGGTGATGAAATATTCTGGAATTACATAGTGGTGCTGGTTGAACAGCTTGGTGATTATAGCCCCCAAAATTAAACTGCACATCTTTTAAGGGTGAATTTTATGGCATTTGAATTATATATTAACAAAAAATGAATGAGGAAAGAAAAAAAATGAGGGGTAGGCTAGCTTGTTCAGAATTCTCCCCATTCACAGCTTTTACACAGGCATGCAAGGGAGATGACCTAAGAGACAAGCATAGTACTACAGGTGGCCTGGGGAAATAACAATCAATGAAAGAAAGAGCACTCTACAAGGAGGTACACCATTTAGACTTCCACAGGGGGCAAATCCGTTTTCGAAGACATTAGACAAAAACAATCATTAATTCAGACAATTCAGACAAGTATGTATGCATGAAAATATCTGTGTTAAGGAAGAGTGGGAGAAAGGCAGAAAATAATCAGATATCACTTTCTGATCACTTTTGTGCTAAGCAATGGCTGAATTCTTTACAGGCATTATATGCTATAATCCCACAACAATTCTATCAGGCCCGAATCCTGAATATATCAGTCTCTAGCTTTGGAACAAGAAATCTAGAAGCTTCCCTAAGTAGACACTCAAGGTGCTAGAGCTTATTCTAACTTTATTTTTTGTCTGTGTTGAGGACATTAAGATAAATGTCCTTATTGAAAAGCATCTTTATTCTCATTCTTGGAAGTTTTCAGTAGTTAAATTATATTACTGTTGTCTTATAACACACTGAGAATTTTTTTTAGCGCTCTCCCTCTCTCTCTTTTTACCGTTCCAGCAATGAATCACTTTCACTGGAAGCCGTTCTCTCTGCTTGCCTAACTGGAGTCTTGTTTGGGCTATTTAAGAAGAGCCAGCTCACAAACACACCACATAGTTGAAGGCACACTATTAGTGCCCTGGTCCCAACTGTGACCCTCATGTGCAGGAGAGGACACAGGAGGGCTGAGAGCAAGTGTAATTTCATAATTTTTCTTTGTCTAGTCCTCTAGCAAATGCAGATATACACTTATATACAACATGGTCAGTATGGATATAATTTGAGATAACAAGGTCCTGTAATTTATACCAATTGGGGGGATAAAAAGCCTTAAATTACCTGCAGGAATAACACACCCTTACAGAAGGAAGGGCCGAAGAAACTGTCCAAGAATAAGAAAAACATTCTGTGAAACATAGCATGCATAGCTGTGCAGGGTGAGTACAGGGCATTGCCCGGAACCCAAGTTCATGAAAACAAAAACCTCGTGCTTCCACCTAGCGTTTGCTGGTGCTCTTGCAGGTCCTGGACCTGTTCATCAGCTTTGCCCAGTTTACTAACAGCAATGCTAAGAGTTAGCATTAAAAGTCTGTTATGTGTCAGGCAATAATCTAATTATTATACATAATACAACTCAAGAATTCCTTATAACACCACTGAGTTTCCCTTTAACCCCATTTCACAGTTGTATAAACTGAGGCCCAGAGAGGCTAGGAAGCTAGTCCAAGCGGTAGATCCAGGATTTCAATGCAGGCGCTCAGGCTACAGAGCCAGTGTTCTTACTTTTCCTCCCTATTCCTCTTTTCTATAAAGGGTACAGAATAAAACTGTTAACAAATTAAAGAAATCAAGCAACTAACTGGTATCACACAGCATTTATGTATCATCTAAGATACTAATGTTTAACCAAATTAATCACATGTACAGACAATGGGCACTTAGTTGATTTAATATTTCCCTACATACCTACATAGTCTCACTTAGAACACCAGAATATGAGGGTCTATCACCTTTATAAAATTGGGATTATGAGGGCACCTCCCAGAGCTTAGCACTGTACCTGACCCAAGAGATGAACAATTAACTTTATAATGGGACTAAAATTATAACTTACTGCTGAGTTCATAGATAAACTTGATGTTGGCACTGGGGCATTACAAAAGAAACAAAAGTGCTATTTTATGAAATTGCAATGTTAAAAATAATTGTGTTTGAAAAGGTCAATAAAATACACAAGCCTTCAGCCAGACTAAATAAGAAAAAAGAGAGGACACAAATTACTAATAACAGAAATGAAAGGAGAGACATCACTCATCACTACAAATTCTATGGACACTAAAAGCATAATACAGGACTAATATAAAAAATTCTGTGTCCACAAATTTGATAACCTAAATAAAAAGTACTAATTCCCTGAAAGATACAATTTTCCAAAACTCACAGAAGAACCAACAATTTTATACCCTGGTTGGTGTGGCTCAGGGGATTGAGCACTGGCCTGCGAACCAAAGGGTTTCCAGGTTCTATTCCTAGTCAGGAATACACATGCCTGGGTTGTGTCCAGTCTCCAGTAGGGGGCATGAGAGAGGCAACCGTACATTGATGTTTCTGTCCCTCTTTCTCTTTCCCTTCCCCTCTCTCTAAAAGAAAAAATTAAAAAAAAGAATAGACAATTTTATAGGCCTATTTCTATTAAAGAAATTGAATCAACAATTACTAACCTTCCAAAATACAAAGTAACAGGTCCAGATGGGTTAACCTGTGAATTTTATGAAAAGATTTGAGAAAGACATAACATCAATTCTCTATAATCTCTTTCGGAAGATAAGTAGAAGTGCCTAACTTGTATCTTCTGAGGCCAGCACAACCTAATACCAGTATCTTGAATATAAATTAGGCTCAACAATAAAAGAACAAAAAATTCTGATTACAGAATGAGTCACAGACCTTAACAGACAGGTATATAGATGGGAAATAAGCAGAAAAGATACTCCGCATCATATGTTATCAGAGAAATACAAATGGAAATAAACACATTGCAAGAAGGCTACAGACCAGCATCTCTCATTAACACAGATTCACAATTCCTCAACAAAATATGTGCCAATCAAATCCAACAATGTATAAAAAGAATTATACACAATGACCAAGAGGGATCTATCCCAGGCATGCAAGGCTGGTTCAAATTTTAAAAGTAAATTAATGTTAAAAAAGAAAAATTACATAATCATATCAGTTGATGCAGAAAAAGTATTTGACAATTCCAATGCCTGTTTATAATAAAATCTCAGTTAAAAAGGGAATAGAGAATTTCTTGAACTTGATAAAGCACATCATCTACAAAAAACATACAACTAGCATTGTGTTTAATGATGAGAACTTGACGCTTTCCCACTAAGATCAAGTATAAAGCAAGTATGCCCCCTCTCACCCTCCTTTTCAACATCATACTAAATGTTCTAGCTAACGCGATGGGATACAAAAGAGAAATAAAGGTATACAGATTGGGAAGAAAAAAACCTTTTTGTTCACGAATGACATAATCATCTGAAACAATTAACAATAAAAAAACCCTCCTCGAACTAATAAGTGATTTCAGTAAGATTGCAGTCAATTGCTTTCCTCTATACCAGCAAAGAACAAGTGCAATTTAAAATGAAAAACATAACCCATTACATTGGCAGCCCCAAAATGAAATACTTGGGTATAAATCTACAAAACATGTATAAGCTCTATATAAAGAAAAGGACAAAACTCTGATGAACAAACTCAAAGAACTACATAAGTGGAGAGCTATTTCATGTTTATGTCAATATATCAATCAACTCTTTACAACTTGGTCTACAAGTTTAATGCAATTCCATTGAAAATTCCACAAGGTATTTAACAGATAAAAATAAACTGATTCTAAAGTTTATATGGAGAGGCAAAAGACCCAGAATAGTCAACATAATATTTTTTAAAAAAGAAAAAAGTTGGAGGGCTGATGCTACCCAAAGTCAAGACTTTCTGTGAAGATACAGTAATCAAGACAATGTGGCACTGGCAAAAGATTAGACAAATAGATAAAGGAAATAGAACAGAGTTCAGAAATAGATCCCCATACAGTCAACTAGTCTTGGCAAAGGATCAAAGGTGATACACGAGAGCAAGGACAGTTTCTTCAACAAATAGGGCTGGAACAACTGGACATCCACATGAAAAAAAAATTTAACCTAAACATACCCTTACACCCTTCACCAAAATTAACTCAAAATGGATTGATCATTGACCTAAATGTATAAAACAAAACTAAAACTGGAAGTTGGCATAGGAGAAAATCTAGATGACCTTGGGTATGGCGATGCCTTTTTAGATATAACATTATAACACCAAAGACACAATCCATGAAACAAATAATAAGAATTTAGACCTCACTAAAATCAAAAGCTTCCACTCTGCAAAAGGTAAGGTCAAAAGAATAAGATGTGCTACATGGAACTCTATAAACACAACAATAAGAAAACAAATCAAATTAAAAAATGAGCCAAAGGCCTAAAGGGCACCTCACCAAAGACAGACAGATAGCAAATAAGCACATGAAAAGATGTTCCACCTCACACGTCATCAGGGAAATGCCAATTAAAACAGCAATGAGAGCCCCTACACACCTGTTATAATGACCAAAACCAGGAATGCACATAGCTCCAAATGCTGGTGAGCACGTGGAGCCACAGCGGTGCTCATTCACTGCTGGTGCAAATGCAAAATCATGCAGCCACTTTGGAAGAGAGCTTTGTAGTATCTTGTAAAACTAAATATACTCTTACCATATGATCGAGCCACCATGCTCCTTGGTATTTAAACAAAGGAGATGAAACATGGCTACACAAAAACCTGACCACATTTATATATAGCAGCTTTACTCATAATTGTCAAAACTTGGAAGCAACCATGATGCCCCTCATAGGTGAATGGATAAGTAAACTGTGGTATATCCAGACAACAAAATATTATTCAACTCTAAAAAGAAATAAGCTATGAAACCGTGAAGAAGCATGGAGTAAACTTAAATTCATATTACTAAGTGAAAAAAACTCAATCTAAAAATACTACATGCTGCAAAATTCCAACTATATGATATTCTGGAAAAGGCAAAATGACGGAGACAAGGAAATGATCAACGGTTGCCAGGGGTTGGGGTGAGGGCATGAATAGGTAGAGCACAAAGGATTTGTAGGGCACTGAAACTACTCCGTTGGAGACTACAATGATGGATAGATGTCATTACGCACTTGTCCAAACCCACCGAAGGCACAGACTATGGATGATTATGCTGTATCAGTGCAGGTGCATCAATTGTCTAACAAATGTACCACTCTGGTGGGGGATGGTAACATGCATGTGTGGGGGCAGAGGGTATATGGGATCTCTCTTTACCATCCCCTCAATTTTGCTGGGAATATAAAACCACTCTTAAGAAATTTTTGGTGATACCACACTATTTTAACCAAAGGCCCACTACATTTCCCCAACAAAAAATATATACACATACATTTATTTCAGGCAAAAGTATACTTGGTATACACGATCTTCTGGGGGTGAGTTTGTTTCATAAATGCAATGCAGTAATCAACCGAAACTTGAAATAATCTATAAAACTATTAAGTGGTAAATGAAATCGTGGTATATCCAAACAATGGCATATTACAAAACAATAATATGGAACTACTGAAACATACAAGATACATCTCAAAAGCATTATCCAAAGTGAAAGAAACTAGACAGCAAAGATAAGTTACTGTATAATTCCATTTAAAACAACTGTAGGAAAGACAAAACTATACTATTCGAAAGCAGATTAGTGGATTCCAGGGCCCACGTATATGAGAAGGGGATGAACTGTGAAGGGACACAAGGACATTTGGGGGATGATGAAAATGTCCTTTATGTATCATAAAGGTGGTCACACAACTATATGCATGTCAAAACTCCTGGAACTGAAAGTTTAAAACTGATAACTTAGCAGATGTAAATTATAACTCATTAGAGCTGACAAACAAAAGAAGAAACGCAATGAGAAAAACTGAAAGCTTGGCTTCCTGAGCTTCTAAACAACAATTAGAACTGTGCTGTCGAATATGATGGTAGTTACACATGTGGCTATGGAGCATTTGAAATGTGGCTAGCTGGAAATGAGATACAAATATAGAACAGGTAGGTATTGGATTCAAAGGTTCAGTAAGAGAAAATAATCTAAAATATCTCATTAAGGGTTTTATACTGATACATGTCCTAATAATATTCTGGTACATTCATTTAAACATAATAAAATTAATTTTACCTATTTCCTCTTACTATTTAATGAGGCTCCTAGAAAAATTTAAAATTATATATGTGGCCCCATTATATTTCTTTATTTCTTTACCAGCTAATGTACTGCTTTGGAGAGTCAAGACAGGATCTTTAAGAAAAAAAGATGATGTAAGAGCTGTGGTCTCTTGTCAAAGGGTATAATAAAGTTGAGGGTGGAGAAAAGAAATGGTGAAGGAGGACGGCAGTTAGTGAAGGCAGTTAATGGTTTGAGTAACCCTGTTCCTCATAACAGCAGGCCCTCGACCACCAGCTGCGGATGAGTGCAGTCCACTGGAGACATGGAAGGCTCAGTCTTTGACTGAGGTCAGGTCTCAAAAGCAGCGTGAAAGGACTGAGATGCCAGTCTGGCTCAGCGAGGAGAGCAGAACCCATAGCCTGAGGTCCTAGAGCCCTGATGATCAAATTAGCAAATGAAAGAGGCCAATTCTTGAGCAAGTGGGAACAGTTAAATCAGAAAAGCCTGAATCAAGTCAAGTGGTCTGCTAACTAGAAGCACTGGCATCTAGTGGAGCTATTTGTGCAGGATCTCTAGGCCAGTTCAGTTTCTACACTTGAACATCTCCAGTGCTTCATATGCACATTAAAGCTTCAGAAGCAGTGCCTCAGGTAAGGCAGCCTCCTTCTCAAGTACATGCAATTTAGTGTGCAAAATAGCTAGAAAAGGATGGGGCGGGAATGAAGGTGAGGGTGGGGATGGGGCAAGGCAAAGAACGGACTGACATTGAGATCTATTAGAATTGGTTAAAATTCAGTATCAAAATGGCTTTCATAATAAAGTCAGTGACTGGGCAGGAGCTATTAAAGGTTGGACCAGGATGGAAGTGGGGGCTGGGGCTCAGAATATAAACTGGAAATAACAAGGACAGAGCTGCCCCCTAGCTAGGAGCTCTAGTGAAAGTGAAGTAAACATCCAAACAGGTGGCAACTGCGTTTATAAAATAAATTGGGTTTCTTGTGCTTGCAGAGTAACAATAATTTCATCTTCATGTAGGATTATATTTCCTTTAACCTGTTATCTGAAATTGATTATCTAACAAGTGGCTCTCCACAAGTACTTGAATTGGCACATTATCAGCTCCAAATATTTTAAACTTCACTTCAAAAGAATCACTACCCCATTCATTTCAAAAACATTTTTATTAACTTTGCAAATTCTTACAATATTGTCCTGCACAGGTTTCTTCTCCCTGAGTATTAGATAACCCATTAACTGAGATTTTTTTTGACAGATTATAAAATATGACTTTTTTCCTGCATCTGTGAAGTTCCACTTGTAATTCGTAACTGTTGTATTTTAACCTATTTAGATGTCAGTAGTCATATTTTCCTTGATCATCGTGCATTTTACCATATTTATTCTCTGTGGTATTTCAAAACTAGTGCATTTTTAAAAAGGTAGGCATTGAGTTTGTCCATAACAACTTAATAATTTGAATAACAGTAATAGCGTATCTATTTGACAGACGGTCTCCTGTGTATTTAAGACTCTGCCTCACTCCTTACCAACACTCTAGGATACAGGTATTACTCCGTCCATTTTATAGATGGAAGAAATGAAGCTCAATAACAGGCGGGGGTCACACAGCCGCGTCTGAGTAACTGCACCAGAAATGAAACACAGACGGCAGCCAGCACCCATCACCCATGGCCTTAACCACACATTCTGCCTTGATAGAATGGTTGGTTAAATGTTGTCCCTAAGCTCATTCCTCCTAAGGATAAAAAAGAAAGATAAAGTTATCTTTATCTTGAGCTCCCTAGGGGAAGGGACCTCATCTCTTTCACTGCTGTCACCTGTGCCACAAGAGACATTAAGCGGCCCAGTCACAGGGACTGGCAGACATCCCCCTGTGATGGGCACACGGAGGGAATGAAAAGCCAGGGTGCTCCAGATGTGAGCAGCACCAGGTGATCAGGCACTTACAGAGCAAGCCAAGGAGTTTCAAATACATCCTGCGAGAAACAGAAGGCACTCACTCTTGCGGTGTTTTTCTGGAGCTCACTCAGCGCGTGTCCCAGCCCCTTTCGGAGACAACCAGGTCTTCTCCGCCTCCGGCAGGCAGGTCCGGCTGGAGCCGGCTTGGCTCCCAGATCCTTGGAGGGGAGGTCCCGGCCTCCTGGGTGGAGGATAAACGGTGCTCACTTCCTGAAGCAGAAAGGCAGGAGATGGGGGAGGGGCTGCTGACCTCTGAATCCACGCTAGGCCCAGTTTGCTGTCATTCCTCACCAGACCTTCCAGAGCTGCCTCCCCACATTCTTTAGCTTCAAGCATCAGGGTTTAACTATCACTACTCTTTACAGTCTACTACTCCTAGCTCCAAAGGCACCTCTTCTGGGCTCCCTTCCCAAACTAGAGTCACCCCAAACCTGCAGTGGTCTCCCTCACTCCTCCTCCACCCGCGACCACCTCAACTCAACCTGGAAGGCAGGTCAAGCACTCAGGACTAGTGGGGATGGCGGTGTCGGCCTGAAAATGAACTCGATTACTGACCTGGAATCTGTAGCCTGGATCAGAGCCGAAGGTTTGCGGCTGCTACCACCTCGACCAAAGCAAAAAGACTCAAAGAGGCGGGGCAAGGGGAGGAGGAGATGCCGCTGATAGGGCAGATTTGCCCTCCGTTGCCTTAGGTCTTGCACTCAGGGGTGTGGTCGTCAGTGTCCTAACAGGCCCTAAGGTGTTCTCCTACTGGACTACAAATTCTGAGGCCTCGGAGAACGCCTGAAGGCCAGAGGTGACATTTCTCAAATGTCTTCACTTTGCTTTGGCTTTCTGACATCATGTCAGTGTTCAATAACATGGGTAATACACCTGTACTCCATATTAATGTTAATTAAAATACCTAAGTGAGTAAAAATATCTAAAGTTATAGGAGCCAATCGGGCATTACGATGGCGTGTTTTGCAAGATGATGGCTTTATGATGTCACGTTTTGCAAAATGAAAGAAAATTTATCAATTAAAATTACAGATTATATTTTAAATTTGTTTCAATATTTAATTTAACCTATATAACTGAGAGATTGTAAATATTTGTTTTTAGATCATTATGAACACAGGCAAAGCTTATAAAAGCCTAGGGACTGTGACTACAGGGTTTCAATGGCACAGCAGCTCTGAAAAGAAAGGTAAGTCTAACTTCCCGCCCCAAGGACACTGAGATGAGGACCCTGACCTGGTCTGGAGAAGTGTGTTGGGGGAGGAGAACGGAGCAAGAGAAGGGCATCCAGACAAGTCAAACCAGAAGGTCAGGCTATTTGACTTCTTTCTCTTAGCACAACAATTTCAAGGTTGATTCATTTTGTATCATGTATGAGCCCTTTATTCTTCTGATGACTGAATAATATTACAGTGTATATATTTCTTACATTTGCAAATCTATTATTCGTTAATTTTTAGACATTTGATTTTTTTCTACTTTTTGGGTTATTATAAATAATGTGGCTATGGATTTTCTTGCACAAGTTGTGGATTTTGGGGTTTTTTTTTTTGTAAACATAGGTGTTTTATTTCTTTTGGGTATATACCTAAGAATAAAATTGTTGTATATACCGCTTTGAAGATCTTCCAGACTTTTCCAAAGTGACTGTATTTTACATTCTCACCAGCAAAATTAGAGGGTTCTAATTTCCTCCACAATCATGCCAATATTTGTTAATGTATGTCTTTTCTATTATAGTCATCTTAATAGATGTGAGTGGTATCTCATTGACATCTTAGAATTTTCCTAACAACTAAAGGTCTGAGCATTTTTTAATAAGCTTTACTAATATTTGCATATCTTTGGAGAAAAGACTGTTCAGATCTTTTGCCCATTTTTAGTTAGATTATTTGTGTTTTTGTTACTGAAAGTTCTTTTTATATTATAGATACAAGTCCCTTATGAGTTATATGGTTTGTAAATATTTTCTTCCCTTCCAGGAGTTATCTTTTCATTTCTTGAATGCATTCTTAGAAGAACAAGTTTTTAGTTTTGATGATATCCAACTTTTTTGGTTACTTGTACTTTTGGTGTTATACTTATGAATGTTTTTTGCTTAATCCAAGGTCATGAAGACTTGCTCCTATATTTTTTTCTAAAAGTTTTATAATTTAGTTCTCATAATTAAGTCTATAATCTATTTTGTGTTAATTTTTATTGCATGAGATAGAGGTCCAATTTTATTCTTTTGCATGTAGATGTCCTATTGTCTCAGGACCATTTTCTTTTTCCATTTGATCGTCTTGATGTTGGTGGCAAGCCACTAAAGAGTTTTAATTGGTGTGTGTGTCTGTGTGAGCGATGGTAGGGGTGGGTGGGGGATGACATGTTCTGAATAACTAAACGTTATGTAAGAAAAGATCACCCGGCAGCAGTGAGCAGGTTCAGAAAGACTGGAGGCAACAAAAATGCCTAAATCTAGGGACAGTAAATGTCTAACTATTGCTTTAGTATGGAGGAAAAAGTGCTTAACTAGATGCTATTAAGTATGTATAAAAGGGAATGAATTTGTTTTAAAAAAAAAAGTTTTTTCTCCCTGCAATTTGGGAACAATGCATGTGTGGGAATTAGGAATAAGTATGTCTAGATGTACCTCCAGGTTTTTTACTTTCACATCTTAATGAAAGACATTCAGATGTATAAGTATGTGAATTAGATGAAGAATGAAAGTAAGAAGAGAAATGTGTGTGATTTTTAAGGGAGTGAGGGGAAACAGAGTTTGCTCCATCAAAATATGCCTCTTTGAGATACTGATTACTTTAAACTGGTTATTTTTAAAACACAAAAGACTCAGGTAAAACCTTTGACCTTCCCGCTAACTGCCTAAAAGAATGATTGATGACCTGCTGCAGGAAGGAAGCTATCATGTAGATAACTGTAGTTTAATATGAACTAGGTGTGATAGACAGAGAGGAACCTAGCAAGGCTTCTTTGATCAAAGTCCTCTTGTGTTAGTTGTTAAAGATGCCCAGAAACATTTATTTAGTAAACATTTGCTTTTCCATCTTCTATCCATGTGAATTGCTTTCCTCTCCTTTCAAGTGCCAAACCACAAGCTCCCCGCTACCTCTCCTTGGCTCAAACCTTAAGTGCCCAATCTGTTCTGGGGCCCCATATTTTTATGGAGTCCCTGTATGTACATACATACCATGTAATAATTCATACGGACATAGGCAAAAAAGGAGCTTTTTTAAAAAAAATGCTCATTAATATGACTAGAAGAAAGAATAAATAAATAACAGATAAATAAACAAATCATCAATAGAAAGTGACACCTGGAAGCTCAGAAAAAATTTTCATCTGAAGTCTTTTCGTGTTCGTTCTAGGGCTAAATGTTAAAATAATAAGAAAACTGAGAGCTGTGAGGTTTGGAAAAATACAAGCTGGGTGGGGAAGAGACTGAGCTTTTCTTTTTCTCTCTGTTTTTTCAATTTCAATTCCTTTAAAATGTGTCAAATTGAAATGCTAAAGCCATGGTTCATTTGGGCAGTCTCAGGGTAACTAAGAATGGATTGTATAAAAATATAGATAATATTAGGGATGGGCTGAGATAGAGACCTAGAAGAGCAGTAGTGACTCAATGAGAAGAAGTATCTCAAACCCCTACATAAACTGTGTTATACCTTCCTGATCACACCTTCCTTATTCAGTCTCTCTCTCGGATTCTCAGTCCTCAATCTACAAGGCAAGTCTTCCTTGCATTGTTTCTTAATGGAGGTGGTTTTTATTACACACACAAAAAATGGGGCAGATTCTCCCTTTAATTCTGGACAAGAACATGTTAGCTTTTCTAGAAATAACATCAGAGAAAATTTCCTTCCATTCTCTTAAATATAATTATTTACTAATAAGATGTGTCAATTATATAATTAAAAATGTAATAAAATAAGAAGATATAAAGGATTTACAGGAACAAATATAGAGGACACATGGACAAAACTAGAGGGGTTGGAAATGGGAGGGAGGATGGGAGGGATGGGTGGGTGGGCTGGAATGGGAATAAAGGATAGAAGCTGTACTGAATAAACTAAAATAAAAAAATAAAATAAAAAAGAAGATATAGAGGAAAAGTTTTATCTTGAAATAAAAAGAAACATTTAATAAATTTTCAAAAGTTAATATGATAATCTGTGATCTAAATGTTTGACTTTTAGGCATTTAACCTGTAGAAATACAGTTCACCTACAGGTACACACAAATATACTCCACAAGAAGTATATTTCAGTTATTTTGTAATAGTAAAAAATGAAAGCAACAAAATGCTCATTAATATACCAATTATTGTTTGTTATATTTAGCTAATAGCAATTAAAACAATAGTAAAGTAGGTGTTATTGCCTTTTGTTTTACAGAGAAGGAAATTAAGCCTTAAAGAGGTTAAGTATAGCTCCCCAACAAATAACTGGTATGCACTGAATATGGTGACTGCAACTTTCACCCATGGGAATTTGACTCTAAAGCCTTTGGGTAACTTGGGAACAGTTACACTCCTGGTAAACAAAAGGGATTAAATGAAGTTGTTTCAAACATTTTAGTTACAAAAATTTTGCCATAGTGACTAATCCTATGTAGATGTTGTTTTGTACTGTGACAATATATTCGAAAGGTAATTTCCTAGAATGTGATTTCTAGATTAAATGATAAATCCCACAAATTATATTATACTGCATATTCATGAGCAGTCTATGAAAGAGCCTGTTTTTTCATAACATTGCCAACACAACATTAATCCTTCTAATTTTTGCCAGTTAGGCAAGTGAGAAATAGTATTTTGGTGTGGTCTTAATTGTATTTTTCTTGTTAATAATTAAGCATATTCTATTTATGTCTTTGTCTTCTTTTTCACCAAACTTGTGATCATCTATTCTAGCATTTTAAGACCCCTTATATAATGGGAAAAAGTAGCCACTTGTAACATCATTTGAAAATATTGAATATGTATTTCTGCTATGAGCAGGTTCTTATGCTTTGGGACAATAGTGCTAAAATGTGTTTCAAAATTACCCCTTTCTTTAAGGAATGCTGTCTAGACAAGGCTTAAAGGAACAAATATAAAAAGATCTCTGATAAAACCAGAGCCATTATTCTCAGTACCCAACACAATGGATCTTTCAGTGTAGGCAGGGTATGGGAGTGGACAGAGTTGAGATTCGAACTAGGTTGTCAAAGATGAGTTGATTTTGGACTAAACTTATGGCTGAGTAGCTCTTCTCAATCTCAGAGCACATTAGGCTAACATAATCTCTGGTGTGAATAACTAATTAGTGAACAAGCTACCAAATTACATAGAGAAGTTTATATTTCTTTTAAAAACATTAAAGAATACACAAATCAACATCTGTTAGATATAAGTACATATTTTGACTTCTCATTTTAATGATGAATATAATTTTTAAATACAAAGCATGTATAGTTGGAAAAGAGTTCTCTATCCCTATACAATTATCTACATTTTAATAAACAGATGTGCCCAGTGACATATGTTGCTGTGTGTTAGCATATCTGAACTTGGGTGCATACACATATGTGATTATGGACATGTGTAGCTAGTAATAAAAATAAGTATCATTTCATGAGATTATGAATTTTCAACATGAGAGTTCTTTGGGATACACATAGTGAGAAAGATGTTGAACTGGAAAATTTAAATGTCAAAATTATATGCAAGGAATTAAGTAACTTGTTAAGGAGAAAATGCAAACGAATA
Source organism: Trachops cirrhosus (assembly GCA_028533065.1). Classification (NCBI taxonomy): domain Eukaryota; kingdom Metazoa; phylum Chordata; class Mammalia; order Chiroptera; family Phyllostomidae; genus Trachops; species Trachops cirrhosus. The sequence continues at coordinate 38,309,863 of CM052543.1, forward strand.
CTAAGAAAAGTCCTATTTGGATGGTAGATACAAGATAAGTTATCAAATTTCCTGAGACAGTTTTTCTTGAAATGGTGAGGGGTCAGAAGGCATTTGAATAAAAGGTGAAAAAAAGTGAGGTGGGTATTCTACAGATTTAAAACAATAAGTCAAAGGTGGATTTTAGTAGAACATTTATTTTATTTTATTTGTATTCACTCCTTTATATTCTATATTCTACCAGGAACTTTTCTGCAAATCAATAAAAACTCTTTATAAACATTACTTTTTTTTTTAAAGATTTTATTTATTTATTTTTAGAGAAAGAGGAAGGGAAGGAGAAAGAGGAGAGAAACATCAATGTGTGGTCGCCTCCCATGCGCCCCCCACCGGAGACCCGGCCCTTGACTCAGGCATGTGCCCTGACCAGGAACCGAACCAGTGACCCCCTGGTTTGCTGGCTGGTGCTCAATCCACTGAGCCACACCAGCCAGGGCTATAAACATTACTTTTAATGACTGACTAATGTTTGATAGTAAGTATATATTATATAGCACTATTTATTTAATTATTATTCATACAGGTTATTAAACCTATTTCCCTTTTTTATTTTTTGCTATTGTAAATAATTCTGGTGTTAATGACTTTTGCATAAATCTTTGCACTCATTTCTGACTATTTCCTTGAGCTATATTCCAGGAAAAGAAATTAGTAGGTCAAAGGGAATGAACATTTTTGAGGCATTTGATGCATATTACTAAATTCCACATGATGCTACAGACATATTTTTATTGCAAGTATGTAATATATATGAGAAACCCCCTCTAGAGAGAGATTACAAAACTTGTAATCTTTATTGATTGTAGATTTTCTAGACTATTATTACATTCCTGTTAGTGAACAAAGAATATAAAAAATGTCCACTAATCTGTATTGTGAGTTGGTAAGAGCTATATAAAAGTGGACATTATTTTATTTCAGTAAATGATCATGAAAATGAAAACAGCCAATTATGATTGGCACTAGGAGATTTAAAATACCTCCCTCAATTGTAATCATAGAGAGCTGTCCAATGGAAGTTGTCTAGTCTCACTGCCACTGCCTGAGCTGAATCACTTCCATGATGGATTGATTTTTAATTTATTTTTCAATTAGAGTTGACATATAATGTTATATTAGTATCACATGTACAACATAGTGATTAGACATTTATATACCTTACAAAGTGATCCCCCGATAAATCTAGTACCCATCTGACACCATACATAATTATTATGTTATTGACTGTATTCCTTATGCTGTACTTTGCATTCTTGTGATGATTTTAATAACTGGAAATTTGTACTAATCAATCTCTTTCACCTTTTTTACCCATCCTCTCCTAACCCCTCTGCAATCTGATGAGCACCAATTTGAGTATAACATTTATTTAAATAAGTTAGGACATGGGTGAGAATGACACAAGATAATTGGATGATGTAGAAAAGAGAATTGGGAGAATATAGAATAATTAATAGCTATAAAAAGGGATTACATTGAGCTCAACTTGAAAGCCTTTAGTTAGATTCCTTGACAAGATTTGAAAACATCCGTTTAGCCCCTTCCAAAATTGGCTTGGTTCTCACTCCATAAATAATGGGGTTGAGCATCGGTGGGATGACCACATAGAGATTAGCCAGAATGATGTGGACATAGCGTGGGATGCGTCTCCTGCCAAACCTATAGGCAAAGACAGAAAAAAGGGCAGGGATATAGAAGAGTAGGATAACAGAGACATGAGAGCCACAAGTGCTCAGGGCTTTGGACCGGGCATCTTGAGACGAGAGGTGGAAGACAGCTCGGAGTATGTGAATGTAGGAAACAGTGATAAGGATGATGTCCAGGCCAGTGGAGAGTAGAGCAGCTGCCAACCCATACCAGACATTGATGGAGATATCAGAGCAGGACAGACGAGCAATGCCCATGTGCTCGCAAAATGTGTGCGCAATGATGTTGATCCGGCAATAGTGCAGGCGCTTGAGGAGAAAGATGGACGGAAACATGATGATGAAGCTGCGGGTCAGGGTGGCAGCAGCGATCTTCCCAATGACTGTGCTTGTGAGGATGGTGGCATATTGAAGAGGACAGCAGATGGCCACATAGCGGTCAAAGGCCATGGCCAGCAGGACTGCAGAGTCAGCCACAAAGAGGAAGTGGATGAAGAACATCTGGGTGAGGCAGCCATCAAAGGAAATGTGGCTAGAACCCAGCCAGAAGTTGGCCAGTGTTTTGGGCATTGTGGCAGTGGAAAGCAAGACATCAGCACTGGCCAACATGGACAGGAATATGTACATGGGCTCATGCAGGCTTGGCTGGGAGAGAATGACACAAATTAAAATGCCATTGCCTGCCAGGGCAGCGACATACATGGTACAGAAGGGAATGGAGAGCCAGATGTGTAGATGCTCCAGCCCAGGGATGCCAATGAGGAGGCAGCCTGCCATGCGAGTGTCAGAGCTGTTCATAGCAGCTATGCTGCTGGCAGATAAGAGAGTCATGATTTTTCTGCAGAATCCTCTCCTGTGCCATAGGAGAGAAATAGCTTCAGACTTTGTAAACATTAGCAGAGTGAATATAAAAGCTTGCAAACAACTCCAAGGCCTACACACACACACACACACACACACACACACACACACACAGATTCTTCAACCATTATGCACACGGGCATATTCCCTATAGACAGTCACACACAAGTTCTGCACAAAGTGCACAGTTACAGGCCCTGTCCGCAGACAGGCTCTGTGTCCTTATTTGGAGGGTCTCCATACAGCTGGAAGACTTTCTGGCAGCACAAGGCTCAGAAACATTGCCAGACTCAGGCAGTGTCACAGGTTCTGAGAAGAGCAGGAATAGCTAAAAAATCAAAAACAGTCTATAATCTCTATAGGTATGTAAATTGTAATAAACTGCAAAAGCCCCAGTCTATGCACAGAAGGGCTGCTGTCTGAATCAAAAAAAACAATCTCCTCTGATTAGCAGGCTGTGGAAGAGGAGGATTGGGGCCAGCGGGCAATTCAGACCCTGTATGTCTCCCCCTCTCCCGCCCCCCACTCCCCGCAGACACCGGCATTCTGACAAATACAGAGGCCGAGAAGGCAGCTGCATCATTTAGAAATAACACCACACAAAGTGAAAAACCCCGGGTCAGAGATCTGCTGTCAGATTGTGTGATTTTGGACAAGTCACTGTCTTCTGACTAACAATTTTCTGGTCTTTGAAATGAGCATAGTGGTGGTCTTAGTGTGTTAAATTTAATTTTGTCTGTGGAAACCTTATTAAACTGAGTCACCTCTGTGACCCTGAAGTGTGGGCTATCACCCAGAAGGAAGGTGTGGAGCCCAGACCAGCATCATCGGGGAACTTACAGATTTCTTGGACCCTACCACTCTCCTAATGAATAGGAGCTATGGGGTTGGTGGCAGCAATCTATGTTTTAGCCAGGCCATGAGGTGGTTCCGATTCATGCTAAGGTTTGTGAGCTACTAATGTAAGAAGTCTTTTACATTCTTCCCAATCTAATCTACATGTCCATCTCTTCTGCCACAACCAATAATGTCTCAGCCCCAATTGGTTTCTGCATCATTCTCCTTGAAAACATTCAGTCTTCAACTAAATCTAACCAGTGTTTTCCTCAGTTCTCTTAGGACGTGAAGGAGATGATGCAGCCATACAAACAGTCCTGACTACCCTTTAGGACAGTTGACTCTTCCTCAGTCCTATTAAATTATTCTCATAAGGAATATCAACTTTATCAGTGCCCAAATTCTTGCTTCTCCCTTTCAACAGAATTTTTCTTCTGCATAACTCAGACTTACAAACTGTCAGGAGACAACTGCTTGTGTTATTATTCCACTCTTGTAAATTTATATTATCTCTGAATCCGTCTTTCCCTCATTTCCTCCACTCTCAGAGAAAGTAGTGTTAATGTCATTACGCCTTTCAATGTCTCCTTTGTTATGGTTACATTTTACTTTACCTGGAAACAAGGAAGTTCCCTGAAGTTATTTATTTATTTGTTTATTTAGATAGTACAAAGACAATATAAACCAATTGTATTTTTCTTTCCTAGCAGCAAACAGCTACACAGTCACAGTTTAAAAGTTCCGATTGCAATGCAAATGTACAAGCACACAAAATGTATGTTAAAACCTAACATACTTAAAAATAAATTTAACTCAAATTTGCAAAGCTTCTACACCAAGAATTACAAAATATTGCCAGAAGAGATTTTTTTAAAAATGTAAATAAATGGAGACATATACCATGCATACAAATTGGAAGACCCATTGATTGTTAACACATCAATTTTCTCAGAATAAATGTGGTTTGTTTTTTAATTAATTTAAAATATCTAACTTTATTGAGGCATAATTGATAAATAAAAATTGTATCTCTACAAAGTGTACAATATGATAATTTAATATATGAATACCTTGTGAAATGATGACCACATTCAACTTAATTAATACATCCATCTATCATGTCACATAGTTACCATTTTTGTGGCCTTAAATTAATTGTTTACTTATTTATTTTACTTTTTATTGAATTGAAACTGGTTAACAAAATGATAGAGTTTTCAGGTGCACCACTGTAAGATGTACAGTGTACACTGTATTGTGTTTACCACCCCAACTCAAGCCTCCTTCCAACACCTTTATACCCTCCTTCACCTCCCGCCACCCACTCTCTCCCAGCAATTACTACACTGTTGTCCATGTTCATGAGTTTTTTTCTCTTGTTTTTTCTTTTTTGCTCAATTCCTCTAACTGTCCAGCCTCCCCCACATCCCCCCAGCTGCCAGGCTGCTCTCTCTCTATGAACCTGTCTCTATTTTGCTTGTTTTCATTTTATTCATTGGATTCCACATATGAGTGAAATCATATGGTATTTGTCTATCTCTGAAAGGCTTATTTCACTTAGCATAATGTTCTTCAGGTCCATCCATACTGTTGAAAAATGTAAAACTTCCTTCTTTAAATCATTTTTAAAACAAGCTGGGTACACACACGTGCAAACACAATGCATACATAAACACATACAGATGTACACATGTGCATGCATGCATATATTTGTATATGCATACATATGTGTATGAGTTTGTATGTGTTTATATTTTCAAAAATAATTCCCTCACCTACTCTCTGAGTCCTTTTTCTTTTCTACCTCCTCAGGGACGCTGTTCCATCGATCATCCCCCTCTTCTTTATCTTCAGTGTTTTCTAATTTCCTAGACCTTTATCTTTATTATTTATGAACATTCAAATATTTTTAACCTTGAAAACAAACAAAAATTTAACAGCTATAATAAAAATATCCTATTCTGTTAGCCTGTCTTACTAATTCTTATCTGTCTCTCTTCTTTTCCTCAGAATCACACCTGTTATGAAACATTTGTTTGGGCTTTGATTTTCTACTCCACTCTAGATCTTCCCTTGTCCCTGACCTTCCTTTCCAGGCCTCAGTAAGAACTCCTCGGTTCCTGCTGAATGGCTTCCTGTGGTGCTTCCTATTGGTCTGTCACTGAGCTCTCCCTGCTCTTCACTCTCCCTGGCCAATCTGGTAACCTGCCTTGGCTTCATTTGGCCCACATGTACTAATACCTCCCAAATCTGTATTTGCCATCTACAATATATTGCTTTTCAAGCTTCAGATTCACTTATCCAAAGACCTCCCAGCTGATTTCCTGACCTGCAGTCCATATATGGGGAGGGTAGAAAGTACGGTCATCATAATTAGTAAATAATAATACAATAATAAACTCTGTGTTTCACATGCTCACACTTGTAAGCCTGCTTTTGCCCTTCCCCATATAAATTATATTTTCAAAAGCTAATTTTTGAAAATGTTACTTACTAGACAATAGAGAATAATTTCCCATTGCCTAGTAGATTCACATGCACATGTTATCTGCTTGCTCTACCAATACTGGACAAACTGTGTGTCTCTAACTTTGTTCTTCTTCCTTTCTGGTCTTTTATACAGTCCACTTCCTTTATCTCCATCCTTCCCTTTAACCTAGCCAGTTTATATTTCTCACTCAGAAAGACATTCCTCGGTTCCCAAAGCTAGGTTATGCCTATATTCCCCTGCAGTTATTTATTTCTCTCTGTAGGATTTGTGACACTGAAATATTTTCAGCCCCAATATATTATGAACTCCCTAAAGGTCAGCACTTGTCTGAGATAGAGCTGACATGTAGTGAATGTTTCTAAAAAATGATAGATTAGTTAAGTTCTCAGCCACACAGCCATGTAAGTTAGCACGGTCAAGGGCTTACACTCATATGGTGAAAATTACAAGTCTGTAATCATAGATCAGCTGTCCTCACATTCTCCTCTCACCTGTGCCACTTGTGCTCATTGTTCCCACAACATCACTCATCATGCTCACCCTCCACTACACCTTCCCACCTTTGTCAGTCATGCCAGCGCCTGCACACACCTTTCGTCTACAGTTTCAGTTCTCTGAAATAATCACCCTCCAAGGCAGTCTTTGTCCCCAGGATCTACCTATCGTTTACCCATGTGACTTCTGTTTTTACTCCAATCAGGCACCCATTGATGTTGCTGTACCCCCAAACTAGTGAGCACCCCCAAGAGCTTTTTGTCTCTCTGGCAGCTCCCATGTTCAGACCTTCCACTCCTTAGATGCCCAGTTTCCTTGCCCACTGGTTCATGCTTCTGTCATCTTTAGAAAAATTACTAGAAAAACTATCTTTTTTATTTCAGTGAATTAATTTTCCTACCTGTTTTTGAATCCTTCACCTGATGCACTTTATCCTTTCTAAGTTGTCCCCCAGATACAGTAGAATAACTTTTTTTTCTATTGTTACTCAGGGTCCGAGGATAGAAGCTTTGTGTCATTTATAATTCTTGTATCCTCCTTAGGAGCCAAGGATCCCTACACATCAATCTCTTCATCCTCATCTGGGAAGTGACCCTCCAAACTGCCCTTCTCCCATCCTAGTTGCCAGGAAAACAGTTCACACCAGCCACTCTAGATAATTTTTACTCTTCAGCGTTCCACCCCTCTATGAAGACTGCTACAGAGCTGTCTACTTATCTGGTACTCATTTCCCATGTATTCCTCCACATTTACAACCTCCGCTCCATCCTGAAAATATCTGACCCAGACTCACCTCCTCAATGCCACCTTCTCAGACTCACAGTTTCTCTGTTAAGCATTTCATACACTGCCTTACTTCCTTAATATATAAAATTGAATCTCAGGTCTTACTTTATATGGTGTTTATTCCCTCCTCTCCTTTGGGAGCAGAGATTCCCCTCCTTCTTTTTTTTTTTTTACCTTCCTCAGCTGCAAATTCCTCCTCCACCACTTGGGCCAATATGCCTCTGTTCAACCTGAGACCCTAAGGCACTTAAGGATATGCTTTGGCATAGAGCCAGATAGAAGAGATCTACTCTTTGACACTCTGAACATCCGAGGGAGGTGGTCAGCACCAACTCAGAGGCTCTTAGCCTGAAAGTTTTCGTTGAATTTGCTTTTGCATTTTCTATTCCAATACTAGCTCTCCTCCACACATTCAATCCTATTCTTTCTTCTTTGTTCCCATTTTCCTTCCTACAGCATTTTCCTTTCAGGCTTCTTTCATTCATTACTGATCTAGTGTCTGTTTTCAAACCCCTATTTCTTTTTTACCTCAGTGCTTTCTCTTCACCCTTTCACTGCCCCTAAAATCTATTATATTTGCATGTCATCCTATAGGGAACCATTCCATGTGGCATGGGGAATGTAGCCCAGCTCCTGACTTGGAAAATCGAGTGCAGAGCCAGTCAGCACAGAGGACCAAGCCCACAGATAGGCTCTTCAGTGGGGAATCAGGCCTGCATTGTACCTAGGCTGCCATGAGGATTGCTTTTGCTAAAGCTCCCTTGCCCTGAGTTGAGGCAGCAAATGTTTACTGCATATCTTTAAAGTAACTTCTTAAAACCTATGCTAAACCTCCCAAGGACACGTGTAACCAGTTCAACCACTTTTCCCTTTGCATTTGCAAATATCCTTTTTCTTTTTTTCAATGTATGTTATTGATTATGTTATTACAGTTGTCCCATTACCTCCCACTTCATTCCCCTCCACCCTGAACACCCTCTCCCACCCACATTCCCCCTCTTTAGTTCATGTCCATGTGTCATAAATTCTTTAGCTTCTACATTTTCCCTACTATTCTTGCCCTCCCCCTGTCTATTTTCTACCTACCATCTATGCTACTTATTTTTCATACCTTTCCGCCCTCTCTCCTCCTCCCACTCCCCTATTGCTAACCCTCCATGTGATCTCCATTTCTGTGGTTCTGTTCCTGTTCTAGTCGTTTGCTTAGTTTCATCTTGTTTTTTTGTTTTAGGTGCTGTTGTTAATAATTGTGAGTTTGCTGTCATTTTACTGTACATGTTTTTTATCTTCTTTTTCTTAGATAAGTCCTAAAATAAGGGCTTGGTGATGATGAACTCCTTTAACTTGACCTTATCTGAGAAGCACTTGATCTGCCCTTCCATTCTAAAATGAAAGCTTTG
>CM052543.1:38318917-38334531 GCA_028533065.1 Trachops cirrhosus
GACTCTGCCCCTCCTACTGGTCTGGATGAACGTGTTTATTTTAATTCCTTGGGTGTCTGACTTCTATACAGTTCAATTTTCTGTCAGTTCTGGTTGTTATTTTGTTTGTATATTGTTGTTGTCCCTATCTTGGTTGTGCGAGGAGGCACAGTGCATCTTACCTATGCCTCCATCTTGACTGGAACCTCGCAAATATCCTTTTTCTTTGTAGTAATTAGCAACTTCCTTTCCTTTGTTACCTGTAAAAAGGTAACCACCTAAAGCAAACCTGTGCATAGTAAAGGAGGACCATCCTTGATGTGATGTGCCCAGAAAAGCAATAAAAGCCTGTCCAGGCGGGGGTCAGGGCCCTCTCATTCAGAGAGTGGCCATGCCATCCCTTTTTCTCACAGGACTTCTGCAGTCCATGTGAATTTGTTCATTGCAGCCACAACACACAGACCCTGCGGGCCAGGTTCTGCATCATCATCCTAAAGGAAAGAATGTATTCATTCAAAAAATTTGACAAGCCTTGATATATCTGTTGTTTGGGTCAGCATTTCAGGTCAATGGTTAAGGGAATCATGTTCCCTTACCACAAGCACCTACTTACCAGTAATTACAACACAGCAGTGGATACAGAGTGCTGTGGAATTGAGAGGCCTGGAGAATACTTCTGCTTGGTATGATTTAGGCAGGCTTCACAGAGAGTCACACTGCAGTAGAGACTAAAAAGATTGTGTCTGTGTATGTGTGTATATGAAGTTGTTGTGAGGGTCAGCTGAGAGAATGAACGTGAAAGGACTTGACGAATGACATAAATAGTGATGGTGATGCTTTGGAGAATTTGAGTTGAGGGGTAAGATGGAAACTAGGCTACAAGAACCAGAGCACAAACTAAAGACTAATAATATTCAAAAGATAGGAAACAGCATCGATCAGTCTCCCCTTTTATGGGCCAGGCTTTATTTAATTTTGTTGATTGATTGGTTTGTTAATTGAGACAGAAGTTATTTTTTTGCATTATACAATTCAGTAGCTTTTGGTATATGTGCTAAGTTGTTCAACCATGGTCACTACCTAACATGCTTTTTCTGTCCCAGGAAATCTCAGTATATTTAGTCACGATGTCTATGTAGGTTCCTCTTCGTTACAACAGTTTAGTTTTTAAGTGTTTTAAATCTGTTGCTATTTTACTTTGATTTTTAAAAAATGGCTTTTTGTGTGTCATATGTTTTTATTTTAAAACGTTAAATGATTTCTTTCATAATCATCTAAATGGATGGGTTTGGTGTCATTGTTTGCTCATTCTGATTTTTTTTTTTTTTTTTTGCCATGAAATTCCAACTGTGACTTGTGGAAATGAGAGAAAGTTTCTTGTAAGGATCTCAGAGATCTGCAAGAACTCACTCACACAGCCAGAGTCAAAATAATAATTTTAGGGAAACAGAAGCTTTATTTTACTCACTTTTATCTTTTACAGTTGTTATACCAAGTTAGTCAGCATACAGCCACTTTTAAAACTCTGGTCTATTGCCCTCGCTGGTGTGGTTCAGTGGGCTGAGCCGTCATCCTGCAAACTAAAAGGTCAACCAGTTCAGTTACTGGTCAGGGCACATGCCTGGGTTGTGGGCCCTGACCCTGGTTGGGGTTGTGCAAGAAGCAACTGCTTGATGTTTTGCCCTTCTCTTTCTCCTTCCCTTCTCCTCTTTCTAAAAATAAATATATAAATAAAATCTTTAATTAAAAAAACATTTTGTCTATTTTCCTTTCAGGTATTTTGGACTTGATATTTATATTTGATTCAATAAAATGGAAAGTAGTTAGCACCAAAACATTACAGTGTGTCTTCAGCTCTTTCTGCAGAGTAAAGCTTGTTTTGTACCATATATTTGTTACATGGTTAGAAAGACAATTCACAGATGAAAGGTGATGTAAGACACTGAGGTCTATGGTATTTTTTGTGGGGGGGATACATAAACAGAATCAATAAAATGAAAAGAGAACATGGGAAGTGAGGAAAAAGTGGTATCAACAATAACTTAGGTTTCTGCCATAAGCAGCTGGATATTAATGATACATTTCCAGTCATGCTAAGCATAATACACAATGTAATACACAATGACCTAAGGGGAGTGGCTTATGTAAAGGTTTAATTTAACTCATCTTCCTCAGAAGTCACTGAGTTTCTTCTGTTCAAGAAGTATCTCAATGCAATTACAAGTAAAGACCAGACAGTCCCATTCAGTGAAATAGAATAATCCAGACAAAAACCTCACCTGATGGAGGAGCTAGGGCTGGGGAACTGAATGCATCATAATTGGAGGGCACTGAAGGCCTGATACTCAAGTCGGTCCAACAGCCATATCACACGGAACTCACCAGTGTCCCTAACCAATCAACTGTCTTTTCTCCAAATAGTCACATAAACGTCTCCTAGGATCCAGAATTTAAAGGGTCATCATCACACCATTCTTCCAAGTCAGAACCTGGAGACACCTACTTTAATTCATTTATTCTTTTAAAAGGTATTTTTTGAGTTTCTATAAATTACTTGTTTATGCAATCCATGCTCTGAGAATCACAGCACTTCCTGGTTCTCTCCTCTGTCTAAAACCCTGAATCGTATCCCATGTATATGTGATTCCATTTCTAGATCAAGGAAATGTTAATGTAATCGTTTATTAAAATACTAATGTTATTGACTGGGACCTGGAGTCCCTGGAGTTCTACTACGTTTTAGGTCCCTCACTTTTCAATCTCCCCATCCCCTAAGAAAACCAAGATATAAAAAGGTTATGCTCTTTAGGTGTGTCTATCTTTTCTGGCTGAAATTAAATTTATTTCTCCCCATTCCTCACTTTCTTATCTGGGTACCCTTTCCTTCTCTTTCTTTTCATATGTTCTCCCCAGCTGTGCTGTATTCCCTCCTGTGCCTCTGTTCTCATCCTGCAGCTATCCTCCTCAGACCCCTTACTGGCTTTCTAACCAATTGCCAACTTCAGAATTAGTTGCCAGTGAGTATTATCTGGTAAGGTAATGGTGGAAGGGGTCTTGGAGAGGCAGAATGAGAAAGACCAGGCAGTGCAAAAAGACCTCATGATAGGCAGAATAATGAATGGCCCCTCAAAGAGATGCACAACCTAATCCCTGGAAACTGTGCACCTCGTCCTATGTCAAAGAAGATTTATGGTTGATAATCAGCTGACTTTAAAATAGCGGGATTATACTGAATTTCAATGTAATCACAATGAACTTTAAAGGCAGAAGAGGGAGACAGAAAAGTTCAGAGTCAGAGAGAGATATGAAGTCACATTTTCTAAAAAGTTTAGAGGTCAGAATGAGATGTGAGAAAGACTAAATTTACTGTTATTAGCTTCGAAGATGGAGGAAGAGTCACTAAGCCAAGGAAATATATATATACCATATTTTTGGACTATAAGACATACTCCCCAATTTGGGAGAAAATGGGGGTGCGTCTTATAGTCTGAATGTAGCTTACCTGGTGTACTGTGGGGGGGATGGTGGTGGTGGAGCAGGGTCATGGGTTATTAAATATTTTACCACATTTTTTGCTTCAAAATTTTTTTTTTCCTATTTTCCTCCTCTAAAACCTAGATGTGTCTTATGGTCTGATGTGTCTTATAGTCCTAAAAACATGGTATGTTTTTTTTCTGATTCCAGTGGGACACAGTAGAAAGGTTTATGTGCAAACTATAAAAAAATAAGTAAATAATGAGAGACTGAAAATATCAATTTTCTTTTGAGACTGTATTAATAGTTGACTATGTAAAATCTTGCCTTCCACTCTGAAAGAAACACATGAAGACAGAATTTTTTTTCTTCAAGAGGAATAAATACTCAATCATTAACACAGGATTGGCCACATATATAGGAAAGAAAATTCAAGAAAATAAGTAAAAAAATGTAATGCAACACTCAATACAACCATCTGATAATATGATAAAATGATTAAAACTGTGATTACACAAGCAGAGCAGTAGACTGCATGGTTTAACAAAATTGGAGGTTTCCTGGAGAAGGTTTCAGCACTTGTAAGGATTAAGAGAAATGAGTGGAATTTAGATATATTGAGAAAAGACAATAATACAAGCAATGAGGTGTAGGAATGATGGAGAAATATGGAGAGACCTCTATGCATACATTTCAGGGAAGAATGTGAAACTCATTCACATAGGTAGAACCACTCGATACAGGGAAATTTTTGACTGCAAAACTGAAAATAAAAATAATCTGTTGGCATAGTAGGTACAATGACTTGCTTTTAAATGAATCATGAATGTCTTGATAATTTCATTTTTAAAGAGAGCGATATGTCAGCATCAGAAGGAAAAGGATTTGTAATGTATTGAAAGAACCAAAATTCTTTTTCTATGGTTTCAATTAGTGATTAAGATGACTTGAGTAGATGAGGAAGTAGAAAAGAAAAGGAGTAGGCACATCAAATATTTAAAAAAAGCATCATAGAGCTGGCAGATAAGAGATAGGGACTGAAGGAGGAATAAAGTTTGCTGTTAACCCTCAGCTCAGTTTGTGACTCGGACACCAGCCCGCAGTGCCCATGGCACTATGGATGAGATGAAATAAATTCACACGAACTACTGAGTCCTACGGAGGAAAAAGGGATGGCGGGACTTCTCTCTCAAGGGGAGAGCAAGCCTCTGGAGCGCCTCGGCCACCCTCTTAAGAGGAGAGTGCCCCGACCCCTGCCTTGACAAGCTTTTATTGGATTCAATTTGCATAGGAATACAGGGTGTATACCTAAAGCTCATTAATCATTATTAGGCAGTAAGGATCAAATAGATAACACATGAAGAACTCAGAGAGCCTATTTTGAGTCAGGGTCAGGTAGCTAGAACGTCATAAAATTTTGAGGAATAAACTCACTTCATGCTTGGACCCTTATCATTTAATTGAGAGCATTCTAAACAAAGCAGGTTTCACAGGATTTTACATATTCTTTCTTAGGCCTGATCACCCTAGGGAACCCGCCCTTTCCAGCACAAGGCTGCACCCACCACCGACATTGTTTCGTGTTTAAGGCATTGTTTCAGGCTTAAGTCAGGCAGGGGAAGTAAGGCAGCCAAGAGATTAGGAGACTTCTTGCAGACAGAATGAGGACTCAGGCTATTTTAAAGCCGAGGGTGAGGGTCCATCACTCCTTTTCTGTAGCCGCCAAGTCCTTCCCTAGGGGCCCCTATGATCGCCCGTGTCTTAGGTCATCCCTCCTTTGAGGAACCTTACCCATCATTGGCTAACCAATCAAGCTTTGGGGGCCAGGCAGGGTGATGTAAAAGGAGCAGAGGCGGTGCCTCTGCCATGGAGATAAGCTTTGTCTCCTTAGTGGCTTATGTTCTGAAGGTCACTCACTCAGTCTTAGCCATGAGGGGGTTACAGCTCCTGAAACCAAGCAGGGCAGTTCCCAACAGTGTGAGAATGATGTGATGACATACTAGGGTAGCTGATCAGGAAGTTGGCAGGTTGGAAGAAGATAATGAACCTAGGAACATTGTTGATGAGTTGACAGGAGAATAATTGTAATTATTCTTTTTTTAATTGTAATTATTCTTGTATCTTAAAAATATCTGGATTGTCTTCCAGATATTGAAGAGGTTGTGGGTAAATTCTGGGGAGTAGTATATTGACTCACCTGAGTCCTAGTGATACACTGGTATTTTAAAAAATGCCGATTTGTTAATGCACACATGGCCCCTGTTATTTCTTTAAATGAATATCTCTGTTAGATATTCTTGAGACTTTGTCAGATAGGATATTTAATATTGACATCCTTGAAAAATCTCAGGCTGAATTATTTGGTGAAAACAAGACAATTTGGAATTTTAATTGACAACAGAAGACCAATATGCTCCTTGGTCATAGATCTGTTGGGACATGGTCTCAACATAGTAACAATACCGTTATGGTAAGGTAATGTCTATAGATGGGAATAATTGAGGTTTCTTGGCACCTTTTGGAAAATGCTGCAGAGATTGTGAGAAGAGATAGATTGATTTTTTTTTTTCTAGTGTTTGTTAGATGGTAGGAATGGAGGGATCCTACTATGGAAAAAACTTAAAAGGAATTTATGGACAATTAGTCTCAGGAATCAAATATGGTATTTTGTCTTTACAGAATGACAATCAACATAATGGCCATGTTGAATTTGACAACTTTTAATCCAGATTCCTTCATTTCAGTTGGGGTCCCAGTGCTGGAGCAGTTTCATATCTAGATCAGAATTCCTTAGGGCCCTTGCACGTAATGGCGTCTTTCTCCACCTCATCACTATGGGCCACAGCCTCCCTGAACCCATGTTTTTCTTCCTTTTAAGGTTGGCCTCCGCAGAACTCATATTGTGCACCACATGTGTGCACAAAATTCTTGGCATATTCTGGTTGAAAGCTCAGAAAATCACATTTCCTGACTACCTCACCCAGTTATTCTTTCTCCACTTCAGCTTTTTTCTGGACTCAGCCTTCTTATTGGCTATGGCATTTGATCACTCTGTAGCCATTTGCTTCCTCTTGAGATACAGCAGTGTCTTGACACCTAGAACAATTGTCAAGGGCATGGTGGGCATTGTTGGGTGGAGTTTTAATGTCATTTTGCCTATTGTTTTCCTGGTGAAGCATTTGCCCTTCTGCAGGGTATGTATCATCCCTCGCATGTACTGTGAGCACATAGGTATGTCCCAGCTCTCCTGTGCTAATATCTTCATCAGTATCTGCGATGGCTTTGCCGTGCCTGTAATGAGAATTGTCTCAGACCTGATCCTCACTGGTATTTCCTTCACTCTCATTCTTCATGCTGTTTTCCACCTTCCAACCAGACATGCCAGCCAGTAAGGCTTCAGTGTTTGTGGGTCTCATGTCAGTGTCATTCTCAGATTCTACTTACCAGCCGTGTTCTTGGTCCTTACACATTGCTTTGGCCACAATATCTCTTGCACCTTTCAAATCATCTTTGCTGACCCCTATAGGTCAATCACTCTTGCACTCAATCCCATCATTTATAGTACAAATACAAAGCAGGTCAGAGACAAAGTTATCCTTCTATTTTTTCCTAAAGGAATGCAGTGACCCGAGGAGGAGGACATGGAGAGATTGTGGAAAGTCAAGTAATTATATTGATTTAATATAATTTATTAAAGAAAAACAAATACCATATGATTTCACTTACATGTGGAATTTAAAGAACAAAATAAGTGAACAAAGAAAACAGATCAGACTCATAGATACAGAGAACAAACTGATGGTTGCCAGATGGGAAGGGGGTTGGGATTCTGGGTTTAAAAAAAGTGAAGGGATTAAGAAGTACAAATTGGTAGTTATGAAATAGTCATGCAGATGTAAAGTAAGCCTAGGGAGTACAGTCAATAATATTGTAATAACTATGCATGATGTCACATGGTGATTAGAATAGTAGGGGGCATCACTATAGATTATATAATTGTCTGATCAGTAGGGTGTACACCTGAAACTTATATAAAATAATGTTGAATACCAACTGTAATTGAAAAATAAAATTAAAAAACCATGACAATAGAATTTCTTATGTAAATCAGTAGCAGAAAACTCTTCAATAATAAATCCAGTGCCTATATATTTTAAGACTTCATTTCTGTAGGAGAAAATCAGTGGTAGAATTAGAGGAAAAGAGGATTTTTCAAGTTCCAAGAGAATGATAAGCATCAGATGAAAGTATCCTAACTTTCTACCATCAAAAACATAAATGCACAAAATGTTTACTCTTCCTTTGGTCCTTTTATCCTGTTTCAATTTTCTCTTAAAATGAACAAACAAAAATATCTAATATTCAATTCATAAGCTTGTGTGAGGTTAAAAATGACTAGCAACAGTCAGCTCATAAATTCAATAACCATTAGTATGCTAAAAATTCCAAAGTATAAAGCTCTACTCCCAATTCTTTTTCTGTCCTACATAGTTAACTCTCTATTTGATAACTTCTCTTGACTATGACTCTGAAACTTCAAAATCAACATGAAACAAAAAAAAATTATGATCTTTTTCTCTTCCTTACTTTATGATCAACACATTCTCTTGAATTCTCTGTCTTACTAAATGGTATGAAAGCCAACTAGTTTCTCATGTCAAAACCTGTTTTACTTTATGTCTTCTGAATATCCTTAAATTTATTCATGTTTTACATTAAAACATGATCACCACTTTTGCTCTCTCCTCCAGGATTTTTTTTTCACCAGTCTCATTGAGGGATTTTCTACCTTCATTTTTCTCTCTCTCAACTATTTTTTTACTCAAAAACTAGAGTGCTGTTGTTACTAAACTCCAACTTGATCATGTCAATCCTCTACTTAAAAATCATTGAACAGTTACTCATTTTGCTTAGAATAAAACCCAAATATCCTAACTTATCTTCTAAACCTTTTATGGTATGATTGGTGCTGACCACTTACTGCTTGGTATCCACTGACTCTTCTTTCTCCATCCCTCTCACTCTTTCTTTTGCATGCTGTTTATACAAAAACCACTCTGTACTTCTTTTGGTTTTTCAAATAAACTATGTTTACTTTTCCTTCTAAACCCACACACATACTACTTTCCCTCTGGAATGTGAAACTTAGCTTCAACTTGAGTAGAAATCAGAGTAAAGAAATTTTTTTCAATCCCTTTTTATTGTTCTACTTCACACCTCCTCAGATTGCTGTAGTTGGTTTTTAAATAAAGAAAATTACATTTATTGGTGAGGATGTGGAGAGATTGGGATCTTGATATGTTACTAGTGGGAATATAAAATGATGCTGCCTCTGTGGGAAAGAGTTTGGTGATTCCTCAAGAAGTTTATTATAAGTTTATGAAATGACCTATCAATTCTACTTCTAGGTGTACACAAAAGAGAATTGAAAACAGGTATTCAAATCCAAAGGAATGTTTATAGTAACATTATTTATAATAGCCAAAAAGGTAAAAACAGCTCATGTCAATATGTATCAACTGATGAATGAATAAAGCAAATGTGTTAAGTCTAAACAATGATATATTTCCAGCCTTAAAACAGGAATAAAGTTCTGATACATAATATAGACTGAATGAAACTTGAGAACATGATCTAGTGAAAAAGCCAGTCACAAAAAGCTGACTTATTGTATGATTCCATTTTTGTTAAAAGTTCAGAATAGGAAAATCCATACTGACAAAAAGTTAATTAGTATTTCCAGGTGATTGAGGGAAGGTGAAATAAGGAGTGACTGCTTAGTGAGTATGGGATTTGTTTTTGTGGTGGAAGCGATCTGCCAGGGAACACATATGCGTAGCCCATGGACACAGACAACAGTGTGCTGAAGGCAGGGGTGGTGATGGTGGGGGTTGGGTGGTGGGAGGGATGGGAGCTGGGTGGAGGGGATCAGAGATGGGGAAATGGGGGACATCTATAATACTGTCAACAATAAAAATAAAATACATAAATTAAAATAAAATTAAATAAAAGTAAATATGAATTATTTCTATTTCTAAAAAAATGTTCTGGAATTAGTGGTGATAGTTGTACAACCTTGTAAACATACTAAAAGGCACTAAAGTGCACATTGTAAAATGGTTGAAATGGCGAATTTTATCCACATAAGGAAGTTAAAACTACGCTCATTGTCATACAAATTACATATTATTAGCATATAGTAAATAAGTCTGCCTGATTCCAAAGTTTTTGTTCTTATCAACTCATGTTCTTACCTTTCTCTGAGGTAGGATTTCTCTAGCACAGTCACCTCACCCTTTCACATCTTTTCTGAGTTAAATCAAAACTGCAATTTGCAGGCTCATTCTAATCCCAATATGTCAGGCCTAATAGACCTATAATCAGTAGTGTGCTGGAGACTGTCCATATAGGCTCATGAGATCCAGGTCTTAAATTTTTATAAATTTGGCCAGGAAGTCACTAAAAATTTGCCATAGTGGAAGTATCTACACTTTGTGAATCACTTCATCTACAAATCAAACTCCTAAAAATCAGCTATTGTGCATTCACCAGTACACCATTGGCTATAGTCCTTTTGAAGCTGACTTACAGGCCCTGGTGTGGCCCTAGCCCTCACTTCTTAACTTAAAGCCTGAACTGCAGCCTCTATTGGGCTCTTTTCTTCCGACCTCCAAATTTACGCCCCCTTGGTCATGTTTTCCCCAATGAACCTTTACATTCTAAATTTGATAGTATTGTTGGGGTGGGGGAGGGACACAGTATTTTATTGGGATTTAGATAGGTTCCTTTAGGTATGTGGATTTATGTGGCTACGAGTAATAGAATGGGAAGGACAGACAAGGGTAGACATAGGGACTGCAACCATCCAGGACTTACAGGGTTGAGAAGACCATTTATACTAGAAGTTTGTACAGATCACATGTTGGTTCTTAAATATTAATACTATCAATTTTGTCCTGAATGCATACAAGTGTTCTGGATCAGGGATAGATTATCATTATTCACATAAAAAGGAAATAATTATTGTGTGGACCTTCACACCCAATCCTTAGTCCTAGGGCTATACAAATGTCCCATGTATATAAAGTCAAAAAATGAAGAAAAATACATTTTCTCTGCTTTATAAAATCCAGAGACACTCGTTCTCCTCTCTCTATCTTCCCTTCTTCTGAGAAAGTTTCTTCAGACACTGATGGGAAATAATGCTCTTTGGGAAAAAGATAAGATCATTGTCTTTATCTCTAAAACCCAGCCAGTCTCCAAACTTCTGGAGTTAGGTTAATTCCCTTGGAGTTCCCTCACTATCTATAATTATCTCACTAACTGTAGTTATAAATTAATTTCCCAAGACTTGGCCTTAGCCCAGGATCCCAAGATTTTGATAAAATTTATTCAGAAAGTCCAACTCAGAAAAAGCACAAAAATATTTTCTCTGCATCCCATAATATGCCAGAAATCTGAGCAAACAAGTTGGAAGAAAAAAGTTCTATGGTTATGGACCAAGGTAAAATTTCCTTTGAAATTCCCATAGGGACTTCTGAAGGATGGAAGGACAGGGCTGGCCCATACTACCTGGAATGTGGGCAGTGCAGAAGCCTGAAGTGGGGCCTAATGTCATCTTCTGTTTGAAGTGGGTGGTGCACATAAGATAGGGAAAAGCTGTGGGAGGCTGCTTCACTAGGTAGATGAATTCTGGTGGGAAAAGAAAGGAGAAGAGACTTTGCTGTAGATAAAGGACAGGGCTTTTCCTTTGTTTTATTTTTAACCTTTGGCCATAGAAAGGGTGAAAGCTCATACCAGGGAACATAATAACATTAACTACAGTTACATGTAATGTTACAGTGCCACAACACATTTGTATAAAATTTTATAGTGTCTAAAGTGTTTTAGCATCCATTCTAATTGGATCATCATACAACAACCCTGTGAGATAGACACTAAGAAGTTTAAAAAGAGGGTTGCTCAACTGCAAATTAAGAAAGTTGAATAGGACACCCAGCAACCAAGGCAAGTTTTATCTCCAAACATTTAATTATCTTGTTCTTTTTTTTAAATGCCCCCAAATCATGCACTTATGTTGGGAACTACCCTGCCTCATTTCAGAAGCTGTAACCCCCGCATGGCTAAGGCTGAGTGGGCGACATTTGGATCAGAAGCCACTAAGGAGACAAAGCTTACCTCCCTGGCAGGAGCGCTGCTTCTGCTCCTTTTACTTCATCTATAACTGGCCCCCAACTGTTAGCCAATGGTGGGTAAGATTCCCAAAGGGGGGAACAACCTAAGACAGGCACAATCACATGGGAGGCCCCCAAGGACTTGGGAGGCTACAGCAAAAGGGGGTGATGGACCCTTGCCCCTCGGCTTTGACAAAGCCTGAGTCCTTATTCTGTCTGCAAGAAGTCTCCTAATCTCTTGGCTGCCTTACTTCCCCTGAAACAGTGACAGAGGGTGGTGCCACCCTGTGCTGGAAAGGGCAGGTTCCCCAGGGCAATCAGGCCTAAGAAAGAATATGTAAAATCCTGTGAAACCTGCTTTGTTTAGAATGCTCTCAGTTAAATAAGGGTCCAAGCAAGAAGTGAGTTTGTTCCTCAAAAGTTTTACTGCTCTTTAGCTATCTGACCCTGACTCAAAATAGGCCTTCAGAGTTCTTTGATATCTATTGTTTGATCCTTATTGCCTGACAATGGTTAATGAGCTTTATCTGTATTCCTGTGCAAATGAACCCAATAAAAGCCCATTGAGCAAAAGGCTCTTGACCCTTCTCCTTTGAGAGATTGGCCACCTTTCCTCCCCAAGCAGATGACGTCTTGGTAGACTTATTCTCATGCATGGTGGCCAGTGGGGCCCTGCGGGTGGAGCCCCCCGCAACACTTACAGCAGTAAATATCACTTCATTTGTGTGAATGGTATTATCTAGTATCATTCAATATTCCCATTTGTGTTACAATATTGTTAAGGTCTTTTATGAATAAAATGAGCTAGAAGTGGGGATGGGAGGAGAGTCTTATGTTTCCCCTGTTTGTATGCAATGTTCATGTTCACTCTTTCTAATTTGTATTCATCATAGCTGAGGAGGGCACTTAGAGATCTAAAATTTAAGTAGTAGATGAAGAAGTACTTATATTTCATAAATTTTTTTGTTTGATAGAAATAGAGATGTTATTATGTACAATAGAACCCTATGGACATGCAAAAATAGCATTTCATGAATACACTGATTTTCAAGAACCTATTTACAGTACCTCTGAAATACAGGACTCATACAATTTGGATCATCCCTATTTAACAAAAAAAAAGACTGATTTCATAGCAAATACAGCCTATCCTAAGTGGCAACTGTCTCTTCTTTTCTAATAGGACTTTTCCTTATTGCCTATAAATAACCACAGTGTGATCCAGTCAACCTCGGCAATACTTCCCTTTTGAAGAAAACACAAGAGCCACTCATCAAGGGGGGAACAAGAACAAAGAGATTGGCCAGCAGGATGTGGACATATTTGGGGATTTTTTGGCAAAAGCGCTGAGCGATGACAGTGAAAATCCCTGGAATGTAGAACATGAGGATGATATAGACATGGGAACCACAGGTGCTGAGTGCTCTCATCCGAGCATCACAGGATGGCAGCTTGAAGACTGCCCTCAGAATGAGCCCATAGGAGTTGACTATTGTCACCATATCTAGCATAACACTGAGTAATGGCACAGAGATTCCATACCAAATATTGATGGTGATATCAGCACAAGCCAGCTTTGCCAGCCCTATGTGTTCACAGAATGTGTGGGCAATAGTGTTTGTCTGGCAGAAAGGTAGGTGTTTCACAAGAAAGATAATGGGGAAAACAGTTGCAAAACTCCTGATCACTACAGCACCCCCAACTTTTCCAATGACATCATGGTTAAGAATGGTGGTATACATCAGTGGGTAGTAGATGGCCACATAGCAGTCAAAAGCCATGGCCAAAAGAATGCCTGACTCTACTACAAAGGCAAAATTCATAAAGAAGAGCTGGGTTACACAACCACCAAAGGAGATGTCCACCTCATTGAACCAGAAGATGCTCAGGGCTTTGGGTACTGTGGGTGAGGATAGAATCAGATCCCAAAAAGCCAGCAAGGAGAGGAAGAAGTACATGAGTTCATGAAGACTGTGCTCCACTGCCACCACACAGATCAGGGTAGTGTTTCCCGCCACAGCCACCAGGTACATCAGGCAGAAGTGGATGGAGATCAACATGTGTAGGTCTCTCAGGCCAGGGATGCCAATGAGGACAAACATATCATAATTGACAGTGGAATAGTTGAGAGCTGACATGCCTGAATTATGGTGTGAAGTTAAATTTTCATCACTTTTACCTGTAAGGAGAAAGAGTTAAAGAGTGGGACTGTCACAATCAACTAGGATATATATACTTACTAACTCTCAGTAGGCTCACATCTGCTATAGAAAATCTCAGTTAATGAATTTCTACCTACTCAGAGGTATTCATTATGGTCCTAAATGTGTGCAGTAATCTGTTTTCCAGAGAAAGATTCCAAAGATTCAAAGTGGGATCAAAGAAATTTTAAAAGATGCTCCCGGGAAAATCCTGCAGCAGGCCCTATTTTCTTACACAAGTGATATAAACTTAACATAATGGTCTACAAATTTTTAAAATCTGTAATAATTAATTTTACTCTCTAAGCATTTTAAGCCTTTTTATAAAGAATGCAAAAACAAAAACACAAAGTTTTTTTCTTATTGAACTAAACAACAGCTTTGTTATCTAACACACACATTTATCTAATCAACTATTTTTTATTGTTCTTTTTTCTTTTTTTGTTGGTATTCTTTTATCTTTAGGCATTTAATATATTCAAAAAACTGATGCACTGAGTTTACTAAACTTAAATATCTATATAGGTCATAAATAGAAATATTTTAGAGATGTCTTTTTGAGTGAAAAGTCACAATAGTAATTTAAGTAATAATAAATAGTACTAACTCCCAATATCTTACCATTTACAAGGTACTTTCATCCAAATCTTACGCAAACCTCACTAGGCTCTCAGAGGGGAGGTAGGAGAGGGTGACTGGATGAAAGAAAGTGAAGGGAGTAGCCAAAGAACATATATGCGTGGCCCAAAGACACAGACAACGGCGTGGTGACCGCCAGAGGGAAGGGCAGGGCAGGGGCTGGGTGGAGGTGGGCAAAGGGGGGAGAAAATGGGGACATCTGTAATAGCATCAACAATAAAATTAAAAACAAAACACAGCTCCAATACTAAATTCTTAACCATCTTGCTCTTCCTCCTAAGAGCTCCCTGTGCTTTTTTTCCTGTCTTCTTGTCACTCTACTGAAATTGCCTACTTCCATGTGTGTGTTTTCCCACTAATCAGTGATCTCCTGGAGGACAGTAAAACATTGCCTTACCACATCGGCATCCACAGCATGTTACACAGTAATTAGAGTAAGATAACATTTAAAATAACTGACTTATGTAATTTTCCTAACAATGTACAAAGTGCCTTACATACATCACAATCAATCCTCAAACTCAGGGTCTAGGTCAGGTCTCCATGTACACTCGCACAGGTGAGGACTGGTGGAGTTGGTAAATCGCAGCCAGTGCTTCACCTCAAGCTCGATGCCCTTAACCACCTCTTCTATGTTGACCCGCAGATTGCCTCAACACGTGGTGGTAGGATGAAGACATAAAGAAATGAATGACAAACTGGGGCAGGGAACATGCTGTTAACTCAATATAATTTTTCAATATAGTTCCTTAAACAGGCAATTTACATACTAAAAAAAACCCTTTTGTTGCCCATAATTTTTCATACATTTGTTTTTTTAAATATGTGGACCACAAATGAAAAACAAAATACCTGCTTCTAAGGAGTTTATATCCATATCTTCTTTCATTTTCCTTAAGGGCT
Source organism: Trachops cirrhosus (assembly GCA_028533065.1). Classification (NCBI taxonomy): domain Eukaryota; kingdom Metazoa; phylum Chordata; class Mammalia; order Chiroptera; family Phyllostomidae; genus Trachops; species Trachops cirrhosus. Next base: position 38,334,288 of record CM052543.1, read on the forward strand.
TTTGCACATACTTTTGTCTGTGTCTGGAATGTTCTCCTCTTTCCTTTAGCCTACTTGAGATAAGATACCATAAAGTGAAATAGAAGTAGGGTTTTAGGAGCCAGACCACCGTAAGTTAGAAAATTCTCTACTTAACAGTCGAACAATTAATTTTTATGTTTTATACTTTCTGAATGTTAATTCATTTTTCTTTAAATAACCAAACATTGAAAACTTTACAAAAATGCCAATTAAATATGTTAAG
>CM052543.1:38335031-38351446 GCA_028533065.1 Trachops cirrhosus
CCTCACAATGGCCGCCTCGCTGGGTCTGCCGGTCGCCACCTCCCAGCCTGGCCTGCCAGCCACTGACACTTGTGCGCCCAGGGTCTGCCTGCTGGGGACTTGCGCGGGTCCCTGGTTGCTCAGGTCTCTGGTTGCTCAGGTCTCTGCTCCGCGTCCCTCACCCGGCCCGACTTCGCCCCTCCTACCGGTCTGGTCGATTGAGTCTATTTTAAACTCACTGGTTGTTGGGCTGTCTGGCACACTTCAATTTTCTGTTATTTCTGGTTGTTATTTTGTTTCTATATAGTTGTTGTCCATATCTTGGTTGTGCAAGGGGGCACAGTGCGTCTACCTATGCCTCCACCTTGGCCGGAAGTCCCCCTGTCACCTCATTTTTTAAAAAGAAACCAGACTAAGTAGATATGTGTGAAAGAGTAGTAGGCAGTTAGACAGGCACGATCAGAGTAGGAATGATGGGTCAGGTGCAGAGGGTCACAAGGGTGGAGAGCCCTGGCTGCCTAGTAATGGGCAAAACTGTAATCTATTGCATGACTACTCTCTAACCCCTGGAAATGACATCTAAGCCTCAGGTATGTTTCAGCTACAGATCCGGATTGGCAGCAAGTACAGGTGGAATGACACCCTGGCTGATGTTAAGACTAGCTGCAATGACTAATGACCCCTCTCCTCTAGTGCTGAGCAATGTGTGGAAAACATGACTCTGAGGACACACTGGGAAAGATGATGAATACTCTATTGAGATCCTCTCCTGAGAATTCAGAAAAAAGCCTTAAATACACACTTTCAGAACTGAGGATCCAGTGAGGCTCACTCTCTGTGGAATAAGACGGAAGATTTCCTCAACCCCTTGTTTTCTAGAGCTCTCTCCCCCTCCCCTCAAGAATGCCTGAACCTTTTGTTCTTTTCCCTTCTTTCATTGCACAAGGCACATATTCTCTCTCTCTCTCGCTCTCCTCCCCCCACCCCCCCAAAGCTCCAAGGGCTCTACTTTTGCCTCTGTAACTTGTTTTCTGAGCCCCATTCTATGGATCACTTCTACCTCTGTGATTTTCTAAACAAACTTGTCCTTATAATTTGAGTTTTCATTCTGAATTCTTTTCCAGAACTCAAGTACCAAGTTTGCTGAACCAAGGTCCCGGTTGACTCCACTGGTTAACAACTGGTACTGTTTTTGCTGCTAACCAAACATTGTTTATGTAAGCCTAGTAATTACAAAGGACTGATTATCATGTAAAAGCCTGTAAGCACAACTTCTAGGGGCCTAAGTAAAACGCAGTTGTGTATAAAAGTCACATACACCTTATATGAGATCAGACCTGATGTTGACCCTTTGTTCCCATATATCTAACTCCCTTCCTATCCTTTTACCTCATGGTATGTCTCACTCTCATCTCCTGCTCTCCATTTTTTTTTTTCATCTCCTTGACCTACAAGCTATCTGTCATCAGCTCTCCCCGGGGTAATGGTGTATGCATCCTATTCATCTTCCAAATTCTATTGTCAAAGTATAAATGTTAAAACTCGTAGAGAATTTTTATAAAAATTTATGTCAGCCAAACAGAGGATGCACCTGGAAGCAAGATCTAAAGAGACATTGAAAATGCTTCCTAGAAAAGCAGTTTGCACTTTATTTTATGCATTTGGAATGAAGAAGGATAGTAAAAAGATTACATGAAAGTGGGAAAAAAGGCAGAAATTAGATTATAGGATAGTAAAGATTATGTGTTCTTTTGAAGGTAATCACTCTTCTGAGAGGTCTGAAAATGGGTCATTTCAAAAGTGTGCTAAACCTAAATGCACAAACACAGTGGACAGGGCTCACTTCAGGCAAAGTAATCCTTTGAGTAAAGAAGTTATATGCCTGGGGGGTGACTTGTCCAATTAAGAACTTATGATCAGATCATCCCATGAGGTAACTATCCATAGAACCCCTCTTTCAGCTATTCTAACTAACATTCTACAGCCTACAAAGTTCAGAGCTAATTATGTTCCCTGTGTTCTCTGGTGGGAAAATATAGATAACTTTTTTTTTTGCTCCTCAAAATGAGTCCCTAAATAATGTTACATATTGGGGAAATGCCATATACCATGGTCGCTAGAGGCTTGTATGATATCAAAGACCTGGTAGTTTTCTGCACACCTGCTACCCTGCCATCTCCAAACTCAGATGAGGTGATATATCTCTTCCACAAACAGGTCATTCCCTATACCTAATACATTTTTCTCTCTTCCTCAGTTTCATCTTCTTAAGCGGTCAATTCAATCCTTGTATTTTCAAGCTGGAATTGTTGAATAATCCTTTATCTTCTCCCATTACTGGATTTCCTAACAAATGTACATCTCTCTAGTAGTGATTTCACATCAGCTCATTTCCATTTATATGCCTGATTATTTAATTTACTGTTCTTTCCAGGTGAATATCAAGGTCCTAGTGGTATAAGCATCTGTTTAGACTCATCTTTGTGTTTATGGCTATAACTCCAGTTGTTAGCATATAATTCATTATCAATGATAATTAGTTGAACGATCTTTCCTAAATTTGTGAGACTTTTCTCAAGACTGACATTAATTTTATCTGTTTTCCATAATTTTAGGTATATGACTGGTGTGATCCTGTGAGTATGTTTATACCATCTCTCTTCTCATCATCCAAATACATACATATTTTTGTCCCCTATTAATATCCTTGGCATATTTCCAGGCCAAGCTGAATATTCATTCTTTATAAGTACAGGACTCCCAAAAACCTCCTAACTGATCTGTTTCCCTTCACCAGCAACCCTTCCCCCATTACTTGGGGCATTAATTGGGTCAATGATGTTATCTCAGTTTGTCATTAATAGACTCAGTGGAGTAGGAACAGATCAGTGAAGGGGGCCTACAAATTATTAGGTTCATTTCAACAGTGTATATTGAAGATAAATGATTTTTGTTATTCAATTACTATGTCTATATACACATGTGATAAAGAGTTTACTCTTGTCACATATGCAAACACATTATCACATATTCTGTCATGATAATAAGAGAAGTTGTAAATGTGCAACAAGTGATGACAATGGTTGAACTGTAAATAAGCAAATCAAAGAAGGCCTTTCTGAAACACAAACATGTCAGGAGAAGAGTGAGTTGTACTGGTACCAGCACTGCATGCTGAGAGAAGAGCTGGTATAGAAGCCCAGATGCAGAAGTGATTTGGTGCTTTTATCATTAAGGGTGTGTCTGGCTTAGGAAAGAAGTAGCAGGGGAGAAGGTGGATCACAAAAGGATCTTGAGAGAAAAGGCCTCAGGTCATTGTTTCATTCAGTAAAAGTAATTAAAAATAACAACAATTTGATATATAAGGTTGGAATTTGTCATTTGAGATGAACCAGAAATAGAGTGTTTGAAATTATTATGTTAAACCTTTATACCAGGTTTCCAAACTTGTTTCCTTGTTTCTATTATTCTTTCCTTCAATTTTGGTTTCTGCCCACTTTGATTTCTAAACAATGAACATCATTTATTCCTACCTTTCTTACTCTGCTCCCTATTAACCTTTCCTATCAGGCCTGGATCTGTTAGCAAGAGAGCATCGGCCTTCAGGACAAGTAAGAGCAAGAGAGCAGCTGTAATGGCTTCGGTAATCCTGGCAAACATAAAGGAGGAGGTGACCTGCCCCATCTGCCTGGAGCTCCTGACAGAACCCCTGAGCCTGGACTGTAGGCACACCTTCTGCCAAGCCTGCATCACTGCAAACAACAAGGAAATTATGATAAACCAAGAAGGAGAGAGCAGCTGTCCTGTGTGCCAAATCAGTTACCAGCCTGGGAACCTGTGGCCTAATTGGAATGTTGCCAACATAGTGAAGAAGCTTAAGGAGGTCAAGTTAAGCCCAGAGGAGGAGCAAAAGACAGATCTCTGTGAGCACCATGGAGAGAAACTCCTGCTCTTCTGTAAGGAGGATGGGAAGTTCATTTGTTGGTTTTGCGAGAGGTCTCCAGAGCATCATGGTCACCACACTTTCCTCCTGGAGGAGGTTGTCCAGGAGTACCAGGTAACAGGATGGAGGAAAGACAGGACAGAAAATAATACCTGATGGGAAATCTCTACTTTGCATTTGACTTTAAGTACCCTTCCACCACAGGCTTGAAACCAGTGATCTCTATTTCCTATGCTCATCTTTTAAGGATTGAATGACATTTCAATGCATTTCACAAAATTTCAAAATGATGAGCAGGCTCAAAACAAGAAGCAGATATTTTATAACTTGTGCTAATACGTGGAAGGCTGGTGTCTAAGCACAGCTGTCTTTGCCCTTTTGGACAGGAAGGATAAGTGGGCAGCTGGGTGGATGGGGACCTACGTTCTTTCCTTACTACAGGATCAGGTTTCTTCTTCTAGGACAAAGAGAATCAGTCTTCTCCTGGCAAGAGAATGGTGCCTTTTATCACCTGAATCTTAAAGAACACATATATCACATCAGGTTTCTTTCAAGTCACAGATTGTAATTGTTGTTTCAGTTTCTGTGAACTCTAGTCTCTTCAGAGACTGGCCTGATTTCTTCCACGTTTGTCCTCTCTTCTGATGCTGAGAAAGCCCAGGGCTTGACTCTTTATAATTGCTCCCTTATAGGAGAAGCTCCAGGCAGCTCTGGACAGGCTGAGGGCAGAACAGCAGAAAGCTGAGAAGTTGAAAGATGACATCACAATAGAGAGAACTTCCTGGAAGGTATGGGGAGATTCTTCCTGAGGGAGTTACACAAGAATCTGGGCTGGATCTTAGGTCATTGTCATAAGGAGCTCCCTTCCTCCTTGCCTCTGATTGTTGATATGTCCAGTCATTGATTACCCATTCTTTATCCTGACCGGGGCAGGTCTGAAAATGAACCTGTCACAAATTAACACAGATATTTTCAGGTTAGTGATTCTCATAGAGAGACTCTCTGGTTAGGATGGCTAGTGAATTCTGTGTTCATTTTTGTCATTATTTTAAGCTTTGAACTCTTCCAGGGGAAGACAATTGCCAATGTTTCATAGCTCTGTCCCCTGGTAGTGAAAGTTTGGCTGAGGGTGGGGATGGGGGGCAGGAGTAATGCAGGAGAAATGATAGTCCTGGACAACTGTGTAGAAAGTGAGCCACACCCAGGTGTCCTATTTTGGTATAGAGTTGACCTGAATAGTGCAGACTTGAGGCCATTATTTTGGAATATGATGAAAAAAAAGTAATAGGAAAAATCAGCCTCCCCAAGCACCGCTCCCCTGCTTCTATCTCCCTTCCCTGTGAGAACTTCCAAATCAAATACTTCTTTTTCTGGCTCCCAGTCTCTGCCTAATAGTCTGAGTCCTTCTCTGTCTTTCTCATTCCTAAAGAATCAAATACAAAATGAGAGCCACAGTATCCTGGATTATTTTAAAAAACTGCAAGGCCTCCTGTATTGTGAGGAACAGAAGGAGCTCCAAAAGCTGGAGGGAGAGAAGGAATATGTCCTTCTTCACTTGGAACAGGCTAAGAGTGAGCTGGTCGAGCAGAGCCAGTTGTTGAAAGAACTCATCTCAGATCTGGAGCATCGGTTGCAGGGGTCAACGATGAAGATGCTGCAGGTAAGACTTGGGATGAATCCCCAGCTTGAGGAAAATGAAGACTAAATTTCCTGTTCTGTCTGCTGTGTGACTGTGCTGTTTCTGGTAGTGACACTGAGGTTCCCATGGTCTTGCAGTAACCTTTTCCTGCATCTATTTCAGAGGTCATAGGAATAATTGTTTACATGAATAACAAGGGAAAAATCTCATTCTTATTAATGTATCAACTGCAGTGCAAAGATTTGACTATGGAGAAAAGATCAATTGTTTCTAACTATATTCTGTAGACTCTAACTATATCTGTGATCTAGCCTAGAATAGTTTTCAGAAACCTCTTTATTCTGAGTTTTTATTTTTTTCATAGAATGATTTGAGATTTTCCTCCACTTTCTGTATTTTTCTGATTAAACAATTATGTAAAATTTGTATTATTTATTCTTTAATTATTCAATAGATTCACCACTGAAACCTTTTCATTCTGGGCCTTTCTATTTAAAAATGTTTCAAATATTTTTTTAACTTGTATTAGGTTTTCTTTCTTTCTTCCTTCTTTTGAGTCAGTATTTTTTTTTACAATATACAACTTTGTAGAAATGTGTCCATTCTAAGTTGCCACATTTGTAAACATGAAGCTAGTCATTATAATCTCTTAGAATTTCTTTTATTTCTACAGTACTCACAGTAATTTTCCCTCTTTTATTCCTGATTTTGGTGATTTTCTCTTATTTTTGTCAGGTAATTTATGTGTTTTAAATTTATTGATATTTTATAAGAATAAATGATATTGCTTTATTAAGCTATTTTTAGATCAATTGATTTTTCTCTTATATAGTTTCCTTGTGTGTGTACATGTGTATATGACAAGTATTTGTGTGTGTTTGTGTGTTGTGCATGTGTGCTTATTGTGTTTAATTTGCTGTTCTCTTTCTAGTTTCTTAATGTGGAAATTTAGAATACTGCTATGACAGAATACTTTCTGTTATAGTTTTTAATCACGTAGGTACATTTTAAACTATTCCACACTTTAGGTTTACTGACTTATTTTTATTCAATTTAGCTTATTTTCAAATTTCCTTTGTGATTTCTTTGTAAACCCCTGGGATATTGGAAACTCTCTTTTTTAATTTACAAACACTTGGTGATTTTTTTCCTTTTTCTTCTGCTGTGTATTTTATATTTAATTTCTTTCTAATCAGAAAACATATTTTAGTATTTAAATCTATTAAATGTATTGGCACTTGCTTTATTGCCTAAAATATTGCATGTCCAAAATTATTACATGAATTTGATTTAAAAAGTGTGTTGTGCATTCATTGGGTAGCAGGGTCTGTAGATGACAGTTAGGTAAACCTGGTTCATACTGTTGGACATTTCATCATCTACTTTTTTGATGATTTCTTTATTTTTATATTTTTAAAACTTTTTAATTTTAAATCTTTTTAGTGAAGACTCAGATTTGGCATTGACCTGGGTCTGCAGGATGTGTAGGGGCAAGGATCAACAAGAGAAAAAATGGCACCAGTTGGTACTTTAGTCCCTGGGAGAATTGCCCCTCCAGCCCTCAACCTAAAGCAGGTCATTTCAGTTTCTCTCTGCATGTCCTTGGCCTTTACAAGCTTCTGTCCATACTCTGGAGCTTAGGACAAGTGTTTGTGAGGAAGTGACTCTGTGCTAGGGTCCTTTAAGAAGATGCCAAGTTTTGTAGAATTCTTCCATCAGATATGGACTGAGTCCATGCTGGTTTTCAGAGCCAGGTATTATGGGGATTCCTCTTCCCACCACTGGTGCTGCTGGCTGAGGAACTCAATGTGGGCATAGGACTCCTCATTACTCAGGTAGGATCTCTGCAGCCAAGATATTCCCAAATTTGTTAACATCTATAGGTGGGTGTGGTACCAGCCAGTTAGTCTCTGTCCCTCCTACCAGTCTTGAGGTAGCTACTTTTTTATATCCTTAGTGATAGGAATTCTCTTCAGCTCATCTTGATGTGGTTCTCAGGGGTGATTATTCTATAATTTATTTATAAATGTGATGTGGTTGTGGGAGGAGACTAGCACAGCTTTTACCTATAGCACCATTTTGCCAGGAATTCTATCATTTTACTTTTGCCATATTTGTGTCTTTGAACCCAAAACATGTCTCTTGTAGACAGCAGTAATTGAAATTGCTTTTTATCTATTCTAACAATCTCTGCTTTTTAATTGGTGGATTAGCACAATATTTAATGCAATTGTCAGTGTAGCTCTATTTAATTTAGATTGTGTTATTTGCTTCTATATGTCACCTGAAATTTTCATGGTTCTTTCTCATTGACTAGCTTCTTTCCAGTTAAACAGATATTTCTAGTATACAATTTTAAGATTTACTATTTTCTATTTTTGTGGTGGTTGCTTTTCTAATTATAACATGCATCCTATTATATCACCATTCACTTCAGTTTAATACTAAATTAATTTCAGTAAAACATGAATACTTGCCTCTAGCATTGCTTTCTATATTATAGCAACAACACAGTGATACTTTAACATGGGTACTTTGATCATTGCAGGCCAATGTCACTCGGGCCCCAGAATTATTTGATGCAACTGGGAAGACATATGAATTCCAAAAAAAAGAGATTCATATTTTCTTCATGAACTGAAGATAAAGTCAATATAGAAACATAAATAGAATTTGGAAAATGACGTAGACCAGATCCTGAAGACAATGTTTGAGTTTCAAAATTAAGCTTTGATTAAAGTTACATCTGTCCTACAAATTCTTTTTTGTACTAGATCTACTTTTAATTGTTTTTTAAAAGATTTTATTTATTTATTTTTAGAGAAGGGAAGGGAGGGAGAAAGAGAAGAAGCGAAACATCAATGTGTGGTTGTTTCTCGCATCCCCCCTACCTGGGACCTGGCCTTCAACCCAGGCGTGTGCCCTAGACTGGTTATGGAACCAGCGACCCTTTGTTTCTCAGGCTGGCACTCAATCTACTGACCCACACCAGCCAGGGCTGCTTTTTATTGTTGTTGTTTTTTTTTCATATACAGCAACAAAGCCCTAATACAGAGAGCAAAGCAATTTGTGTGTGTGTGTGCATAAACACAGAAGTTTGCCTAGTTTTTGCTGTTATGGAAGAATTTAGTCTGAGATAGAGGAGACCAAATATATGGTACATATGTAGTCAAAAAATAAATCTGTGACGATAAAGAAGTTCAGATGACTAAAAACTATTAATGATGTGTACTAAACTGGCTCAGTGAGACTGAAATGCAGGTAAATATTATAGTGTTTAAGACAGTCATTGAGTGCATATTGATAATATGAACAAAAGGGTATAAGGGAGGAGAAGATTTGGTTTGTAAAGAGTAAGTTACGTGTGGCATCCATAGTTACTGGTTCTTGTGACTTCTTTACTAGGGAATATACTAAACTGCATTTAAGAGAAAAATTGAATAAAAAATAAAACTTGGAAATCAATTACACATATTGAATTTAGGTAGTGGATATGACCAATTACAGATAGTGTATAAAATGAGGAGAGACTTGAGAAAAGCCTACATTAATGCATTTGTTTGCTTGTACCCTCAGCAGAAGTCATGTAAACTTCTTGAGGAATACTACTACTAGTCATCTTTGATTCTCCCAATCATGGCATAATGCTTGACAAGTAGTAATATGTTACTTTACATTTATGTTGAATAAATAAACAGACCATGAATTATTCAAATCCTCTCATTAATACCCTATGATTATGGAGAAAATATCAAGGGCCTCATATTTTCATCCTCAATACACCTTATCTCAAGGTGCTGGAAGATCATGCTGTGCTTCCAGAAGTGTCAAAGTTCTTTCTGCATTGTAGGAAACCTGACAACTTCACATGAATCTTCTGTATTAATTGACCTGTCTTGTCTTTTCTTTTTGGCTCTCACATTGGGACCATTTTTATTCCCACCACACTGGAGGATGGTAGGGATGAGATGAAGCTTTATAAGTGGAGATGGCTTATGATTTCTTGATTCCTGTCTTCTCTTTTCTCCCTAGGATGTGAATGGCATCATAGAAAGGTATGTTTGGAGACTAGAGGTGGTGAAAAGAGGTTTAAAGCTCTTAAAGTTATCTGGTGGTTAATTAGAATAAAATACTGCTAAAAGCAGGAAAATTTGTGTGTAGTTTTATCTTAAATTTCTGTTCTCATGTCATGGTTTGTGTGTTTTCTAACTATTGAGAATGGACCAGATTTTCTATGGTAGGGAATTTAGGTGGGGGAAAGTTGCAGAATTTGGGTCAGAAGCAGTTAGGGATAAGATATTGCAGTATCAGACCCGTATAATTTTATAAATTTTATGCACACAGCATGCCTTATTTAACTGAGTACTTCACAGCTGCTTGACCTGTTGTGGATAGTCTTGTGTCTTCTTTACCTGCCAACCACCCAGAATTGGTGATAACTCGTTTATACTTAAGTGTCTGCCCTGGGAATAGGAGAGACTTAGTCCTTCTATATGGTTCTCTTTATTTTCCAAAAACAGACTTGAGTCACAAAGAATATTTTGGCCCTGGTGCAAACAATTGATCCCTCTTGACCTTGAACTTTTGGAGTCAGAATGAAAAGGCTGCACCTTTTTGTCTAAATTCGTACACATACTCTGCTGTATCAAGCTCTTAAAAGAAATGAAATTCAGACCAATATTAGTGTAATAATCATAATGTCTTCATTTCCAATAGTTACAATTTTTTCCAGAGAACCTGAAATCTCAGGTGTTATTTTGAGGGGTCCCCAACTGGGGATCAAACCTTAAAGGTCTTGGTCCTCTCCAGACAGATTTTTCACACCTGATACATCTCACACAACCAGGATCCAGGTTATGCAACTTCATTTTCATGTAATATCCTTCCACTTCCATAGTGACTTTTTCTGACATTAACTTGTTTTAAGAAACCATTTTTTAAAAAATTCATTATACATAGCCCTGGCTTGTAGGGCTTAGTGGATTGAGCACTGGCCTGTGAACCAAAAGGTTGCAGGTTTGATTCCCTGTCAGGGCACATGCCTGGGCTGTGGGCCAGGTTCCCCATGTGGGGGCATGTGAGAGGCAACTAAGTGATGTATTTTTCACACATTGATCTTTCTCTCCTTCTCTTTCTACCTCTTTTCCCCTCTCTCCAAGAAGTAAATACATAAAATCTTTTAAAAATTTTCATTATATATAATGTTATATGATTCCAGGAGGTAGAGGGATATAGGTTAATTATCATTTTGGAAGGAATAAACTGTGCTTCTGAGAGGTCAAAGCCATCCTAAGATTACACAGAGTGTAATAAAATTGGACATGAGCACATTCCTTTGACTCCAAAGTCAGGAATCTCCTCTCTCCTTTCTCAGGGTCTCTGTGGGAGGGGCCTTAACTGCTTAATGGGGTGAATAGACAGAAATCAGTAGTTTTGGAAAGACAAAAAGTCAGAGGTCTGGGGATCTTTTTTTGTCATCTCTAGGAGTAAGACCTTCACTCTGAAGAAGCCAAAAACTGTCTCCAAGGATCAAAGGAGAGTGTTCCAAGTTCCTGACCTGAGTGAGATGATGCAAGTGTTTAATGGTGAGGAATGCCAGAGCTGGTGGATGGCTATGGGGGTCTAGTGATGGTGGGAGTTAAAGAGGGAGGAGGGTTCAGTTTCTAGGTGTGAATAGAGGTGACAATGGAGGATGGATATCATGTGCTGATGATATAGTCATAGCTAACGGGGAGTGACCAGCTATCTTGTTCCCCTTTCTGTATATTACCTCTCATAGACCTCAGTCTTTACCCTGATCTGGAGAGGAGGTAGATTTTTTTTTTTATATTTTATTTTTATTTATTTACCTTTAGAGGGGAAGGGAAGGAGAGAGGGAGAGAAATATCAATGTATGTCTGCCTCTTGTGCATTCCCTGCTGGGAACTGGCCTGCAACCCAGGCATGTGGCCTGACTGGGAATCGAACCGCGATCCCTTAGTTCGCAGGCCCGCGCTCAATCCACTGAGCTACACCAGCCAGGGCGAGAGGAGGTAGATTTTAATGCTGACTCCATTGCTTATGTTTAATATTATGGATTTTTATAATTTCAGGGCTAAGAGATATGAGACACTATTGGGGTAAGTATCATGAAGCCACCCTGTCCTCATCTTCTTTCAGAATTTTATGATTTGTACTAGGTTTCAGGTATTAAGACGCAGATGCATATTATATTTCTGCAGTGTTATGCCTCTTTCCAACTCAGTTAGTCCAGGTTCCCACTCATGTTATTCTCAAGATCCCTCTACAATGGCATAAATGAAGGTACATCATATCACTCATCCTACCCTGTGATTTTTCCACAGTTTACATGACCCTGGATCCTCTCAGGAAAAAATCAAATGTTGCCATTTCTGCTAATCGGAGAGAAGTGAGATGTGTGTTAAATTGCAGTGCAAAATATACTCATGAGAAAGAAAACTATGACATTTATGCAGTACTTGGTTTACTAGTTATCACATCAGGGAAACATTACTGGGAGGTAGATGTGTCACAGAAACATGCCTGGGTCTTGGGGGTATGTGGTGAAACATGGCCTGACTGGAATATGCCTTTTGTTAAAAAAGGTAAAAATTATGAACCTAAATATGACTACTGGGTTATAGCATTAAACAGACAATTTGAATATAATGCTTTTGAGAAGTGTTTCTTCAATTATCCCCCAAAAGCAACCCTCAAATTGACTGTTTCTCCCAATCGTATTGGGGTTTTCTTAGACTATGATGCTGGCACTGTCTCATTTTTGAATGTTACAAACCATGGGTTTCTCATCTATAAATTCTCTTCATGTTCCTTTTCTCAGAAAATTTATCCATATTTCAATCCTATGAATTGTACTGGCCCCATGACAGTGTGTTCTCCAAGATACTAAACCTCTTACACCTTAACTCACATTTTAGGGTGCACCTAACTCACCAAGCTTATTTGCACCATTCTCACCATCTTTTTCTTGTTGGTTCCCCCTTTTTTTCCATTTGCATATTCTTCATTCATTAAAAGGGTGTACAATGTCCCTTATCTCATATTTTCCCCATTATCTTGTTTTTCTTAGTAGAGAATCTCATTTAACCATTTTGTTTAATCCCAAGAAAAATGAGACAATTAAATGAGCTAAAAAATGAGCTCATTTAAAAGAGCCAGTAAGGTGACAGCTCTACCATTTTTTACAGACTCACTTCCTATGCCACTGAGAATAAGGAAAGCTTTTCAACAACATTTGTATATTATTCAAGATCTTGTATAGGAATCATTCACTACAAAATGAGTCCTCAGGGGTATGTCACTTCAACCATGATGTCTCTTCTTCATTAAGGAATGAAGGAGACAGTATCATAAATGATATGTATTTAGTGGAAGGTTTGTATTCAGAGTGTCTGAGTTCAAGTCCATAGTCTCCAAATACATGCAGTATAATGCACTTGAATGCTGACTGTACATTCTTAAAATAATTTTGGTATAAAAATTCCACCATAGTTAGGACTATTGTAAGAAGAAAAATGTCATTAAGTATAAAACATAAGTAACTCAACTTAAACATTTTCTCTACTAATGACTGAGGAATATAAGCTGTGCCAGTGTCTCATGAAACAGGTTTGTGCCTTCATAGCACTACGGTGGTTTTTACTGAAGTATCATGTTTCAGATGCCAGATACCTCTGTGCTTCTGTCCACATTATTGTAGCTCTGCCTGTGATATAGGAGTGTGTGTGTGTGAGATCAAGAGAGAGAGAGAGAGACAAAGAGAGAGAAAGAGAGTTTTATTATAATTCTGGTTTGCTACATATGGGCCTTAATCAAAAAATCTAAATTTTATAGTATTCAGTTGCGCATTTATAAAACAGTAATGAGATTTACCTGATGTATAATTATGTGAATTAAACAAGATTGTTTTCAATATCTTCTGTCATTTTTAGCACATAAGAAGTAATCAAGTATGCTGTCTATTCATTTTTTGTTTGCCCTATTCATTTTTTATTTGCCTGCCACTGTGACTGAAATAAATGTTTTTAAGACTATGTATTAGTTTACTTTCAATATTATTCCTCTTGCTTTGTTTTAAGAAGTAAATAACTTGGACTTCCAGTCAAGATGGCTGTGTAGGCAGACATGGCTTGCCTCTTTGCACAACTGCATCAAGGTTACAACTACAATATATGATAACCATCACTCAAACTGTCAGAAATAGAGTTGAATGGAAGTCTGACAAGTATGAAATTAAAGAGATGACATCCATCCAGACTGGTGGGAGGGACACAGATGTGGAATGGGCTGGTCCCACACCCATGTGTGGAGGATGAAAATTTGGGAGGGATATCTCAGGAGCAAGGAGTCCCAGCCCTACACCAAGCCTCTAGCCATGGGTTCCAGTGACAGGAAGATAAGTCCCCACAACTTCTGGCTACAAAAACCAGTGGGGATTGATTCCATGGAAGAAACTTCTGGAGTCCCAAGCAGTTCCCCTTAAAGAACCCCACACAGACTCATCTACTCAGCCTCACTCCCTCTGAGGTCCAGCACCAGGTTAGCAGCCTGAAAGGCACCAGTGGCATAAAGAGAGGAACTGAAGTATCTAGCGTCAGGGTGAGCAGAGGCCATTACCCCTTTTCTAAACCTTCCCCCCACAGACCAGGCAAGCTTGCACCATATTTGAGACTCCATCAACCTGGCTAACATTGACCCACCCTGGAGATCCCCTGAGACTCTCCACCCCATGCAATTTATGGGCCCACCTATGCTGCTTTTCCATAAGAATGGCTGGTCTTGGCTCATGCTTCACAGCTTCCTAAATCCTATCAAACAAGCAATAGCTAGCTTTAGTGAGGCACAGGCCCAGGGCCCAGCACTAGCAGCAGCCAGTTCAGATTCATAGCTTGGCTTTGACTGGGAATCTCCAAGCCCAGAACAAGTAACATGCATCTCAGATTGATTTATAGCTCCTGCAGAGTGCTCCAAGCAAAACACAGATGGGGCCTGAACTCGGCCTGCATGACCTGGGAAACACCAGGGTCAGCGAGCTCAGTGTATAGCTACAGATCATGTTGGAACACCACCACCCTGTCCCTGCACATCTGGTCTTCCATGGAGGGTGGAGGTTGGTGGTCAGAGGTCATAGCCAGTCCTTGCAGCTGACTGGCCTGGCTAAACCCCTTCCATTGATCTGGCAACAGCAACCAAGTCTGAACTACAAGAGGAGGGTGTACTCAGCTCACACGAAGGGTGCACATCTAGTAGTAAGCTTCAGGGATGGGAAGCTGTGCCACTGGACCCTATAGGACACCTACTACATTAAGCCATGTTACCAAGACACAGAATCAAAGCAGCTCTACTTAATACATAGAAATAAACATAGGGAAGTCACCAAAATGAGGAGATAAAGAAAATGGCCAAATACAAGAACAGACCAAAATTCTAGAAAAAGAGCTAAACAAAATGGAGGTAAGCAATCTATCAGATACACAGTTCAAAACACTGGTTATAAGAATGCTCAAGGAACTTAGTGAGGACCTCAATAGCATAAAAATGATCCAGTCACAAACAAAGGATTTGCTAATTGAAATAAAGAACAATTTATAGAGAAACAACAATAGAGTGGATGAAGCCAAGAATCAAATAATGATTATGAAAATAAGGAAGCAAAATACAGCCAATCAGAAAAACCAGAAGAAAAAATAATCCAAAAAAATTAAGATAGTATAAGTAGCCCCTGGGACAACTTCAAGAGGTCCAATATTCACATCATAAGGATGCCAGAAGGAGAGAGAGAGAGCAAGAAATTAGAAATCTATGTGAAAAAATAATGCAAGAAAACTTCCCTAATTTGGTGAAGGAAAAGACACTCAAGTCCAGGAAGCACAGAGTCCCAAACATGACAAATGCAATGAGTCTCACTCCAAGACCCATCATAATTAAAATGCCAAAAGTGAACTATAAAGAAAGAATCTTAAAAGCAGAAAGAGAAAATAACTTAGTTACCTGCAGGGAAGTTCCCATAAGACTATCAGCTGATTTCTCAAAAGAAACTTTCAGGCTAGAAGGGATTGGCAAGAAATATTCAAAGTCATGAGAAGCAGTGACCTACAGCCAAGATAGTTCTACTCAGGAAAGATATCATTTAGAATCAAAGAGCAGGTAAAGAGCTTCTCAGATAAAACAAAACAAAACAAAAAAAAACTACAGGGGTTCATCATCACCGAACCGTTATTATATGAAATGTTAAAAGGGTGTATTTAAAAAAAAAGAAGATCAAAACTATGAACAATAAAATGGCAATAAATACTTATCTATCAACAATTGACTCTAAAAAAGAAACTAAGCAAACAAGAATAACAGAGGCAGAATCATGGACATGGAGAATATTTTGAAGGTTGTTGGATGGGAGGTTGGATGGGGAGAATGGGTGAAGAGGTGAGGGGATTAGGAAGTACAAGTAGGGAGACTTCTGGCCAAGAAGGAAGCATAGTTGGATACGCTTTGCCTCCTCAAACAAGCAAAAGAAGGATGACAACAAATTTAGAAACAGAAAAACAACCAAAACTGACAGAAAATGGAACTGTATGGAAGTCTGACAACCAAGGAGTTAAAGAAGAAACATTCATTCAGATTGGTAGGAGGGGCAGAGACAGGCAGCAGTGATGGAGAGGACTCATGGCAAGGTGTCATGGGGAGGACCAGGTGGGCGAGGTGGCAGCTGGCAGATGGGTGGTTCCACATTCACATGTGGATAAACTGGGAGAAACAACTGGGGAGCGAGACAGACTGCGCAACTCAGGGTTCCAGCATGACAAAATGAAGACTCAAAACCTCTGACTGGAAAAA
>CM052543.1:38351946-38368340 GCA_028533065.1 Trachops cirrhosus
CCACCTACTACTGCCACCCCATTCACGTGATTAATATTTTCACAATAATTTTCAGTATAGGAAATTTATGTTCTTTAGATTCAGAAGCTGAAGTTTGAGTATGTACTTTTTTATTGTGTGGCAATAGCCATATATTTTTCCTCACAATTATTTGATATATTTTAAATACTTTAAATAAAAATGCTGTGAAGCAAAAGTAAAAGGGAAAGTAAAGGCAAATAGAAGCACACATAAAAAGATTACAAAAATAAGAAAAAGGCTAATATACTTTCCACTTAACCATGAATTCATATTCTTTTATTATGCATAGGTCAAGAATACAGTTCTACTTTATATGAGAAGTAAGCATGTCTTATTTATATAACTCACAGTGTCTACAAATTAGAAGCCCATCAATTCTTCAGAGAAGTAATATTACTCCTAATATAAAGAACAGAGATATCTTCGCAGAACTTTTAGAGAAAGGGTTCCAAGTAATGTAATTAATCATATTCTTATAAAATATATAGTTCCATGGGAATCTTCAATCCATTATTACAGTATAGAGCAGTAGAATACCCTAAATTTCCTTTCAATAAAAGCTAAGCATTCTGTGGAGAGTCAATATAATGCTAATCTCCCTAAGTCTGGTTTAGTCAATATTCTAGAGCATTCAGAGTAATGAATGGACTTGAGGCAATCAGATTTGGGTATATATACACAATGGAATATTATTCATCCATAAGAAAAAATGAAATGCTGCCATTTGTGATAGCATGGATGAAGGGCTTCAGGATAAGTGAAATAAGCCAGACAGAGAAGCACAAATACTGTGTGGTATCACTAATAAGTGGAATCTGGGAAAAAACAAGAATAACATAGAAACAGAGAATAGAATGGTTGTTGCCAGGGGCTGGGCCGAGAGTGGGGTCATAAGGAGATGTTAGTTCAAGTGTACTAACCTTTAGTTATACAGTGAATACGTCTGGAGATCTAATATACAGCATGATGGCTACAGTTAATAACACTGTATTGTATACTTGAAATTGACTAAGAGAATAGTTCTTAAATGTTTTTACCACCAAAAAAGTAACTATGTGAGATGATAACTTGATTGTCATATGTGTATCTACATCAAATCATCATGTTGTACACATTAAATATATAGATTTTATTTTTCCATTATGCCTCAATAAAGCTGAAAAAAAAGAAAAAAGTCAGAGGAATTAGCACATGTAAATAAACAGAGCTTAGAAAAGGCTCACTGGAAACTAACAGAGAGGCATGGACTTTAGGTGGAGGAAATTGCAAAAGGTGAGATTTCAGAAGATAAAAAATCCAAATCGTTTTAAGGAGTTTAATATTCTAAGAACAAGGGGAAGCCATAGGAGTTTTTAAAAAGGTGGCAACAAAGTCTAAATTTTATTTAAAACAATATTCATACATGTATTGTTTTTGTTATGGAGTTCGTGATAGTTTTGGATGGTGGTTGTTGAGGGGGTGTGACTGGATTCAGCAGCCATTCTATATTACCCATTTATGGACACTTTAACTCTCAGTAGGCGATTAGTCTCCTTAACCAAAGAAAACCCGATCCCGTCAGCTATCTGAAGAAAAGGCAAAGTCAACTCTGATTAGGAACAAACCATGGGCAAAGCCAAAGGGGAGAAGGATTGAGGGTGGGAGGTGAGAGGTGGGGAGGGGAAAGTGGTGGTGGGAAAATGGAGAGAACTGTACATAAACAATAAAAAAGAAACAAACCAAAGAATATATTTCCATGGGCAAAGAAGTCTCTTGTGAAATAACTCTGATTCCACACTGTGCAAAATATTAATAGTTAAATGGGAATTCAAGTAATTGATAGTGGTCAAAATTAAAATGCATACAATATTAAAATAGGCATAAGGTAATCTCTACTTAATCATTTAAAAAGGGTTACATAATTTCCATTTGAATGAATTATTATATACATGGTAGTGATTGAATTGTGGACTTTCATTTTTTAAATAGTTGATTTGTAACCTATATGACAGTGATGGATAGCAGGGACAGCCATCTGTTAAGGTACCACTCCTAGATCATGCTAATAAAAACATAACATATGTGTGTAACATAGTAATTGGTTTGCTACTGTTATTTAAGTTGGGGAGAGGGTACAGGGTGGGGAGTGTAGTTCAGATTTTTAGGATGTAAATCATAACTATGGAGGCTAGAGCACCAGAGTATGTTCCTGTTTTAGTCTAGCAAAAATCATTAACTGCTTCACCAGAAAACTATTTTTACTAGCCCAGGTTAAGGCAATATTAAACTCTAAGTTCTATAATCTTATGTATGGACAATGTGTTCATGTAAAAGTCATGCAAGTTACCTATAGTAGTTTCTTTTCCACACAATTAATTGTCAGAGAAAGATGGATGTCTTCCTAAGAGGACCAAGTATACCAAAGGTAAGATTAGGAAATTTCCATAACTCAAACATATCTACTCTTTCTTTAAAAATGCTGGTCAAGGCTGACAGTGACTAGAGGGGACAGGGGAGGGAATTTCAGAGGAAAAGGGGAAGGGTTTGCAGGAACAAGTATAAAGGACACATGGACAAAAACAAGGCGGGGGATGGAAACGGGAGGGAGGTGGGGAAGGCTGGCGGGGTGGGCTGGGATGGGGGAAAAGGCAGAAAACTGTACTTGAACAAAAATTAAAATAAAATAAATTTAAAAAAATACTGGTCAAAGAAAACTCAACTTGTAGTACCTCAAACAACCACTGGTGTGCATTTGGCTATTATTTTCAATAGTCTTGCAATGTGGGGTGTAAAAACATAGCCCTTGAAAATGGAATTCTTTGTTCTCTGGGTCCAACTAGAAGGAAACATACCTACAGATTACATAAAGACAAGCAAATTAGCCATTCTGGAGTTCACTATTTAGGGTTATTGTTGAATATATTTGCAGACATGTAGACAGTGAGACTGGGTTTGCCAGACTCAAGGAATTGACCTACCTGTTAGAATAGTGGTAAAAGAGCCTCTTAGGTCCAGTGTCCAGAACTCCTGATGGTATCTACAGACAAATCTAGCAGGCTTCCCACAGAAATGAATTTTATTAATTTATGTATATTTTTAACCAATAAGAATTATAATAAAGTTTCAATTTGTGTACAGTCCCAAATAATAAAAATGTGACAACGACACACAGATCTGGATGAAGATAAATAAAAGCAGGGAGCTGGGCAAGTGCCAACACTGAGATGAGAACCAAATGAGATTGTAGCTAAGAAACAACATCATCAGAAGTATGATTACTCTAGAAAAAGCAGTCTGTCTGCAGTGTGGAAAATGCACTGAGGGAGACAAAAGTGGAAATAAGATGATTCTTTTAAGGCAATTACAGTAACTTAGGTAAGAGATGATGGTAGCTGGGCAATAAAGACAGAGAGGAGAATGGATTCATTAGATATTTCAGGGAAAGCAGCAACACAATTTTGTAAAAACAACAAGACATTCATATACATGGTGAAGTGACAGTTGCTGAACTTAAGAACACTAAAAGAGCTTCTTTGACGGGGTAGTGATGTTGTTTAGGACATAATACCTTTGAAGTTAAAGTGAATACTTAGGCATCCCTTCACTCCCTGACAAGAACATTCTCATGTAGACCTTCAAAGAAACTAGTGTGCAGGATTTGTTTTACTCCTGCCTGTGCAGAGACAGGCCCAACTCACTTTCTTGCTTTCCAGTTTTTATACTCCTATCCACATATACCTCACAAAAAATCCATTGTAGAGTTTATGAATGCAGATCCTGGGGCCCCACTCTGAAAACCAGATATTAGAATATCTTGAAGTGGACCATTTAATAATTTTAACAGTTGCACTATGAGTCCACCACTGACTTAACCATTTTTACATGCACTATCTTACTTAATTTGTCAATCCTTATAAAGCCTTGAGAGGTAGGAACTATATTATCACCTTTTTATAGAAAACTTGTCCAAAGTATTTTATCTGGTAAGTGAGAGCATCAGCTGGAAACCTAGATGATGTGATGGGCACATACATATACACAGGACCACACACGCACAGGCACATCAGCTCACATGCAAAAGCAAAACCAAAAGCGCACTGTTAACTAATAGGCATGGGCAGGGTTAATATAAGCTTCTTTACACTCTTCCCTTGAGGAAAAGAAGAGAGGGCATCAGGGTCCCTCAGGCCCTCACTATCTACCTCTTCCCCACATCGGGCAATGACCAGAAAAAAATAAATGAGGAGGGAATCAACCTGTTCATCAGTCCCTTTCTCTCTTCTCCACTTATTTCTTTGTTTGGTGTGTCTGCCCCTCTTGCAGATTCTCTGTGTGCCTGTTAGCACAATCTTTCTCTATTTGGCTCTATCCCAAGGTTAGGTAAGTCCTGGTTGTTTGAAGGGATGTGGTTGGGACTCAGATTTGGAGATAAAGGAGAAGGGAATGACAAGCTCTGGGCTCCATTTCCTATGCAACTTGAACTAAGCACTATAACATTTTTTTCCTGAGCAACTGCTAACTATAAGTCAAGGTCATGGTCTCCAATATTTGCACATATGTTCTATCAAATGGACTTCTAAAGATTAGAATAAATGGACAATTATAAAATTGGGTTAAAATCAGCCATTATAAGTGTTCAGGCAATTTCTATATCAGTACCTGTACTGATAAATACCTGTACTGACAAGTACCTGTAGCCCTCACCTGAAAAATAGAATGAAGGGTGGGGTTTGTGTGT
The DNA here is from genome assembly GCA_028533065.1 of Trachops cirrhosus. Lineage (NCBI taxonomy): Eukaryota > Metazoa > Chordata > Mammalia > Chiroptera > Phyllostomidae > Trachops > Trachops cirrhosus. The sequence goes on from CM052543.1 coordinate 38,356,685, forward strand.
GCCCAGGGGTGCTCTTATTAGTTTTTTTACTCATCTGTTTCTTTTGGTTCTCTTCTTTACTCTGTGGTCTGGCTACTAGTAACAATGATATATAACTGATGATATAAAATTTAACCTCATAAAAAGAAGTAAAAATTTTTACATGCTTATTTTGGGCCAGGTACTACTCTAAAAGTGGTTTGGGGAGTGCCTTATTTTATCTTAATAATAACTACAAAAATTAGAGATATTAGGCCCTTTTCAAAATTGAGGAGCTGAAGGACAATATAGTTCAAGTAAGTTTGCCCAAGTTCACACAGCTAGTAAATTATGAAACTGGGATTAAAGTGCGTACTTTTCTGGCTGCAGAGAACAGAATCTGTGCCAATATTTTATTAAGACACTGTGGGTACCTATGTGTGTGTGTGTAACTAATATAATATTAAGCCAAAATAAAAATAATACTAATCATATCATCTAATCACTAATACTTCATTTTGAATTTCTTCAATTATACATTATTTATTTTTATACTTGGGTTTGTTTAATCAGAATCCACTCAAGAATTGCATTTGGCTGCTCATTCTCTTATAACTATTTTATGTATGAAAGGCATTTTCCTCATTTAAGCCCCCTCTCTTTTTTTAATGTCACTGATTTTTGCAGAGACCAGAGACTTGTAGACTACCCCATACTGTAAATTTGTAGAATGACAAGCCTCAGAGTTAACTTTCTTTATGTGTGCCCATGTATGTTTGTAAATGCTTTTGAATGACTGTATAAACATCTGTTATGTCTGAATGAATGAAAATATGAAAGATAAAGAAGACCTCTCTTCATATGTTCATACATATAATGAATGACCTCGGACAAAATAGAAGAGCTGTGACTCAAAATATATGATTTCGCGGGCTGATTCCACGAATAGCACAGAAGAGAGATTTCAGCACAGTGGCTGAACAGCCCAGTCAGATCTCTCTGTTGGCAAGAGATGAGCTCTAGGTCCCCAGTGAACAAGGGAGACAAGATGAAGCTGCCTAAATTGGGGAACACTCAGCAGATGGGGGCTGGACTACCTGGCCCACTGCCTGAACTCTGAGCTGTGCTCCTAGAACCTAGACCATATGAATTGTAAAGACACAATAATTTCTATAAATAGAAAACTTTAAGAAATGTGTTTCTATTTATAGATAAGTGAAGGTCAGAAAGAAAAGAACATCCTGTTTCTCATTTGGCAAAAGCAGAAGAATGGAGAAAACAAGTATTGGTCTGGGGAATAGAAGGTATGGTGAGATGGGCCTAAGAATAAGACAAGAAGTTGAGGTAGTGATAAGGTTGAAAGTGAGTTATATCCTTATCAAGTTTGGAATCTGAGGTGTATGGCCATCACAATCTTCCTCTTAGTTCTGATCTTGGGAGTCCCTGGCCTTGCTGTGGGGTTAGTTATCTGTATATTATATATAGCATTCCATGTGAACACATTGCTGGGGAAGGAAGAAGGTATTGTATAACCTAGTCTTTAAAAGAGAAATTCTCTGAGTAAAGGTTTTGGGATGTTACAAACCAAATGGAAGTGCAAAAATCCAAAATCCAATCATAGAATATTTTTTTTTTGCATTCTCAATGGTATGTGTACAGTGCATGTGTATGTGTGGTGTGTGTGTGTGAGTGTGGGAAGGGGGTGGGGAGTTTATGTTTGTGTAAGATAATCTGAGGATAAACATATGATGGTAAAATGTACTTGAGAATGTAGATATCAAACAAAATATGTTTGAGGTTGTAAGTATTAAATATGTGTGTGTATCTGAGAAAGTATATACACTAGGGGTCTATTGTCTATCTAATAGAACATGTGTTGACAAGGAAACAATTTTTCTTTTGGACTGAAATATTAACTAATAGTGTCATTTAGTCCAAAAGATTAGGTTATTATGCAGCTACATAGTTCGTACAGTTCTGGAAAACAATTTTTTTTTTTTTTTGCAGAAGCAGAGCTCATGAACCTCCACTACAGGAAACTTTTCTAATTAGAATTAAATTATTCAACATAGTGTAGAAAGTCAGCTCATAGTGTAGAAACTTAGCTCATGTAAGCTGACTTAAGTTTTTGAATGACAATAAAGGGTTGTTGACTTCACAACTCTAAGAACCAGTCACTAGGTGGGTATAAGTAATTGCCCTGAGGCAGAGATTTATATTCCACAATGACAGAACAAGCAAATCTTAACCAAAAGTGTCCAAAAACTCATGTAAACTATAATCTACCAACCCATGGTAAAGTATATTCGGTAGTTTGTTAACTTGTATTAAGAGTATACTGCATAATGAAAGGAATGGTTGTAGTCACTCTGGAAAACTGCCTGGGAAAATTTGTTTAAATCAGCACAAAAAAAAAAAAAGAAGAAGAAGGTATTCTCTATATGTAGAATGACTGTATATTCTAACTTCATCTACGATAATTCTGATTTATAAATGTTACTTGCCATTATTATAATACCAACTTTCATTCACTTAAAAATTCCTATTTTGGATAATAAATTATATGATCACCGTATCCTTAAGAATCAATAATGATAAGTTGTTGGAAGTGAGAGTACTATCCTTTACCTATCTATCCTTTACCACCCTCTGTTCTCAGGACCCAGGCCATCTTGGTCTGCCATGGTCATTTTCAACCTAAGCAGTTACAACCCTGGATCCTTCATCCTGGTGGGGATTCCAGGACTGGAGCAATCCCATGTGTGGATTGGGATTCCCTTCTGTATCATCTATATTGTGGCTGTGGTGGGAAACTGCATTCTTCTCTACCTCATCGCAGTGGAGCGTAGCCTTCACGAACCCATGTTCTTCTTTCTCTCCATGCTGGCCATGACTGACCTCATCTTGTCCACAGCCGGTGTTCCGAAAACACTCAGTATCTTTTGGCTTGGGGCTCGAGAAATTACATTCCCAGGGTGCCTTACACAAATGTTCTTCCTCCACTATAGCTTTGTCCTGGATTCAGCCATCCTGATGACCATGGCATTTGATCGCTACGTGGCCATTTGTTCTCCCTTGAGATACAACACTATCTTGACCCCCAAGACCATCATCAAGATTGCTGTGGGCATCTCTTTTCGAAGCTTCTGCATCATGTTGCCAGTTGTATTCTTGCTCACACGCCTGCCTTTCTGTAGGACACGCATCATACCCCACACATACTGTGAACATATAGGTGTTGCTCGACTTGCCTGTGCTGACATTTCCATCAACATCTGGTATGGCTTTTGTGTTCCCATCATGACAGTCATCTCAGATGTCGTTCTCATTGCTATTTCTTACACCCTCATTCTCTGTGCTGTTTTTCGCCTCCCTTCCCGAGATGCCCGCCAGAAGGCACTTGGCACCTGTGGTTCCCATGTGTGTGTCATCCTCATGTCTTATACACCTGCCTTTTTCTCCATCCTTGCCCATCGCTTTGGACATAATGTTTCCCGCACTTTCCACATCATGTTTGCAAACCTCTATATAGTTATTCCACCTGCACTCAACCCCATTGTCTATGGAATGAAGACCAAGCAGATCAGAGATAAGGTTATCCTTTTGCTTTCTATCAAAGGTAGAAAATGATGTTCCACTGCACAATGGAAAAGCTAGTGTATATTTATGTAGCAATAATTTTTAAAAAGCAAATGCTTGAAAGTAAAAACTACCTGCAGGTACTTTTGCATACCAGGAAAATATCTCTATGAAAGAGATGGGTCTATGTGTAAAGAGTTCCTTGATGATTTCTTTGTTTGTGGCTATTCTACAGTTTATGACCAGGAAAAAGGAGATGAAAGTAGAGAGTTGAGTTACTCTAAATGGAAAAAAAACATTAAAAATTTGGAATTTGAGATTTACAGTTATGGAGAAAGGAAAATGTGTTGAGACAAAGACATTAAAAAAGAGAGACACAGTGAAAATATCAGTTAGAAATTTATTTTTCTTTTGTCTATAGAACATGGTTTATTTCAAGTCCAAAACACAAAAATTACTCATTTTTATGAACATACTGCATAATTTTTACTGCATGAATATTTAGTGTTTCTGTATTCACAAGTATATGTTTATTTCTGAACTTTAGTCTCAAATGATTCATATATATATGTATATATATATATATCAGTTTAATACAGAGGACCTGTACTTTATCAAATTTGTTCAGAAAATATTTTACATAAAAGCACACAAAGCATTTACTAACACTCTTGTCTTTACAACCATTCTTCAGCTAAGATCGGCTGAAATTCATCACTTTCTATGAAACATTCTAAGACTGAATATAAGAGAATGTAGTACAGCAAGTTCCCACTTAATGTCATTGATAGGTTCTGCAACTTTAAGTGACATCAAATGAATTTTACCACAGGGTAACTGAAATAAACAAGAATTAAGTTCCTATGGCATCTTCTCAATCTTATAGTGAAATGACGTTAAATGAAATTATACTATTTACGGATCTGCTGTATTTTACATACTTCAGCTTATAATTGCAGTCAAAAGTTCCCCTTTGTTTGATGGCTTCTGCATGTATTACACTCATAAAGCAGGAGACTTCACTTTAATTGATGATTTATAAATAAAATGTCTTTTTTGGTATAACTTGTCCCCAACTAAGAACCAAATAGTCATGTTGAAATCGGGTAACTGATGTATAAGGGCTGTTTTCAACTAACAGTGGAAGAATTTAATACCTGTTGGTATAATATCCTTTATTGTTTTGTGTCCAATGACTACCATTTGGAGTGCTGTTCCTTCATTATAATCAGTTGGCATCAAAATATAAAGTAAAACTATGTACATTTTATATATCAGTCCTTACCTGAATAAACTCAGATCTCTTAGTGTGTCCCACAAAGTGGAATTTCCTTCTAAAGTTACAGTGAATTTGGTACCATGTGTACAACTTGTTTAACCAGTTCCTGCTTTTTCATTTCCAAGACTCTTCCTCATCTGGAATCAAGTGCACAATCCTGACTACCATAACATAATGCACTGGCTTACCGTTTCTATATAAAGTCTAACTTGAGCTTATTTTGGTTCATTATACATGCTTTATTAAAATGGTACTGGTGTACAGTATCTGCAGAGTCCCTTCCAAGGCGCTCTTGTACATTCACACACACACACAGCATTCGCACTACGGCTGCATGTACCCACACTAGTGAGCTGTGAGGGCCAGATTCCTAAAATTAGGCAGCTGTTGGGGGATAAAGTTGTTGATGTGGTTTTCAATTTTTTGAAAAGAGAAAAGCATGGAAAAATGTGTTTGGCCATCACAAGGCTAATTAAGTTTGTGTATATTAACATATGTGGCAGTAACACTGAATATTCCTTTTGCATCCTATATACACAGAATGACATCAAGGTTTTGCAGTCAACAGAATATTCCAACTTCAGTCTCAATGCTGCTTGTAGTGACTTCTGAATTCATATAGGGACTTTCCTAAAAATTCAAGTCTATGTAAGTGAATTAAGGCAAATTAATATTGATTTGATCAAGTGGAAGGGACAGGATGAAAACTATTGCAAATGATCTTACTGTTGGGGTTACTTAAATACACTTGAAATCCCATCTCCTAATATCCAAAGATTTCTTAGAAATAAAGGTTTTTTCCCCCCTTTTTCCTGACAGAACCAAACAAGAAAAGTTTTGGGATTCACATTTTAATGTTTTGTAGCCTAAACTATTCAAATTGTCATGTGCCCTGCCTCTCCTGCCCAGATTTTCCCCTTCCCTCAATACTAAAACAAAAGCACAGCACAGGAAATGTGCTGTTTCTGAGATTTGTGCACTTAAGTAGCAAATACATCTCTGATCACCTTTGACGTTTTTTCCTAAAAGGAAAAGTAACCTTGTAACTTCCTTGTTCTTTAAAAAAAAATTCTTGTCTCCTTTTCAGGATGATGAAGCCCCAGACAGACACCACAAACAACTACAACAAATGAGTTTGGCAGCATGTCTAGTATTCAAATTTTCCTAGACTCATTTAGCTTGTACACAATCTGTTGAATGTTTTTTGCAGACAGTGAACCAAACCCAAAGACGCTGGACATTCTGTGAGAAGGAGTAAGAATTTCAGTTCTGAAGGTCCCTGACTTTGGTTGTTTACAAAGGTTGATCCTGTTTATTGTGATCCTTGGTATCTTCCCTCTTTCTCTCTCTCTCATTATGTATATTTTATTTTTTAACATTTTTATTGTTATTCAAGTACAGTTTTCTGCCTTTTCCTCCACCCCTCCCCACCATCCCAGCCCTCCTCATCTCCCTCCCCGGTTTCCACCTCCCCTTGTTATTGTCCATGTGTCCTTTATAATTGTTTGTGCAAACCCTTCACCCTTTCCCCCTATAATCCCTTCTTCATCTGTATATTCTGACTGTTCTGGTTTTAGCAGTCTATTTACATAAGCATATTTTTCTTCAAATTGCATTTCACAGTCTTGATCACTCTCCATTTGTTTGGCATTCAAATCTGAGAGATCATCATATTCATCCTGAAGTGCATCTTTACCTAGGCAAAGCGCCGCCAATCCTCTGGAGGGTTTTCAGCCACCCTACCAGCAAGTATTCCATATGGACGCAAAGGGCAGTAGAATTTTCTGCCTTTGGTCAAGTCGAAGGCCAATGGGTCTTGACTGCAAGACCCTTGACTGCAAGCAGGATGTGCAGGGTGTGGGACCTGTAATACTGGCGCAGCTGCTCCAAGCTGAAGTCGCTCTTCACGTGCGGCAGAGTGGCAGCGGGTCGCTCCTCGGCTGACCCTGCCCCTGCGCCTGGAACCTGTGGCCCTCAGCGCACCCCCAATTGGTATGCCCCCAAGCAGCCTTCCTCCTAGAAATTTCCTTATTTAGGGTATTAGTGGATGGATTTAGGACATTTATAATAAATAATGTTTAATTCTAATTATTGTCCATGTTATGCATCACTGTAATTCCCTTTAAATGTCCCATTCCCCCTTGCACACAAAACATTTTCTGTTAAAGTCTTCTATGAGCAGTGAATTCTATCAGCAGTGCTATAATGGAAACTAGAAATGTAGCATATTTATCAGTGCCAAGGGTGTCCCCACTGGTGCTGGGAGGGAAGAGTAGCTCCCAGGCTCTAAACACCTTGAGGAAGTGAGCTCCCCCAAAGGACATGATCCCTGAAAATAGAGATCTAGAAAAATGACTGGATTTCTCAATGAGGGGAGCTAAAAAAAATATGCCTTGACCCCTCCTTCATCGGCATACACAGATGAGACCTCAAACTAGTTCATCTGAACATTAAAGTTAAAAGTGCACACCATTGTCCAGAGGACTAGCAGAGCTCTTATCTACAAATGTACTTCCTTGGTCACCAGAGAGACAATTAGGTGACATACTTCTGCAGTGAGAAAGGGGATGAGGAGGGCAACATTACATTAAAGGAGCAGTCATGGTAAGATGCATTCAAATGTCATAAGTGTTAGAACTGAGCAAATACTATATGCTGTGATTGAAGAAATATATATAGTCCTTCCAGTAAATTTAAAAAGAAATTATCTACTCGGGAATTATTTACTGAGTAAGTAATATATGCCATACATTATTCTAAGCATTTAGAATATGAGGTTAATAATAAGGAAAGAGGATCTGCCCTGCTTTTATGGAGTTTATATTCTAGGAGGAGTAACAAATAATAAGCAAGAACACAAATACCTTCATTGCTTTCAAACAGTAATATAACAAAAAATAAAGCTGAGTAAAGTGATAGAGTACAACTGGCTGGAGAAGAAAACAGCAGAGAAGACAGGGAATGCAAAAATCCTGGGCTGGAAATGGCATGGTATGGATTAAGGACAGAGAAAAAGTTGGTGAGTCTGAAGCAGAGTGAGATGGGGATATGAAGTGGAGCAGGGCTAGATTCTGCGGGACTGGAATCATCCAAATCTCATTCTTAGAAGAGGAAACCGAAGCTTACAGAGTAAAACAGACTTTTCCTAGACATTCTATAAGGAAGTCATAAATGTGCAGTTAGGATAGAATCTCTAACCCCTGAAGTTCAGTGATATTCCTTCCCATTGAATGTAGCCTCACTCTTGTGAAAACAGGTTTCACAGGAAAGAAAAAATATCAGAGCCTGTTTTTATTGTTTTTATGAACTCTAGTTACCTTAAATTAAGCCACAAGGACTGAGGATTCTGCTTTCCGTGTCAACTTGCTAAAAATACAAATATCAGAAAAGGTTATCTTTTATTCCCTTCTGGTTATTTCCATCTTGCTGAGAATGTGAGTTGGTCAACAACTGATATTTTTTAAAGTTTGCTGAAGGAATAATAAATAAATAGAATCTGAGCCGAGATAATTGAAAAGTACATACATCTTTCACCCTGCTAGGAACCCAAACCCACGATTATTCCCCTACATGCACCGATGGCTCCCACGAAAGCTTAACGACCTAGAAAAGGAACAAAGGAAGGGATTGTTTCCTGCACTGTCTCCATTTCCTCCTCCTACACTTTGTCTTTGGCCCAGTTATCTGTGGTTATTTTTCTACCCTTTCCACTAGAGTTCATTTATTTTATGGCTTTATGGACACTTTGCTGGTAACTCTAGCTCTTAATTTTTATATGTAAGCTTCCTTATAAATTTCAGTGTCTGCTTTCCTACCTCAGGGGATTGGAACTAGGATTAAAAAAATTGTAGATGAATATGCTTTGAAGATTTTAAAATACTAGTCCAATGTTAGCTGTGATGTTAGTATTTTTACTAATTACTACTGCCATTCTCATCTAGGATCCATCATGTTTAGATCTGACCTCACAACAACTATTATTTAGAATTCGCCCAACCCACAGCATAGGAAATATAGTCAATAATATTGTAATAACTATGTATGGTACCCAGTGGATTTATAGAGATGGTCACTGTAAGTTATATAAATCTAATCACTATGTTGTACACTGAAATTAATATAATATTGTATGTGAAATGTAACCAAAAAAACTAGTAAAATAAAATACCCCCTTTTCTTTACAGTTTATAGGAAAACAGATTAGGTCCAGCTTTGCTCTTCCTTCAAGTTCAAATTTACTACCCCAGCTGCCAATGACTTGGGTGAGACTGGTTGCAAATATTCTGTCCTATTGTCAGACCATGAGTAAAATTACATGTTTTGGCTTGGATTAGAAAAGAATAATTGTACAAAATCAGCAAGTAATTTTCTCACACATAAATTGTCTCTTTGTGTATCTTTTTCTTTTTGTGAATTCTACATGTTATATCAGATATGAGCTATTAAGATCCTACCAATAAGGGAATTGACTTATCTTTTCTTCCTGAGAATTTAGAATTCTAGTCTATAAAAGTAGGAATCAACAAATATGCCCCTCATACTCTCTCTTCCAGACTTTCTATATCTTACCATCCTTTAGGTATTTGTGATTTGATTTCTGTTGCCTCTTAGATTTTAGCCATACTCACTCAGCCATCTCATTTGCCCCCATCTTGGCCAGATACTTGAACCTTGTGCCTGGGCCAGATATTGCATATATGGTTGATGTCATATGCCAGTCTCAATTAGGTATACTTACTGTGTTCAGAAAGATAATGCAGGGGTTATTTAAAATGAGTAGTGAAACAGATTTACAATGTCTTCCTTAGAAGAAAAGAGACAGTTGGTTTTTAATGCCTTGTATCTGCTATATTTGAACGTATTTATGTCATAATTTTAGTCCAAGAACATTCACAAAGCACCTGCTATATAAAGCACCTGAAAGAAAATGCATACAAACTGGGAATAAAGATACGAAGCAAATGCACATTCTGCATACAATCAAGAGGTTTATAGTTTAGCCCAGGGCAGATATCACATGTGTAGATACTTTATTCAGATTATCTTACATATTGCAATGATGACGGTAGAGTGTTAGGAAAGCACAATGGAAGCCTGCTCAACCCTTTCTTTGAGTCAAGGAAAGCTTCCTGGAAGAATTCATTTCTATGATTGTAGAGTAACACAAAAACATTGAGCCCCAGGCATAAGGGGAACAGAACCTGCCACCAGAGGGGATTGCCTGAGACTAGGTGTGAAACCATATGTTTCAAAGATCTGAGAGTCTAGGTTGATGGGGAAATCTTCTCCATTGATGATGACATCGCTCAGGGGGTTGCAGGCAGTGGGTAGTGAGAAATGTGGGAGCTCATAAACCAATATTCAGTGGATGTAGGGAACTGAAGGGAATATCAATAGATGAGGTTTATAAACTGTCTCATAGCTTGATGCTATTGTTGGCATTTGAAAACTAATAATAAGTCACACATTCTCTACTTCTGGCAAACTAATTGTGAGGTAGGCATAAGAGTCAGACAGATAGATATAAAAACATAAACTTTATTTCTGGTAGTGTTTAATTCAAGAATGTGGTATGACTGTATATGCAGATTGACTTCCTACTATTTTATGTCACAGTGTAAGCTTTGGAAGACACACTGAAGAATGAGTGGAGATCCACAGAAGCATCACACTAGCTTATTTGTCTGTAGAAGGCAACTGTCAGATTACAAATGTGGATATACACATATGTGAAAATATGTAGACAAAGGCCTCGAGATAAGCTCTTCTCAAACTGTTAATGAGGAAGGACCACTTTTTTTTAATTTCCAAAAACTACAGATTAATGCTTTTATAAAATAAATAATTAGAAAAATAAAATTTAAAAATAACTGTAGAACATACCACTCTTATTTCTATTATTATATTCAAAAGACACAAAATATATTACAGTAAATATAACCAGAATAAACACAGAAAAATAAAGACAGAAATTGTACATAATGTTTATTGAAAGTGTACATGTTGGTGATTAATGTGGAGAACTTACATCATAACATTTTGTTTTTCTGTAATTATAAACAAAAGTTATGAGTGGGTAGTAAAAACCTTATATGTAAATGTATATACATTTCCTTTTTGAAGCAATACTGCATATATCAATTTTTAACATTTTAATGTACCAAATGAACTTGCATCTATTTTTAAATGTATTTTATTGATTATGCTATTATAGTTGTCCCATTTTCCCCCCCTTTATTCTCCTCCACCCTGCACACCCCTTCCCACCCGTGTCCCCCCTCCCCCACTTAGTTCATGTCCATGGGTCACACATGTAAGTTCTTTGGTTTCTACATTTTTTACTATTTTTAACCTCCTCCTATCTATTTTCTATCTACCATTTACGCTACTTTTCCCTGTACCTTTTCCCCTATCCCCCCCACCCCTTCCCTGCTGATATCCCTTCATGTGATCTCTGTGATTCTGTGTTTTTTTTTAGGTTCAGTTATTGATAGTTGTGAGTGTGTTGTCATTTTACTGTTCATAGTTTTGATCTTCTTCCTTTTCTTAGATAAGTCCCTTTAACATTTCATATAATAAGGGCTTGGTGATGATGAACTCCTTTAACTTGACCTTATGAAGGAAACACTTTATCTGCCCTTCCACTCTAAATGATAACTTTGCTGGATAGAGTCATCTTGGATGTAGGTCCTTGCCTTTCATGACTTGGAATACTTCTTTCCAGACCCTTCTTGCCTGCAAGGTCTCTTTTGAGAAATCAGCTGACAGTCTGATGGGAACTCCTTTGTAGGTGACTGTCTCCTTACGTCTTGCTGCTTCTAGGATTCTCTCCTTCATTTT
>CM052543.1:38368840-38399493 GCA_028533065.1 Trachops cirrhosus
GTACCCCTATAATTCGAATGTTGGAACATTTAAAGATGTCCCAGAGGTTCCTAAGCCTCTCCTCATTTTTTTGAATTCTTATTTCTTCATTCTTTTCTGGTTGTATGTTTTTTTCTTCCTTCTGCTCCACTCCATTGATGTGAGACCCATCTTTCATTGCATCACCATTCGTTCCCTCTGCATCTTTCTTCATTAAACTTACTGTAGCCTGCATTTTTTCAGCTAATTTGTGACCAAAATCAGCCAATTCTGTGACTATTTTGATAACCAGTGACTTGAACTGTGCATCTGATAGGTTGGCTATCTCTTGGTCGCTTAAAAGGATGGGTTCTGGAGCTTTCAATTCTTCTTCTGTTTGAGCCATCTTTTTGCTGTTTTTTTGTTTTGTTTTGTTTTTTGGTCTTGTTGAGCTCCTGTAGTGAGGGGTGGGGCCTTAGGAGTTCACCAGGGTGGGGCACCCCAGTTGCTGGGTTGTGACACTGTATGTGAGGGCGGGGTCCGAGAAGGAACAATGGCGCTTGCTCTGCTCTCTGTAGGACCCCAGACCCTTCCGCCACTTTCCGAAAGCCAACCGGCCCCTCTGGCACCAATTCCGGTGTGGGTGGGCCTGTGCACCCCGTGAGACCTTCCTTCTCAGTCAGTGACCCAAAGCTCTATTTCCCGGTGCTGGGACCCTGAGTTGCGTGCAGTGCCTTGCTTCACAATGGCCGCCTCGCTGGGTCTGCTGGTCGCCACCCCCTGTCTGGGGCCCACCAGCCACTGTTGCTTGTGCGCCCAGGGTCTGCCTGCCACGGGCCTGCGCGCCGCCCCGGGTGCTCAGCTCTCCGCTCCGTGTCCCTCGCCTCGCTGCCCTACTCTGCCCCTCCTACCAGTCTGGATGAAAGTGTCTATTTTTAAATCTTTGGGTGTCCAACTTCCATACACTTCAATTTTCTGTGAGTTCTGGTTGTTATTTTGTTTCTATATCGTTGTTGTCCCTATCTTGGTTGTGCGAGGAGGCACAGTGCGTCTACCTATGCCTCAATCTTGGCCGCTCCCTTCCCCTTCTTATCCAAACTTGTAACTTCTATATTTACCTCTAAAATTTTTCTGATTGAAAAATATTGCATGAAGATATTAAGAATAAAAAGAATACCAAATATAGTCAAATAAGAAAGTCTCACTGTCCAATTTACACCTTAAGAAGTGGAATCAAAGCCAGAAGCACTGAAAGTTCATCCCATAGTTTAAACATCTCAGCAAATCTTTTCCCCATAATGATCATAATTCTTCATTAGGCAGTTGCTTGTTTTTGATCAGCTCTCATTCTATCACACAATAAAGAGAATAATTTTGAATTTAACTCATAAATTGTTATAACTCCCCATTCATACTATAGCACTAAACACATTATTTAATTTAGCTGACTTGTGTTTTTCACTGCAAATCTTTTGCTTAACATTTTGATGTAAGCTTCTTCATCTTGGTAGCTACTGCAGTGTTTATCTGTACCTATCACAATTCCATCAGAACACACTTTTATACCAAACTTAAATCCTGAACTACATTTGTTGATATTGCATCCTTCCCAGTTTTATATATAGTTCAGAGATAATTGGGTTTGTCTGCAAATGTGTTGAAAGAATAATTCTTCCTTCACATCATTGTCATGCTGAAATTGCACATACAATAAAATAATTATCATGCTAGCAATATCTGTGAATTCACCAAGTTGCAATGAAAAATACTTTTCCAACTTTATTTATTTATTTGTTCTGTGAATTGGACTTCCATATCATTAACATATTCCTAAATGTGCATAGTTATGTTATTGGAAAATGGGCAGCTTGCTTAGGGCAGGTACCCCACAGAAAGTAGGGCAGTTTGACTTCCTTACTCAAAACCGTCAGGAATAAAGCATCATATTTGCACAGTGAACTTGTTGCTTGTGGTCTCTGGGCCATATCTCAATAACTGCTTTTGCACTCTTTAGGTTATACTGTATACAAACACACACACACACACATTCTATAAGGAAAAGACCCAATGTGAGAACGGGTTATTGGACTATTCTAGAATATTAAATACACATGATTACAGTAGTGTAATAACTTTTTGTAAATTGTTAATTCATTCTGTGAAAGTGTAACCCCCCAATTTTATTAAAACTAGGTCTCAATACCAGTATGAACTGTGGGTGACATACTGTGAAACATGCCATTATCACATTCTATTATGTACCTGTAAGTAAAAAAGAGCACATTTTTTTTTGAGAAAAGGATGATGTTGTGAAACTTATGTCTACTATTAGGGCCTAATATCTACCCTACGTGGGTCCAGCAAGTATCTCAGATAGCCAGGGTTTGTCCTGAGGCTGACTCTTTCCAAGACGTACTACCTAAAATAAGGTTGCGTTAATTCTCCTGGGCTCAAGGCACCTACTAGGTGCTTTATGTATATGTTACTGTAATCTTCACAACCTTTTGGGGAAGATACACTAATCCTCATCATATAAAAGGGAAAAAAATTAAAGTTAGAAGAATTAAGATACTTGCTCAAGAATATGCAGTAGAAGAGCCTTATTCAAACCCAGTTCTTCCTAACTCAAAAACCCAGGCTCTTTCCATCGAGTTAGTTGCTTTGTTTCTTTGTAAAGCTAAGGGGGAAGAAACAATACTAAGTAATGATGACTGTCCCTTTCTAGATGGCAACTAGCTTTACCCTTACAGTGAAGCACGTCTCTATCTGAATGTGCTGTTGTCACATCAGTGGTTCTGCAGAGACCTCTCTGTTTCAGTCTCTACCTTTCCCCAGGTCCTTAGTGTGCCAGGCATATAAACCTGGGGATCAGGAGAGTCATCAGGGGTGACCACAGACATCTGTTAATTCCTCACTGACAGCTCACACCCGCCACTATCAGGCCCTCAATTCCTCCAGAGACTTAGGGTCCATGTCCTCCTGAGAGACTCAGTGAAGAGAGACCCATAAATCTTTATTACCCATACCCACTCTCTCCGGCTTAACACAGGAGCACCTTTGGATCCCTTAGGTCTCAAGTGCCGTGACTGCTGAATGGACAAGCAGGAGTGGCAGAGACTGAAGCACCAGATAGACAGATGCTCTACCTACCTAGCAAGGGTAGGTAGAGTTGGGATGCCCATTCCTCATCTTTAATCCCATCTCCACAGCAGTGAGGTGAGAGACTCCTGTCCCATCAGCAGGAATTCATCAGCCAAGATCAGTCACACTCTAGATAAACTTTGGAACTCCTGAAAATGTCTCTTCCCCATTTCATACATGAATTTATTTCATATTGAGCCAAACACTGAAAGGCTTTCTAAAAATGCCCATTCTCAAGGATATGCTCCAGGAAGCGTTTTGGTCCTGATGGAAATGAGTCGTTTGGACTTATTGTTAGAAAACAACTTCGGGGTGCAAAGAAGACCAGTGTGGCTGTTAACTTTGAGAACTGGAGCTAAGATGTCTCCACTTCTTTTCTGTCTCACCATTCCTGCGTCAGAACAATGTGGAATTTTGTGTATTGGGAACAGGGAAGAGAAGACAGTGCTACCAAATTCCTCATTTTATCTAGAAACAGTCTTGTACTCAACCTACTTTTCTTGGGTGTATTGGCAAAGGAAACTCTTTCTTTGGTTTTATCAGATCAAATCTGAACCTTTCAGCCTACCTTTTAGCCATTATTTTTTGAAACCCAAGACAATTCTGCTTTCAAATTACTTTAGCACAGTCCCCAAGTCATCTTAATTTTTAAGATATAATAAAGGGTTTTTTTTTATCAGATTATGAAATTGAGAACTAAGAATTTAGTGGAAAATGATGGGGTTCCAGTTGTAATAAAAGTGCTAAGGATAGTAATAATAATACTGTTTAACGTGTTAGGTATTTACTGTGTTTCAGGCACTGTTGTACCCTACATAATTGCTTTACATCCTTTATTTATTTATCTTTTCAATATTCTTATAAAGTAGGCATGTTTATTATTATCCTGATTTCAGTGATAAGGAAATTGAGGCATAGAGAAACTGAGTAGCTAGTCCAAAGTCACAGTTTGTATGTAGCAGAAGTAGGATTCAACCTTGATAATCTGGCTTCAGAGCCTACTCTGGATCTTACCCACTGTGCTTAAGTAGGAGTAAACAGCAGCAAGAAAAATGTAACCTTGAATCACATTTCCCTCTCATGCCTACCTCCAAAATCAATGTGGGGATCACATGTTCTGTTTGAAGCAAGGTTCGAAGTCACCCCAAGTAATATAACTAATCAGGACAGCTGTCTGAGTTCAATTAGTGATCTCTTTTCATTATGCCTTCTTTTTCCCATAATGCATCCGGATGCATTTAATATGTTCTTTGATGTTCTACTCTTTCATAGAGGACAAGGAATACCTTGTCCCTTAGCTTCTGTAGGCAAGTCACAGTATGTGAGCCACTCTGAGTAGCTCTGAAGAGCCAGAGGCCCTCTGAGAAAGATCAACAGAAAAAGAAGAGGGAGGGGCTGAGCTCTGGCTTGGAATCCCGTGGAGAGGAGGTGGAAGATGGTGGGAGACAAGTTACAGTCTGGCTGGTTCATGCAGGTCTATGTACCACCAGTGGCCCCACAGTCTCACTCCAGAAAGAAGAACTGTGAATGGAGTCAGAATGAGGACTCTCTCAGAGTAGGAGTGGAAACACAGAGCTGCCAAATCTGTGTGAGTGGTAAAGGCAGCTTCTGCCAAGGAGAAAATTATTGTCAACTGAGGAACAAGGCAAAAATTCCAGGAGAGGAAACAGTCCTGAAATGGAATCCAGGAGATCTTGTTCCTGGTCCCAACTCTGTGTGACCCAATCTGTTCTAGACATCAGGTTCCTGATCATAGCCAGGGGCACATGAGAGTGTCACAACTTTCAAGTATATCACCACCAAGGGGAAGCCCCAGGATTCCAAGCAACAGGTCAGAGACAGTCCTGTGTTTGGGAGCTCAGAGACAGTAGAGAACCTATTTCACTCCTCCCTCAAGGTATCCTTTGCTGAACTCCTGACCTACAGAGGAAGCTGAGTGGCGTTGGGCCTGGAGATGAGGTGAGGGACTGGACAGGCAAGGAGAGCAGAACAGGCAGGTGGACAATGAGAAGGGTGCAGCTGCACCTACAGACAACCAAACACAGAACAGGCTGAAGCTGGGCAGTGAGTCTCAGCTTCTTTCCCCTCCCTGTCATTTAGCCTAGGGGAAGAAATGAAGGAGCAGAAGTGTGAGCTATGTACACAGGGGAAACAGAGAAGTTGTCTCTGGAATTTTGTCAAGAGGAAGTATGCTAGTAGGCCCCACACCCTGAGTGCAGGACTTTCTTACTGGGTCCCTGCCTGGGTACAGTTGTTCTTACCCTGTGGTTTTGGGAGATATGTTCTCAGGGCCTCATGGATTTGATATCTCCTCTTTCTTTTGTAAAGGCTGGGCCTTCCCTGTTGGTTCTGGTAGAATGTTCCCAGGGTTGAGAGGAGCCTACAAGTGTTCCAATTGTGAGAGAGGCCCCAATGACTCAGTGAAACCTCATCCTTCAGAAGGAGGCTCTGGTTTCTAAACCAACAAGACTTCCATGTAGAAAAGTCTAGCCTGGTTTATTACCTGACCCTACCTTGCAAGAGTCGAAGTGTGGGGGTGTGAGAGAAGGCCCAGGAGGCAATGCTGACAGGGGTCTAGAGCACACACACAAGCTTGAGAGCTTCACCCAGGGCCAGATACCCTTATCTTTGCTCACCTGCCCCAGGTTCCTCAGTCCCCAGGACTAGGTTAAATATCAGATGCTATACTTTATGAAGTTCAAAGACATAACTGTGGTATTTAGGTGGAGCATGGAAAGCCTTCTTCTAGGCTGTTTTTTAACTACTTAAACCCAGGGAAGTAAAGTCCTGCTACTTCCACCATTTTAACCTGACCAACTGCACTATTACTGTGACATCTGACCCCAGTTGCTTCTACTGCAGCCTGACCTGGAGGCTCTGCTGTACCCTCAGTGGGATCAGAACTTTCCCCAGCTGAGTTCTGTATAACCCAAGGGCTTCCCCATGGACAAAGGACAGAAGAAAAAGAACCACAAAACTGAGTTAGGACATGAATGTCTGTCTATACTGGTCAATGGAGGAATTAAGGTTTGTGACCCAGGTACACAGAGCTACAGTGTATTGAAACTGAAGGAAGGGATGTCAGAGGACATGGGCAGCTGGGAAAAAGTAGTGGACAGTCTGGAAGGACTGTAATGTTTCCAAAGGTGGATCTGAGCTAAGAAAGTGGCTTTTGGAAAAGGATCTTAGGAGAGGAGATTTGTCTGAGCAGCTGTTCTGTCAGTAAGTGGAGTAGAAAATAGCCATTGCATATTTCCTTCTTCTGCCTTACCTCTCCCCAAGTATGGTGGGAGCGCAGAGGCTGTATGGCAGTTGGAGAGATTAGGCTTAGATAACATGATGGATATCATCTGGGACAGGGCATCAGGAAAAGCACACTTCAATGTCCCCATGAGCCTGAGCTGAGGAGGAGACATCCAGAAAAGACTGTCAGAAGAGCATGGTCTTTATCCAAATAGTGTTCATACAAGTCCTGGTTCTGTTTCTCATATGTGTGATCTGGAGTATGTCTGTTAATCTCTCAGAAACAAAATTCCTTGATTTACCCTATGGGAATATTAGCAAACCCACAGATTGTTAGGAAATCTGTAGGCCAGGCCCTGACCAGGTAGCTCATTTGGTTGGTGTGTTGTCCTGATATACTGAGGTTGTGGGTTCGATCTCTAGTCAGGACACTTACAAGAATCAACCAATGAATGCATAAATAAGTGGAACAACAAATCAATGTTTCTCTCTTTCTCTGTCCCCCTTCTCTCCCTTTCTCTCTTCCTCTCTCTTAGTCTCCCTCTCTTTCTCTCTCCATCAAAAGAAGAAAGAAAATCTATAGGTCAGCATATGCCAAATTCTTAGAACAGTGTGTAGCACAAAAATGGCTCTCAGTAAATGCTATAGTGTCTTAAGCCCTGATCTCCATTTCCATCTACCTAAAATCTTTGTAGAACTGTAGATTGCTTCTCACAGGCTCCATATACACCCTGCAAGGACAGAGCCAGGTGGGACCAGGAGATGGAACTGGATCCCACATTGCCAGCTTTCAACTAGACTATGCTCATCTCTGGGCCTGGGCCCTTTGTCTTGTGGGGAATACAAGGACTGCAGGCCTTGGATGCCTGGCTTTCTGTGACTGTGTGCCTGCTGTACATGGCAGCCATGGCAGGGAATGCCTTTCTATGGGGGCTGGTGGCAGTTGACAAGACACTCCAGGCACCCATGTACTAGCTGCTGGAACTTCTGGCAGTCATGGACTAGGTTCTGACCACATCCACAGTGCCCAAAACCTTGGCTGTGCTCTGGGGTCTGTCAGATGAAATCTCCTTTGGGACCTGCCTAGCTCAGCTCTTTGCTGTCCAAGTGAGTCCTCCTTGCTGCTAACTGTGGCTATGGACTATTATGTGGCCTCAGTGCTGCTCACTGTGGCTGTGGACTGCCACGTGGCCATCTGCCAGCTTCTATGCTATGTTTATTGCTGACCCAGCATGTGGTAAGCTTAGTGGCTGTAGCTACTGTGATCTGTGGTGCCTGCATGATGGTGCCCCTTATAGTCCTGCTCCAGAGACTGCCCTATTTTGGACAGCAGGTACTGCCCCACACCTGCTGTGAGCACATGGGTGTGGGTCGGCTGGCCTGTGGTGACACACATCCCAACATCTGGTACAGACTCGTCACGTGTTGCTTTCTCCAGCACTGGACCCAGGGCTCATAGATGCTTGCTCATTCTCCCCGTTGTTTGTTGCCTGCCATGCCATGGTGCCCCCCAAAGGCCCTGGGTACCAGCAGGGCCCATGACAGTGTCAGTGCTCTTCACTCTTTTCTACACACCTGCCCTCTGCTCCTTCCTGGCTTACCGTTTCGGCTGCCACACAGTGCCCTGCCATGTCCACATCCTACTGGCTAACCTCTATGTGGTGGTGCCACCTGCCTTTAATGTCTGAATTTGGGGGTACAGTAAGAAGTAATAAAGGATACATACAATGGAGCTACAAAGGCCAAATTCCTCATTGAAAAAATGGGGGGGGGTGAGAAACTCACGCTTCACAGAAAATCTGATATCCACCTTGGCATTTGAGTGAGTGTGAGACTCACCACTGCCTGAGAAGTACTCAAGAGGTGTAGCAGCATCAGGGACACAGAACTGTGTCTGGTACACAGTTCTTTATCCAGGACTCAGAACCTAATCTCTTGCTTTTATGTAGGGAGTCCAGTTGAGAGCCCAGAGGACTGGAGGCTCAATAGGCTCCCGTGACTGGTTAGAAGATATTGGGAGAGAACTTTTCTGAAAGACAGACCATGGAGGCTGTTGATATCAGGAACTTGAACTGGGGGCTGCATTTGAATAGTGGGGAGGGATAGAAATGTTTAGAAAGCCTATAACAGTGGAGGAGACTAATTTCTAGGGGTAAGTCAGGGCACATAACAGGGTAGACCAGTATGGTGTTGCTGAAGCAAATCCCCTAGATATACATTTTGGCGCTCATCCAAAGGCACTTGGTTAAGTTAATGGCTCCATCCTTGGGAAGAAGCAGGTAAGGTTGCATTTCCTTCTAGAATATTTCTGCCCTCAAAGCTGAGGGACACACCATAATCCCTCCTGAAAAGGACCCATCTGAAGGCCCCCACAGAATGTATCAGGTTTGCCTTAATCTGTTTGGACAGGGGGGCCCAGCAGAATGAGGGCAGATCTCAGCTTGGGGATGGATGAGAAAGACCCTGTTTGTAGTGAGAAACTCATTTCCATCCCATATCTGCAGGCACCAGTGTGTCGCAACACTTCCCTCCCACCCCGTATCCCCATACCTTCTCCACAGCCTCTTCCACCCTCAGTTCATTCAGATGTCGAAATCTGTGCCCCTCCTGGTGAGACTATTTGCTTGGACCAGAGATAAAAGCCTGGGGGAACTCAGAGGTTTTAGTTCATCCTGCAGCTGATGCAAGATGCAACCTGTCCCAGCCATTTTGACTACTCTGCTGCTGCTGTCCCTGGTGCTCCCAGGACAGCCTCAGGTACAGGTGGACAGTGGGGGGATCACACACAGGGAGGAAGATGATTCTATGCTTTGTATTGGCTCCCCTCACTGCTCAGATCCTTCAAGAACCCCCAGGTTCTGGGAGAGTGAAGGTAGAGATAGATGGGTGGAGGAGGAGAGAGTACCCGGCCTGCTCTGATGATCCCTGGGCTTAGGTGGGCACAGGGTGAGGGAGGAAAATAAAGATAAGGGTGAGTGGGAAGAATTCTGGACTGTCCACCTGCTCTTGATGAACCTTCATTTTAAGCAGAAGTTCACTACCCTTTACCTGTGCTAAGGGTGCAGGAACTGAGGGAGGTCAGCCTGGGCTGTTGTATGCATGTGACCTCTGCTCCATTTCCCTAAAGCTGCACTATTGAGCTGGAGTTGCAGTAGGCTGAAGACAAAGCCAGGTTAACTATTAGGGCCACAGAAGCTATGTGTGGGACTATTCAGAGAAGGATCGGGGACATATCTTAATTCTTGAAGATTCTGTAGAGAAACCTCAGCTGGTGCCACAAGCCTAGTCAACAACTTGGGAAGAAGTCTTCAATCTAAGGCTGGCTTATCCAGCTTCAAAATGGGAGTGGGCAGATGGATATAGAGGATAATAATAACTAGTCTTAATAACTTAAAATTTATAATAACTAATAATAACCATAGATTACTAAACGCCTTTGTAAATTAATATCTATATGTATTTTTGCTTCTCAAAGTAAAACATAATTATCCTCACTTACACAAAAGGACACTGGAACACAGAGAGAGTAATTCACCCATGGTTGCAGAGCCAGAAGTAGAACTGAGGCAGTCTGGCTCTGGAATCAGTAGGTTATAAGTTAAGATTGTAGGTAAGGGGAATAAGACCCCAAATTATGCATCTCTCATTTCTAGAAACTTTCCTCCTCACTCTATTTAGCGGAGGTAAAGCAGCTGCCTGCCACCCTTACCCTGCTGGCCTGCATCACACGCCCACCCAAACACAGCTGGCGTTCTGCAGCTCCCTTAGGAGCACGGGCACAGGATTTAGAACAAAGTTGGCAGCCTGGTCACTTATTAATCATGTGACTCCACAAAATATTATTTTTAAATAGTCAGAACCTCTAGTTTTTTCAAATATAAAGTGTAGATTACACTTTAAAGTCCTACACTTTATAAAGTCCTACCTTGTCATGTTCTTGTGAATGCTGATTATGAGTCCAGACTCTGGTGCCTGATGGTGCTGTTAATATTAATTTTCTTTCTTTGAAAATTTGGAACTCTCCATACCTACTGTCTTCAAGACAATTAAAAGTTGTGGGGATCCACTAAATCTCTACATTGGGAGTACTACAAGGAACTGCAGCCCCAAAACCAGTCCCCTGACAAATCTCTTTGGAGTAGCCTTACTCTGTCTCACAGAGAATCCAGGAACAGTCTGCTTCCAGTTATGGGAATTGCAGCCAGTATACAAGATCCAGGCAGATCCAGCCAGTGTACAAAGTAGGATGAAGCTGGCCCTATGAACAGGAGCTAGAAGGGGACTGTGGCTTCAGTTCTGAGAAGTCAAGGAAAGGGTCCCTCACACTCATGGCTGAAGTGTGCCCATAGTCAAGAACAGCCTCCTGTGCAGAAAAAGAAGGGTCAGACTCTTCTCTTGCCTTGTTGCCAAAAAGCACACTGTGCCCCAACATATAAGCTTAATGTACCTGTGACTTTGCAGTTGGTAAGAGATGTACCAGGCTCTGTCGATAAGAATGGCATATGCCATTGTGTGGTTTACCTGCCCAACAACCTCATCCCCTTGAAGCAGCTGGAACAGCTACTGAGTACGGCCCAGGAGCTCATGGGCAAGTATGAACAAGAGCTGTCCAGGGTGAGTGTTGGGGCTGGGGCTGGGGCTGGGGTTGGGGCTAGGTCTGGGACAGGAGGTAGCATAAGGATGAGCTCTGGTGGTAAAGAAGGAGCTGATGGAAGCACAACCCTCATCTTTGAGGCGAATCCTTAGTATGAAGGGAAAACTAGGTACTGCTATGGGGATCCTCAGGGGTACTAGCAGAGAGGCTTATGTAATGGGTATTTCCTACATTAATGGGTGAATTAGTGAGTTTGGATTCACTGGGAGCTGGGAAGAAAAACAAGAAAAGGTTTGGAAGTTAGATGACCAGTGCACAGGAGGCAGAAGAGGATTTGAATAGAAGAGTTAAAATAGGGACAATCGGTGGAGACATGTGTGGGCCAGGTGGTGAACTTGGAATTGGTGCTGTAAGTAAGGATGGGTAAATAGAAATGTTGCATTAATAGATGCATCAATAGAAGTGTGATGTGGGCAGTTGTTTTATGTAATGGTCATTAGTGGAGCTCCTTGGGAAGGTTAGTGGGATAGGACCAGACTGGAAGCTGGAAATCAGTCCATTTATTCCCTTACTAAACCACTCCTGAGAGTGTGTGGCTCTGAAGAGGAAAGAGAGAGTCTGGGTAGTTCAAGGGAAAGACTTATCATATTTTGCCATGAATAATACACTCTTTTTTTTTTGCCTAAGTTTTCAGGCAAAAATAAGGATGAGCATTATACATGGGTAGTACTAATTCTGTATCTATATACTGTAAAACAAAAGATTTTTTTTCCTGAAAGTTTGGGCCAAAAATGTGAGTGCACATTATGTGTGGGAGCACATTATATTTTTCCAGCAGGGAAAAGGATGCTAGTATTCTCAGCTGTGAAATAGGGATAATGTTAACGGCCACCTCAAGAGCTTTTAATGGAAGCAAATAAGATGACAGATATGAGAGAATTGTGCAGGCTTTGTGGCACTGGTGGGGGACCTGTAAATAGATGGGAAGAACCATGGCCACTGAGGTTTGGGGGAACTGATTGTCCATCCTCCCACGCTCAGGTCAGTGAGTATGCACATGCCACTGAAGATCAGGATAACCAGGTCCTGGAAATGAGCCATGACCTGAAGTTCAGGAATCCTACTGCCCTTGCTGCCTCCTATGAATCCCCAGCCTTCAACCTGCTGCGCCTAGAGCTGGAGGGAGCACAGGAGTTGGCAGCCCAGCTTAAGGCTAAGGGAAGAGTTAGTGCAGCTGGGGACCTTCTCTACCAACTCCAGAGCCAGGTATGTGGATGGATTTAAGAATCTCTCTCCCTTGCCCTGGCTGGTATGGCTCAGTGGATTGAGTGACAACCTGTGGACCAAAGGGTTGCTGGTTCAATTCCCAGTCAGGAGATATCCCTGGGTTGTGGGCCAGCTCCCAGCTGGGAATACATGAGAGGCAACCACACACTGATGTTTCGCCCCCTCTCTTTTTCCCTCCATTCCCCTCTCTAAAAATAAAATAAATAAGATCTTTAAAAAAAGGACCTGTCTCTTCTTTCTAGCCCCTGTCTCATCTAATTGAAAATTTGAATTTCCAAAATTACTTCTTTCTGGAGAGGAAGATCCTGAGCTGAGAAATGTGGGATTCTGAGTTCAACTCTTAAGAACACTCAGTGACCCACATTCCTGGCATCTCATTTCCATAGGTGGCTAATGCCAGTCTCACACTCAAGCTTCTGGCCGACTCTGACCAGCGCAGCTTCCGTGCTCTCCGCCAGGAGGTGGATGTCCTTGAGAGCCGGCTAAGCGAATGTGAGAGGGAGAAGGAGAAAGAAGAGGCCTCCAGAAACTCCAGCCCATTCCTGCCCCCAGGTGAGGTCTCATGTTAATTTTTCCAAGATATCATCTCCCCAAGGACAGGGTCGGGCATGTAGGGTTGGATATAGTGTACCTAGGGGTGGGCAGTAAAGATCTTGATGTAGAGTAAGTCTTTTATTCCTTTGTTTGGTGTATCACTAAGGGATGCAGACCTAGAATGGTACACTCTCACACATTGGCATACCCACATACAGAGACAAGTAAATACACCCACAATCAGACATATGCACTAGTCTCTATTCAGGCACAATCACACATGCTTATACATACATTTGCATAGGCATTCAGGTGCATGGACATACACTCAGATGCACATATACTTTCATATTCTGCTCTCTGTGGGTCATGTGCATCACATCAAGCTCCTATCTTGCCTGCTCTCTTCTCTAGGCTCTTGTGCCCATGGAGGCCTCCAGAAAGTCAGCAGACCCCTTGTGGTACAGCTCAATTGGAGAGGCTTCTCTTACAAGGCAGGGGCCTGGGGTCGAGACTCAGCCACCAACTCGTCCTCTTCCCTCTACTGGGTGGCCCCTCTGCGTACAGATGGAAGGTGAGTCCAGAATGTTTTTTCTTCTGCAGCAGGTTCATTCTAAATATTCCCTAACCTACCCTGACAGGTTTTCTGTTAGCTCCATCCCAGCTTCTTCTATTTCTATTTTTCCCTGGGAAAATTTAGTCTAGGCCTGACAGGTTACCTCCTAGTGCTTCTCTCATGGGTTAAAGATGGTCCAGACTGTCCTAAGCTTCCTTTATAAATTCACTGTCTGCAATTTCCCATCCCATCTAATCTAGAGCTGGTTCCATTCAAGACTGATCTCATCTCCAGAACAAATTCTTCTATATCTGGGCCTCAAAATCCTACCTTCTGCTCAGAAAAAATTCAGAGAATAAACTTGGCCATGCTTGACACTTGGAGTGAAACAAATCTGAGATTGATTCTCAATGCTGCCACTTAAGCTAAGTGACTTTGTGAATTAACATCTCAGACCCATCTTAGCCAGCTGTAAAATTAGAATATCACATAAGATTATATAGAAAAGTGTAAATGATATCGTAGGTGCAGAGAAAATATTTGTTAAAGAATGACTAAATGAATCAATGAGTAGACAAATGTACTCTTCAATAAACTGGCAGTCTGGCTAGGAAGGCAGATGCAACTCCCAGACCAGGTGTTTGAAGTGAGTACATACACAGTGTGATATAGACTCAATTGAGTAGGAGATCATGGGAGGAAGAGATGAATGTGGGTTGAATTAGTCATTGAAGAACCCCAGTTGAAACTTATCTAAGAATGATGAGCTCTCTGCTGATAATAATGCTCCCCAATTTCTATAGATATTTTGTAGCACACAAAACACATTTGCATACTTTTTCTTTTTAAGCCCTCTCAGAATCTCTGTGGGTAAGGCAAGACTTACTACCCAATATTAAGAGATGGCAATACTAACAAGTTAGGAATAATTTAAGAGACTTTCCAAAGTTACCTTCTGAATCCAACTTCAAAACTCTGTCCTACTACAGGACATCTGTGCCAGGGCATCTGGCAGATGGAAGGCAATGAAGTCTAAGAAAAGATTATCCATAAACAATAAAAAAAATAGCTACCACTTGTTCATTACTTACTTTGAAATGAATGCTCTAGTAATTACTTTATTTGTATTATCTTAGTCCTGACAAGCAGGTAATTTTTTTTTTAACAAATTTTATTTATGAGCTGAGTAACCTAGAGCCAATTATTTAACCTTTATGAGATCCATTCTCCCACCCCATGGGGAGAAAACCTATCTAAAAGTTATTTTATTATAATTAAATGAGATAATGCAGAAAAAACAAAAAATATATACAAAAAAGAACAAACAAAAAGAAAAAAGATAAAAAAAGAAAAGCAAAAAAGAGAATACATATACAGTGCTTATTAGGTATCATTGTTGTTGATGTTACTAGTACTACCAATACTGTTTTTTTACAATTATTTATTCTCTTGTAGCATATTGTAAGTAAAAAAGAAAGATTAAAAATCAATTCTGTTTGATTCCAAAGCCCCCACTATTACTGAGAACATTAGCTTGCTCATTTTTTAATAGCACTCTGTTTCCTTGCTTCCTGCTGTCACTTGCTGATTCTGGTGTGGGGTTTGGCTTAGGTACTTTGACTACTACCGACTGCACAAGTCCTATGATGACCTGGTACTGCTGAAGAACTATGAGCAGTGGAAGATGGGCTATGGTGATGGCAGTGGCAATACAGTATACAAGAACTTCATGTACTTTAACTACTATGGCACAGGTGAAATGGCCAAGGTGGACCTTTCTTCCAACAGCCTGGTTCTGCGGCGCCCATTGCCAGGTGCCACCTACAACAACCGCTTCTCCTATGCTGGTGTGTCCTGGAAAGACTTAGATTTTGCTGGTGATGAGAAGGGGCTATGGGTGCTCTATGCTACGGAGGAGAGCAAGGGCAACCTGGTTGTGAGTCACATCAATCCCAACACCCTAGAAGTGGAGGAAACCTGGCGCACCAGCCAGTACAAGCCAGCTCTGTCAGGGGCTTTCATGGCTTGTGGGGTGCTCTATGCTTTACGTTCTCTGAGCACTCGCCAAGAGGAGATCTTCTACGCTTTTGATACCACCACTGGGCAGGAGCACCATCTCAGCATCCTGCTGGATAAGATGCTGGAAACACTGCAGAGCATCAACTACTGTCCCTCAGATCACAAGCTGTATGTCTACAATGATGGCTATCTGGTCAATTATGACCTCACCTTCCAGACACTGAAGAGCAGGCTACTAAAGCCACTAGTCAAAATGTCATCTGGAGCTAAGGCTCCACCCAATGCTGTCAAACTCAACAAGCCCCGCAGGCCTTGAGACCCATAGTAATAGCATTGGTAGAAGTATGTCCTCTTCTTCACTCCCCAAAATAGCCATTAGTCTTAATGATTGATCGCATTGATTATATCTAGTAAATTCTTTACGCTTAATATCTCAATCAGCACATTAAAGTTCTCTTTAATAATGGTCTAGGTGGATTTAATTGAGGTTTGATTGGGAAATAAAATATGGGCTGGAAAACATTACTGTCTCTTTACCAGAATCCCAGAATTGTAGGAACTGGAATTTTAAAAAAATTCATATTTTGTGTTTTGAAAACTGTGAATTCAGCTCCTATAATTGTAGGATTATGTGAGCTAGGTTTAGAATCATCTCAGGCCTAGAACCTCTGGTTCCAGTGCCACAGATCCAGGGGAGCTGATCATTAGATTGAGATGTATAAGTTCCCTTCTTATCCGCAGCCACCTGTGGGGTACCTGGGAGAATAAAGGGCAGTGTCTTGGTGTGAAAATCAATGTTTCACTGTCCTGAATATATCTCACTTTCAAGTACAATTGGGAGAGGGCTTAGATTTGAGTCATGCTCTAACAAGTAAACAACTGATAGCTGAGCATGAAGCAGGCCTGACATGGATTGGGGTGGAGGTCCAGACATTCTAATAAAGAATCCTTTAGTGTGATAGCAGGAAGTCTCCTAGACAACTATCTGTAGTTTCTTTGTTCAACTTCAACACACTGAGAACATATGGGCCCGGACTCTCTCCTTGACATCTATCTTCATGATGAACTTACCCTCTAGGCAGGAAAATGGAATGTTCAAGGTTTTAGACCCTGAAGTCTTCACAGTCATACAGACACCAGAATAACCAACACACTGCTTCATTCTTATACTTTCACACATATTCATTCACAAATATATGTCCAATTAGACATGTGCATTCTCATTGTTACATATACAGTATTTCCATCCACACCCAAACATCAATATAGACATAAATATGCATTTTAACCTATTTACTAACAGAAAATTCATCTGCTACCAAAATAAAAATCAATCACCATCCTCCACATTTGCATGGAACTGAGAACCTGGCTTTTTAGTTGCTTAAACCTGCCATTAGGAATTTCACTGTTAACAACCTTTACTTTCACCTCTTGGTTTACAGACATTTCTTCCTCTTAATGCTTCAACAAAAAGGTAGGCATTTAAGATGAGACTTCAAAGGGCTGAAATAATTTTAGGACTGTATAAATGTAACTACTGCTTAACTGATAAGGAGTTGAAATTACATTCAGCCCTTTGAAGGCAACCGCAAGGATGATGTGGCCCCTGGTGAAAATGAGTTTGACACCCCTGCCCTAGAGGAAGCCTCCATGGCTAGTCCTGTTCCTGCTTCTAGCACACAGCAAATTCCACCCGCCGCACTCCACCAGTCCCCTGGGAACACTCTCAGTTAAGTCTAGAATCCCAAAATTTAGACACAAAGGAAAACACAACCTCCTCTTTCACTTAAGAACTTTGTTCTTGCTCCATTTCACTTTCTAATTCCCACCTCTTTCCAGATCACTAAAAAAAGCTATGAGCTTTTTCCTATAAGAGATTCTGTTCTTATCCACATTTATATACTTTGATCTAAGGCTTCAGTAGACCCTGCTTTTCTTACTACATGCCTAATATTCCTACAAGAAACTCACACGTAGTACCACATATCCCACATAACCAATCTGGTTTTTAATTTATTTTTTAATAGTTCTATCCTGAGAACTTTGTGCCCAATTTCCTGGATAATTGTCTTATTTTATTTCATTATATAGACCTGGACTCAATAAATATGTCCTCTTTTCCCAGTTAGTCCTGGCGGAGACTGTGAGGCCAGAGTTAACATCACAATATCTCTTTTCTGAAGAGGTTATGATCCTGGTGGGTGGGGCAGGGGAGGAGCAGCCCTGGGAGGAGTCACCTCTGCTTAACCCACCTTGCACCAAGTATGAATCAATAGCCAAGACAGATCTCAGCTGGGCCGCCTTTGGAGAACCGGAGTGAGGGTAGAACTTCGCAAAATACCTGCGTCAAGCTTGGTCACTCATCTTTTTTGGGGCAAAAAGCCTGTGACCTGAAAACACAACACCTGAGACAGAGGCCAGTGGTCTCCCCTCACTCCATCTGCCCCAGCTTCCACCTGTTCCCCATTTGCCTTTTCTCCAAGCTCCATGCCGCATGTCATCTCTCGAACATCCAGGATGGCCCAGATTGGGCATCTTTCAGGTCAGCCTGCCAACAAGAACATTTCTTCAAGTATCATTCGAGTGACATTAAAGACACCAGGCAAGCAGGAAGACTTTATGATAGCTGCTGATACCTCAGTGAGGCAGTTCAAAGAGAAGCTATCGGCTCATTTTAAATGCCAAATGGACCAGCTAGTGCTGGTCTTCATGGGCTGCCTTCTTAAAGACCATGACACACTGAGCCAGAGGGGCATCCTGGATGGTCACACCATCCACTTGGTCATCAAGTCCAAACAAGGCTCCAGATCCCTGACCCATTCCTCCCAGAACATGCCAACCAAGAAGCTCTGCCACCGGGACAGAAACACCAAAGGAAACAGCAATGAGGTATTCCAACCTGCTGTTATGAATCACACTTCAGTGGAATCAGTCCTCTTTGTGGAACCTGATGCACCCCAAGGGCTTACCCAGGATCTGGAAGTGGGTAGACATGAGTGCATAACACAGATGCTGGAAAATTCAAGTGCCCAGTTGCTTCTGTCTACCACCGACCTAATGAGACAGTTCATCTCAGAACACCCAGAAATGCAACAATTGATGCAGCAGAATTCAGAAGTCTCACACATCCTTGACAATTCTGAGATCCTATGGCAGACCCTGGAACTGGCCAGGAACCTTGCCTTGATTCAAGAGATCATGCAGATCCATCAACCTGCACAGACTCTTGAGTGTCCTCTGAACTCACCTTCACAACTAGGTCTAGAGACAATCCCAGGTGGGAACAATACCTTGGGCCAAAGCTATGCTGATTCCAAAGATCAAATACTGAACAGCTCACAAGATCCCTTTAGGGGAAACCTTTTCACAGTTCCCATAGAAGGACAAGTGCAAGAACAAGTCCACTCCTCACCCTCATATCCACCATCATCCCAGGAAAGTCTGGACCAGCTCCCTGTAACCCAAGTCATCTATACTAGTTCTTGTGATTTATCTTCAATCTCCTCATCCAATGCTACTCCCAACAAGGTGAGCCATACTTCTAGGGGTAATACTGCTACTAATTCCACCAAGGGCCAGAATCATACCTGTGACATTCAGCAGCCAGCTGGAGTACAAGCCTTACCTAGAAGACAGTTCACACAGCAACTCCAAGCAGAAGACAAAGATGCCACCATCTCTCAAGATAGCTCTGGCCAGAGGTTGGAGGATGACCTCCAACTTTCAGAAGAGCAGACTACTTCCTCCCAGATCATAGGAAGCGTGATGAAATTGCTTTTGAACAACTCCTACCTGGCAGTCCAGATGATGATGTTCATGAGTATGTCCCAGCTGAATGAACAATGGAGGCAGCAGCTTCTCACCTTCCTGCAGCAGACGCAGCTTTCTGACATTCTTCTAGCCCTAGCCAACCCTAAGGCATCTCAAGCAATGTTGCAGATTGAGCATGG
Source organism: Trachops cirrhosus (assembly GCA_028533065.1). Lineage (NCBI taxonomy): Eukaryota > Metazoa > Chordata > Mammalia > Chiroptera > Phyllostomidae > Trachops > Trachops cirrhosus. The sequence goes on from CM052543.1 coordinate 38,388,126, forward strand.
TCTACAGCTGCTGACTACTGAGGCTCCTGTTCTTCTGCCCTGGATTGCACCTTATCTCTGGGGCTTGGGTTGTCTTCCTGCCCCCAGTTGCAGCTACCCTGACACAGTGCCCAGGGCCTGGGATGTGCCAAATATGGCTGAGCCTGAAGAGCCTGAGTGCTGCCATAAATCTGGAGCAAGCCTGTAGAGGCTACAGTCTATAGCTGAAGATCCCGCCCCTCTTCTACAAGCCCCTGAGATTCGTTTCAGCAAGCAAATGGAATCACTTCAGGCCATGGAATTTGAGAACCACCACACCAATCTGTAGGCACTCATTGCTGCTGAGGGGGATACCAACACTGCTATTTGCAAGCTCAGGAGATCCCAAGGATTCTAACGCCCATGTCTGTTTCCTTGTTACCTGCCTACTGACCCATATGATCACCTCATTTGCCAGCCAGAGAAACCCTGGAGTAGGAGAAAGCAACCAATACTTTCTCTACCAAATAATTGACCACTGGCCATTACTGGAAGATCTGTCAATAAAATGGCTACTCCCCACTCACCCCTATGTGAGGTTTGGCTTTGTCTCTTTCACAAAAAAGGCAACTATCTGTGTGCAATATCCTAGTCTCACCTACCTACCTCCATGAACACACATATACATACCACATGTCTATATTAATATAGAGAATCACAGATGCACACATAGAACCACATGCACAGATATCATACCATGATTACATACCCTGGAACATGCATATGTAGTGTCAGACAGATGTGAACACATGCACAGGTTCACATATCTCAGGTCCACATATATTCACATATATAGACACAAATTCAACACACAGGTATGCACAGCCATATGCTCACATAGATACACGCTTCCTAGAGACATAACAGATCCATATGAAAGAAAGGCAAAACATACACAAGGGAAAAATACTTCAGATGGATTCAGATATTTAGTCACAAAGACTTGATATCTCAAATCCAAATTGTTCAAATTTGAAAGTGGAAAAAGAAAGGCCTGGTGGGTCAGCATGGGAAAAAGTCCATTTTAGCCAGGTCTTAATAACTATTCACCCTCCTAGAAGTCTCTTACTAATTGCCATTTTTACAATCATAGGGCTTTTCTGGACTGTTCCTATTCTCTATCACAGACAGTTGCTGGCAGCCTACATCTACAAAATGTGCAGGCCTCTGTGGGGCATGATACTTTTCAGTAATATTATTCTTCAGCATATCTAGTGTTTGAAGCTCTTATTTTCTATGGTTAGCCAAAATCTCATCACCTTTTTTTCCTTTCTCTCCAAGAGTATCTCAGCCAATTGGTATGAAAACAATTGTAGTTCAACTACTCAATTATTAAATCATTTAAGAAGCTCTTGCCATAACTTAATAGGTTAAGTATTATTTCAGGCATTGAAGAAATAGCAGTGATAAAACAAAGACTCATTATTTATGGAATTTACTTTCTTTTGTGGTGCTACAGTATTCACCTCATGGACATGTTAGGTGGTGATACATGCTATGAAGGAAAATGAAGCAGATTAAGCTGTTCTAAATAAGGAATAATCAGGACAGGCTTCTCTGAAAAGGTGACAGTTGAGCAGAAACCAAAAGGAATTTGAGTTAAACATGTCTCCCAGGATATTTCCTGGGAGAAGTATGTTCCAGGCAGGGAAGGCTGCATAATAAAAGTAAAAGCCATCAGGTAGGAGTTTTATTTCTTTGAAGAATAACAAAGAGATGATGTAGCTTGAGTGAACAAGAAAATGGGGATAAATAGAGATCAGAGAAATCATGAAGAGATTTGTAGGTCTGGTGAGGAATTTGTATTTTACTATGAAAATCCCTGTTGGACTTTGAGAAAAGGATAAAAGTTTTTAAAAATTTATCAGCCTGGCTATTGAGTATGAAATAGACTGCGGTAAGGAAAAGTTGGAAGCAGTAAAACTAGTAGATGTTTTTGTAACATAACAGGTAGAAGATGGTAGTGTCTGTGACTAGGGTGGGATCAGTGGAGGGAGTGAGGAGTATTCTGATTCTGGACTGCAAAGGAGATCCACTATCGGTGTTCCTTGCAGACCTCCAATTCTCCAGCCTTGACATCTTCATCAGCAAGAGTGAAGGACAGGTCCACAAAGATCCAGGTGTATCTAGCAAACCTGCTGCCAAAGACACCCATTCCACCATTGCCACCTACCAGAAAGATATGTCTCAAGAAAGGAATTATAGCTAAAACTGATGCTATATCTCCCCAATAAGACATCTCTACTAATCTAATTAACCCTTTACCTTAGTTTCCTCCGTTTACAAAAAAAAGCCTAAGCTCTCCAGGTCATCTTTCTATCATCCCAATATGCTTGAGCGTCTCTCATCTGACTCAATATTCCATTCATCAATTCTCCAAATCTTTCCATCTTACCAATTAGAACTCATAATTTAGCAACAGCAGAACCCTTATACCTACAACTTTCCAAATGTTCCCTCAACCTTCTTTGTTGTTACTTAATTCTGGTTGTCCACTCAGGACACTGCTTCTCCAGCAGTGCCAGTTGCTTGTTTCATTCCCCGTGGACTTACAAGAAGGGGTCGGTGTCCTCCCTGTACCTTCTTTTGCAATTTGACCACAATTATATACCTCCAACGTTACTCCATATCTATCAGTATAATTATTCTGGCACAGTACTCACCTAGCAAACTCGTAATGGTCTATCCAACTCTGCCTGCTCTCTCTGTAGGCAGAAAAAAAGCAGACAACATTGCTGACTGATCTCATCTAAATTTATTACCAAAAAGCATTACTGGTCTGTTAGTGATCCTCCTACATTTTCCTATTCCAATATTTCTCAACAGAATCTGCATTAAAATAACCTGAAGAGTGTGTAAAACACGAATTTCTGAGCTCCATTCCAAGAGGGTCTGATTCAGTAGGTTTAGAGTGGAGCCCCAGGTGTTGCTGATGCTGCTGGTCTGGGGAACCACACTTGGAGATCCAGTGCCTGAGTCAATTCACTATCTTATTTTTTTTGAGATGATCATTTTCTATATTTTCAGCTCTTCTTAAACTTTCACCATCCTCATTTCTATTTTCAGTTACAGCTGATGTTTTGATTATTCCAACAAGAAGACAAAAGTGATCACAAGTGACTTATACCTGTGTCCACTACTAAATCAGCATTTGTACTCATACACTCTGCCCTCCAACCTGTTGTATTGAATAACCTGTCCATGCTCCTAAATCAAACTCTCTACTAATATATCTTCACAAACATTTACTCTTGAATTGTTTTCTCGTTCTTCTGCATCATTTTTTTTTCATTGGATCGTTCCCATCAGAATAAAACTATGATGTAATACTCTCATCTTAAGAAAAAACAAAAACAAAAACAGCCTTTATCCTTTGAAAAAGCATTCCCATACAGTCACCATCCTTTCATCTCATTTAAAGTACTCTTATTGGATCCACTACTTTTCCAATCCATTTGCTTTTAAATTCACTCCATCAGGTCTTCTGCCCCCACAACTTTTCTAAAACTTGTTTCATCATGGTCCTAATTCTCTCTTGTCAAATCCAGTATCAATTCTCAGTTCTCCTCCTACTGACTTACCAGCATTATTTGGCACATTTGGTTACTTTCTCCTGGAAACTCTTCATCTTCTCTCTTTTTCTTTGCTTTTTTTGACTTAATGTTTTATTTTTCCTAAATATTCTTTGCTGAATTCATCTAATCTTCCAGACTTCTAAATATTGTAGGGTCCTATAACTCAGTCTTTTTACCTCTATTCTTTTCCTATATTTGCTAGGCTTATGATTCTACTTTGTCAATGTGGATGAACTCTAGACTCATGATATTGAATTATCTTCCTACATTTCCATTTTGATATAAAATAGACATTTCAAGTATAAGTGCAACTGACCTATTTTTTTTTGTATAACCACATTCCCTCTTTTACTCTAATGTCAATAAATAGCCAATCCATTCTTTGAGTTCTTCTGAATACTACTACTACTACTAATAATAATTTATCTTTATTTAGAGAGAGGAGAAGGGAGGGAGAGAGAAAGAGAAACATCACGTGAGATAACAACATCAATTGGTTGCCTTTGGTACTTGCCCTGACCAGGGACTCAATCTGCAGCCCAGGCATATGTTTTGACTGGGAATTGACCTGGCGACCTTTTGGTTTGTGGGACAATGACCAACCAAGTGAGCCACACCAGCCAGGGCAGTAATATATACATATTTTTTTAAGTTAAAAAATTATGTCACCCTCTACCTCTCTCTCATAGTCTAGCTTCTGCCCATAAGAAAGTCAACAGTTTTAAAATACGTAAAGGATTTATGACTAATGCTGAATCAGAGAAAAGACAAGAACATAAGATTCCAAGAAGAAGAGGGTTCACTGAGGAGTATCTGAATTTGATTCTTAATGGGGACACAAAATATTAAGGAGTCTTTCTTAGTTCTTCAATCTAAGTGATTTTCCACATACCCCATAACAGGGCTTGAGGAAGCAGGACTCTTGGACTCAGAAGGAGGGTCAACCAAGGCCCCTTACTATGAAAAAGGCAAATGAGATAAAGAAAGTGGAGAAGTTAAAGGTTGTTGGAGATGAAGTTCCCAGGGATCCAGAGTACCTTAGAGAAACCTAAAGAATCCATTGTATGAGGCTGTGATGTCAGTGGTGAGGTCACAGAGGTAACCTGACAGAGTGGGTTCCAGTCCAGAAAGCTTCAGGGGTGTCTGTTCAGCAAGATGAGGGTGATTTGGAGCCCTGCATAAGAGAAAGGACAGGGTCACAGCTGTTTGGTATGTATTCCCCAAACTGGGTCATTCTTCTTTCTATAACATCTTTACTCATCAACTGTAGACCTCTTCCCCAGGGCCTCAGGTGTTCCTTCCCTGACCTCAACATCTGTCAAACCCATAATCTTCTCATAGCATCCTTTCCCAGGGACCTCATTGCCCCTTCTTTGTGGATCCATCTGTTTCCCCACCTTAAGATCCCAGGTCCTCTTTCTGATCACCTTTCCTACTTTCACCATTGCCCAAAAGGATGATCTTTGTCTCCCTTTCACATCCCCCAGCTGTGTCCCCACATACCTGGGCCTCCTACTGCCTACCATGGCCAAAAGTGGAGAGGCCCTGCCACAGGGCAGCCCAGCACCAGTCCAGGATCCTCACCTCATCAAGGTGACAGTGAAGACACCCAAGGACAAAGAGGATTTCTCAGTTACAGACACTTGCACCATCCAGCAGCTAAAGGAAGAGATATCTCAGCGCTTTAAGGCTCACCCTGACCAGCTGGTCCTAATCTTTGCTGGCAAAATCCTCAAGGACCCTGACTCGCTGGCACAGTGTGGAGTGCGAGATGGACTCACTGTCCACCTGGTCATCAAGATGCAGCACCGTACCATGGGCACCAAGTCCTCAGCTGCCTCAGTCCCTACCCCAACCCCTGGAGCAGTCCCTCAGCCAAGCTCTATTTACCCAGCAGGTGGGCCACCCACCTTTAGCTTAGGTGTCCTCACAGGCTTCAGTGGGCTGGGCCTGACTTCTGGAAGTTTCCCTGACCAGCCAAGCTCACTGATGTGGCAGCATGTATCTGTGCCTGAATTTGTGGCTCAGATCATTGATGAGCCTTTTGTCCAGGGTCTGCTGTCCAACACAAGTCTGGTGCGCCAGCTGGTTCTTGACAACCCCCACATGCAGCAGCTGATCCAGCACAATCCTGAAATTGGGCATATTCTCAACAACCCCGAAATCATGCGGCAGACACTGGAGTTTCTACGCAACCCTGCCATGATGCAAGAGATGATGCGTAGCCAGGACCGGGCACTCAGTAACCTGGAGAGCATTCCTGGTGGCTACAATGTGCTTCGGGCCATGTACACAGATATTATGGACCCAATGCTCAATGCAGTACAGGAGCAGTTTGGTGGCAACCCTTTTGCTGCTACCACTACTGCTAATGCTACTACTAACAGCAGACAACCTTCCAGGATGGAGAACTGTGACCCTCTTCCCAATCCCTGGGCTTCCACACATGTTGGCTCAGGTGGCAGGCAAAGCAGGTGGCCTGGGGACCAGGACATATCTGAAATTAGAAATAGAGTTCCCAACATTTTGGGTAGTATAGGGTTCTATGACTATCTCCAGCAATTACATGAGACTACCCAGTCCTTGGGAACCTACCTACTAGGGACAGCCTCTACCCTCAGCCCAAGCCAAGAAGCACCACCACCAGGAAACCAAGTTCCCCCAACTACGCCTGCACCCCAGAAACCTGAGTCAGACCAGTCACTCCCCAAGGAGTCAGTGGCAATCAAAGGCAATCCCTCTTGCCCAGCGTTCCTGAGATACTCCTTACAAAGTAGTTCTAGACAAAACAGAAACCAAGATCATACAGGGAACGGCTCCACTGGTCACAGCAGCAACATGCCTGATCTTATCTCAGGACTAGGAGGCACTGCCAATAGGGCCCCATTTGTTCCTTCAACACCTTCCTCCATGGTGGCTACCCCTGGAATCCCTGAGCATGCCTGGTTACCACCACCAACATATCCTAGATCTATGTGGCCAGCCAGCATGAATCAGGCCCCACAGTTACAGGATGATATGCGTCGGCAGCTGCCCCTTTTACTGCACCTTCAGGCATCCATGGCAAACCCTCGTGCCATGCATGCCCTGTTGCAGATTGAGCAGGGTTTGCAGGTCCTGGCAACTGAAGCACCTCACCTCCTACTCTGGTTCATGCCTTGCCTAGCAGGACTGGGAAATATGGCAGGAGGTGCAGAGCCTAGAGAGGGGACCCTTATGCCTGAGGCTCCCCCCGCAGCCCCAGCTCCTGAGGTTCCCCCAGCACAGGGCTCTGTGGAACTAGGCCTCCATTCCACACCCTTCCTCCAGATACTGCAAGCCCTAGCTAGTGCCAATTCCCAGCAACTGCAGCCTGAAAATCATTTCCGTGTACAGCTAGAACAACTGAGAGCCATGGGGTTTCTGAATCCTGAAGCCAACCTCCAGGCCCTCATCGCCACAGGGGGTGATGTGGATGCTGCAGTGGAGAAGCTGAAGCAGTCGTAAGAGCCCAAGTTATTCAGACTGTATCTTTCCCTCTGTGCCCTTTCCCCCATATTCCACTGCACAGCTCTACCATTCTTGGATGCAGCTGCACTATGAACCAAATTTACTATGATGCCCTTTACTGTGGAGACAATGTCATTCCAGAGTCAGTGAGAAAGAACGAGGGCCAGAAACAGGGTGGGGTGCTGTGAGTTACCCAACCACCCCTGCCATTGTACCATCGTGGGGCCCTAGTCTGAGCTCTGCATATGCTTGTCTTGAGATGCAATTACATCCAATCTCCAGTGTCACCTGCTGCCTGAGTCTGATTCTTTGTGGGCTCTGAGGGAAGGGGAACACACGGGAGAAGAGGTGGTATGAAAGGAGCTATATCTGCATGGATGGGAGGGCTTGAGAGAAAACTAGAAGATTTAAAGGTAGAAGATTCAGAGGCATGGAGACCAGAGCAGGACAAGCTGAGGCAGTTTTCTTGGTGTCTTTTCAAATGTCCCCCAGATTTTGTGTCCTTTAGGAGTTGCCGCCATGTACTCCATTCTTTGGTGCTCCTACCACCAGCCTGATTGAAGAGTGAAAGTGGTCAGTTTCTCATTTTTATTCTCCCTGAAGACTATCCCACAGGTGGTTCTCTTTTTCTGGATTGAATGCTGGTCCCTGAGTGGATAGAGATAGAACAGGACTCTAAGATTTTCTCATCTAACCAGGTTTAAAAGTTTCTCTAGCCACCAGATTCAGACAGTTGTCATTGACACAGACACTCTGTGCTCTGTATTTCTTGCAACTGCTAGGTCTGAAATTGTCTGCCCTGGGCTCAGCATTCACTATTAGGAATTCAATGCGAGTTAAAGAGATGTGACCCTGGCCTCATCTGGTAGCAAGAACTGTTTGTAGTGTATTTGAAGAGTGCTCATTTGTAGTTACAAACTATGAAAAATGCTGTGAAGACAAAAGAGGGGAGTGTGAAATAGCTTAACAGGTTTGATCTAGTCTGGGGAGACAAGGAAGACTGCTGTGAGTATGCACTTTAAGCTAATATCTGCAAAGTAAGAATGAAGTAGGTAAAGATTTGAGAGGGGCGGGAAGAACATTCCAGCAGAAGGGCCATTACATGCAAAGGCACTGAGGTGAGGCATGTGTCACACACAGGTAGTGCTCTCGGAATATTGGACTCAATTTTACTTTGCACTGAGGAATGCTTCCTGTTGCCTGTGTACTTCTAGAGTGAATGAGTTACAATTCACAAACCAAGTGAGTGAACTATGCCTTCCAGCACCCCCTACATGAGAATGTGCCCATTGGCTCATACTGGTAAGCACACTATAGAAAAATGTACCAACACAGTGCATATTCACAGGTAAATACACTTTCACATCTGCATGGTTTATGTCCACATGTGTAAGCACAAACACACAACACAATCTGTTAGAGTTTTACCACAGAAATGGATTATAAACATTTTTTAAAAGTATGCTACATTCCTGTGAAAGAAAGAAAAGTGTCTTTGGTAGAGGAAACCACTATGGTACAAGTGGCCGTGGAGTATGTTTAAATGTCACTCACTCAGTGTTGGAGTTCCTTTCAGGGACTGGGAGAAACAAACTCTCTTCCTGGAACCCAGGATACTTGGATCAAAATATATATTTTAGCTGCTTGTAGGTAGTTTAGAAATAAAAAGAGCTTTTGGAGACTTTAGCCTACTGTTCCAGGGTTCAATCTCTAGTCAGAGCACCAGATTTGAAAGCCCCCTTTACCTTCCACTTCACTCCCCATATCAGTGGGGAACTTCTTGCTCAGATCAAGGGAACTGTAGTTATTGATGCTGTTAGGGAAAATCAAGATAAAAGTCTCACCTCCCTGTTTTTTGAAACTAACAAAGCAAGTGCTTTGGGCTGTCTCTGACTGGGGAAGATATACATATATAATCTCTAATTTCCATCCAGGGAATACCAGGTAGGTATAAGAAAAAAAAAACAGGGAAAGCAATGTTGCTGCTTTCATCTGTCATATATGGGAAAGGAACGCATGAAGGCTCATGTGAAGGAAAGCCAGTTTACCAGAGCAGGCAGCAGGTGGGAATCTGCATCTGAAAGTCCTGGGTAAGAAGAGTCTTCATTTAATGGACTCATTTCTGGCTATCTCTTTTTGGGAACACTCTACAGCTGATGGGGTATCTAGAATCCTTGCTATAGTCTCATCTGTGTCTAAACTCATCAGCTACACGCCCTGCTCCATAGTAAGGAGGTGAACTTCCAGGAGAAGGAAGTCCTGGGGCAGGCACAGTCACAGTTCTCCATGATCAGCTAACATTGGGCCTGGTACATGGAAAGCACTTAGTAAAGGATTGATTCAGCCAACATTGTATGAGGAATGAGGAAATGAGAATTTGGTTGAGGAGACTAACTAGATATGAATCAAACAAAGGATATTGCAGGACTGGGGATTGTGCTTGGGGAAATAAGGACTGCTGGGGTTTGGGAAAGAGAGATTCTTGTGGGCTGATGTTACTAAAAGGGCAAGTCTCCATAGATGTCCCATGTGCAATCCCAGCTCTGATTCTCACACTATCAGTAGTGCTCCAAGTCAAATATCTGGGCCTTGGAAGGACCCCACACTAGGGGGTGCTGTGGGTAAAGAATAGAAGTAGGGTCAGCGTTCTGATTATACTATTACCCCTGTGAGTGTTCCCTAAGAATACAGGGCCTGAGGACACATTGGGCAGTTAAGGCTTATATGCTATTCTGAACTAAGGGGAAGTAGGCAACTCACAGGTAGATAAGAAAGAGCAAACATGGTCAACAAAGTTTTGCTCAGCCACCCAAATATAGGGAGGCAGAGGGAGCCCAACTGACTGTGCAATTCTGTCTCCTCACATATTCGTTAGGTTAAGGTGATAAATTCCTTCCTTTAAGCAGATTTTTCTACCTGTAATCCTTCAGAGAGTTAAAGGTTCTTTTGGAGTCTGTGTTTCTTGAAACTAAGCAGCTTAAAATAATTTATATACTAAAAACATATTTTGGGGTGAAAAACTCTGCTTCCCCTCAATGTCCAGAGTGCAGAGAATGGGAGGGATAGTGTGTCAAGCTGAGGTGGGAAAGACAGGTGAGTGCAAGATAGCACAGGGCTTTGTTGCCCATGTAGGAAGTGTTGATTTCATTCACAATTTATGTGGAGCATGAATGAGAGAGTGGTAAGGGTAGAAGCCAGGTCCTGTCAAGAGACCTCTATAGTCATTCTAGCTGGAGATGGGGTTGCCCTTAGACTGGGGTTTTCCACAAGAGCATACAGCAAGAAGTGGACAACTGAAAATATATTTTGGAGATAGAATTTATAAAACTTTCTGATAAGTTTGTATGTGCAAAGTTAAGAAAATTGAGGATTTATTTATTTATTTATTTATTTATTTATTTATTCAGGTAATATTAATTGAACACCCTTTCTACACCAGGGCCTGTGCTAGGTGCTGGAGAAAGGAAGTGTTCCAGACACAAAGCCTTGTCTTCACAGAGCCAGCAGAGAGGGAACAGGCACCAAACAATCAATACAATTTGAAATGAAGGGAGAAGCTAAGAAGAAAGTAAGGAGGGTAAGGAGGTAGAGATCCATAGGTGAACTCTTTTTGGGTGATAATCAAAAAGAACATCATTTAAGCAGAGATGTGATTAATAAAGATTTATTCAAGTAAAGGTAGGTCAGGAGCAAGAGTTCCCAGCAAAGGGACATCAGTTAAAAAAGCAGGTACTAGCTTGGTGTGTTCTGGGGGCACAAGCAGTCTGTTATGACTACAGTAGACACTTGGGAGATGGGGTCAAGGAGGCTGACATGGGCCAAATTATTAGGGCATTTTAGTCTTGGTAAGGCATTTAGATTTAATTAAAGCACAATATAAAAACTTTTGATGGTTTTGGGTACAGAGGTGAGGTTAATTGAGCTATATAATTAAAAGATAATTTTCACTTTTTATGGTGTTAAGACCTGACAATGCTTTTTCTTTATTTGTAATGCAAGTGCCTGACTTCAGCTTTGATACCCTAGACATCCACTTCAAAGACTGCTATCTCCAAAAAACACTGCCAGCCACAGACCTAGATAAGGAGACAGGGCCTCTCACCCCTCTCATAGTTTTTTTCTCTTGTTGTGGTTTAAATTCTTGCTCCTGAGTTTTAAATCCACCAATAAAGAATAAATCCACACACTAGGCGCCTACTTTTGACCTCAATAAAAGCAGAACCCAAGGTCTGTACTCTCTTCTTTGTTTGCCTCTCTCTCCCCTCCCCCACCCCAAACCCTGTTAC
>CM052543.1:38399993-38414655 GCA_028533065.1 Trachops cirrhosus
CCTCATTTTTTTGAATTCTTATTTCTTCATTCTTTTCTGTGTGGTTGTTTCTTTCTTCCTTCTAGTACACTCCATTGATGTGAGATCCAGCTTTCGTTCCATCACTATTGGTTCCCTGTGCATTTTTCTTCATTTCACTTATTGTAGCCTTCATTTTTTCATCTAGTTTATGACCAAAATCAACCAATTCTGTGAGCGTCCTAATCACCAGTGTTTTGAATTGTGCATCTGATAGGTTGGCTATCTCTCAGTCGCTTAAAAGGATGGGTTCTGAGGCTTTCAATTGTTCTTCTGTTTGAGCCATCTCTCTTTCTCTCTCTCTCTTTTTTTTTGGTCTTGTCTCACCTGTTAGGTATGAAGGGCAGAGCCTTAGGTGTTCACCAGGGCGGGGCAACCCAGCTGCTGAGTTGTGACGCTGTATGTGGGGCAGGGATCCGAGAGGGAACAGTGGCACTTGCTCCACTCTGCCAATTTCAGTCCCTTCTGCCGCTTCCCCCAATTAAACTGAGCCTTTCTGGTGCTGCTCTATTTCCCAGCGCCGGGATCCTGGGTTGGGCGCGGTGCCTTGCTTCACAATTGCCACCTTGCTGGGTCTGCCGGTTGCCATCCCTTCGCCAGGGTCTGCCAGCCACTGCTTGTCTGCCCACAGACTGCCCGCTGAGGTCTTACGCACCCGGTCCTAATGCTCTTTGAGCCGTGGGATCCCTTTCCGCCCGGCTGCCCAACTCCGCCCCTCCTACAAGTCTGGATGAATGTGTCTATTTTAACTCCTTGGGTGTCAGACTTCCATACAGTTCAATTTTCTGTCAGTTCTGGTTGTTTTTCTGTTTCTAAATTGTTGTTGTCCATATCTTGGTTGTGCGAGGAGGCACAGTGTGTCTACCTATGCCTCCATCTCGGCAGAAAGTCTGCCATGAAGTTTTGCAAATGCTTTTGACATGCTTGATCAGTCACAGCACCTTCTCATACACTGCACATATCTTTTTTTTTTTTGCATTTCATTTGTGTTTTTATCATTCTTGAAATAATAAAGCACAGTATGCAAAAATGTGTATTTTCTTCCATCTTCAATATTAAAATAGCTACACAAAAATTTACCAGTTTTGATAAGTTTGTTTTATTTATTTTTTGAATTTTTAAAGAAGCATTTAATTGCATCTACTGAGAATGTAAGTTATGATCTTTCTCTTTTAATCTTTTTTCATTTTTCATTTTTGTACAATTACAGTTGTCTCCATTTTCTTCCCATTACTCTCCCCTGCCCTACCCACCCTCACCTCCCACATTCAATGCTCCCCCCACCCCATTGTCTTTGTGCATGGGTCCTTTATACATGCTCCTTGATAAGTTTTTTTTTAAATTTACACCCATATGACAGCTGTCACACAATCTAACAAAATTGTTTAGAATGAAGTTAAAGACAACTGAGCACTACTAAAGCCATCTTACAGAAAAAAACCAAACAAACTTTTTGCCCAACCCAATAATAAGTCTGTCTTTTCCAAGGTTTCCTGATGGCTATTGCTGAGGGTGTCTTGCAGTCATAATAAGAACCACAATGCCAGTCCAGCCACAATAATGATTATTGATAGGTTGAGACCAGCACAAAACTGTGAGAAGTAGAGACTCTGATTGAACAAGAAAGGAAGCAGGGACACCACGTAGCAGGCTATTGAAGTATTGAAAGTATTGAGGTGATCAGATTGAGGATAGATTTCAAAGAAAAAGCTCATAATGCTTGCCTATAACTTGGATTTGGAAAGAAAGGAATCAAGGATGATTTCTGTGTTTTGGGCTTGAACAACTGGTCGATAATCTTATTAGAAGAGGGAAGGAGACTGGAGGGAAAGGAAATTTGAGATTCTGTGCTGACATTAGCTGTCTTGGCTGTAAACTTAGCTGAGATACAGAAGTCTATGGGAGAAACAGGTTTGTGAAGAGAGAGTAAGAGTTCATTCATGGTTACATATTATTTTACTTATCATGGCAGCAGAGAGGAAGGGGAATAAATATATAAGTAGAAGGAAGAAATTTCTATTGGTGTTAATAAGCCAAGGAAGGAATTTCTATAGGTGCTACTCAGCTGTTATTCTTTAGCTATAGCCAGTGGTGCTAATTTCAAAGAATGCCTTTCATTTTTAGTACTGTCTTCAGGGTGTTTGCTCTCCTGTTAGCTTTGCACAGTTGTTTGGAATTCACTGGGTTTTTTCTTTTTGGCCTAGTCCGAAGGTTATTGAGCCTAGTTCAAACATTTCCAAGGTTTGAGAAGTAAAGTATACCAGTTAATTCCTCTGTGATGGCAGCTCTGACTTTATTTTAAAATGGCAAAAACCTAGAACAGCCTAATGTATTCATTTTTACAGTAAAAAGTTGTAATTGCTATAGGGATTAGAGACTTTACTCTAGGGCCCCACTGAAACCGGAAAAGACACCGGCGTTCCTGCTGCCTGTCACATATTGAACCCAATAAGCAGAGGCAAGGATTGAATCTTTATGGGCACTTTATTCAGATGGCCAGCTATCTGAGAGGACGGTGGGTTCACACCCTAACAGACCATCTTACATTTCCTTTCCAGGCCAGCCTTTTTATAACAGAGAACAAAGTGCAGTGAGGGGTTTTGAAATTCAGGGAAAATTAGATTAAAATAAAAACAAAACTGTAGTGTTCTCGTCCTGGGCAATTAGCTGTTCCCAGGGGTGGGCTGTCTTCTGTCTCTCCCTGGAACACAGTGGCCTGGATGTCTCTACTTGTTCCCCAGGCGGTAATCTTTAGCAGTGCCCAGGAGGTCTGCTGTTTCTCCCAGGAGCCAGGATGGGCCTTATCTGTAGTTTCTGAAACAATAACTTTCACATATGCATTATCTACTAGCTTACAACTATTTACCTTAAACTAAAATTTTCCAACTCTTAAGTCCCCTAACACCACCTGCCTGGAGTTGTCAAAACAGTGCCTGAGGGAGTTTCTGTTTTTTGTTTTCACAGTTAAAATATGACTCCTCCCAAGTAACAAATCTGCTTTTCAAATATACGTAAATCTGATTGTTAAGTTCTAAAAACCTAAAGTCAAACTGTTACTTTCTCACAATTTCTTTTGTTCAGCTCTGTTCCTGTGAGAATTGAAATCATAGTTTTTCTCTTTGGGAGCAACTTTGTTTACAAGTTCTTGGGGGAATATGATGTGATGCTATCTTTCTTAGAATCAGGTAGACGGGTTGTTCAGCCTGTGGTTCTCACATGCAAGCTGCCTACAAGACCCCAAGTGAAGCTGGATAGACTAATTACACATTTCTTCATTCCGTTCATATAGAAAGGGGAACCTGTGGTCTTAATTAGGCCATGGCCATTACATAGTAACTTAGTGAAAGGTAGGTGACTAGAGCCAGTATTTTGTAAACTGGTTCTATGGCTGCCTTTTCAACTCAGCTATATTCACTGATTGAACTCATTTGGTATGGTTTTCAACAGTAACATAGGCTGGTGCAGAACATGTTCTGAAAAGAAACATTATAATTTTTTAAATTACTATTTAACTGAAATCACCAAGAGAGCCAACCTAAGGCAGATGGTGGAGACCTCTGCCCTTCCCCCATTCAGGTCTCAACTGTGACCTCATCGCTGACATCACATCTGCTAAGGTGGCCCCTGGAGAAGGGCAGCTGCCATGCCTGTGGGAGGTAGGTGGCTGCAGGAGTAAGTTGGGAGGTGGTATCTATAGGACGTGGGTGAGAGGACATCACTGGACACCCACCGGCCCCTGCCTCTAGGTGTGCTCAGTGTTACAGCTAGTTTTCTACTGGTCCTTAGGTGGCCGTGTACCTGCTCTCAAGAAAATATGGCACGGGCTAGGGAAGAAGCAGGGGACAGCTGCCTGGTGTCTGGTCGAGAGCCATCACATATCATCAGAGTGTCTGTCAAGACCCCGCACGACTGCCAGGAATTTATGCTGGCAGAAAATAGCAGTGTCCGCCACTTTAAGAAACAGATTTCCAAACGCCTTCACTGTGACACTGGCCGACTGGTGCTCATCTTCACTGGAAAGATCCTCCGGGATCAAGACATTCTGAGCCAGCGTGGCATTCTTGATGGAACTACGGTCCACTTGGTGGTCAGAAACCGTCTGTCCAGTCCCCGACCTCTGCCGGATCCCACAGGCCACTGCACCCATCGTTCTGAAGCCTCCACCGCAGAGCGTGCTGGGATGGTAGCCAGGCTGGGCTGGCTAGCCCGGAGTTCACCTGACCTGGCTGACTTCTTCAGCCAGCTGGCTCAACTACTGACCGCTGCGCCTGAGCCTGTGGTGCAGTTCTTGGAAGATCCCCTAGTTCAAGGCCTGGCAAGTGAGAAACCAGCCAATACCAGTCATGTTCCTGAAACCCCAAGGCCAGTACAGAAACCTGAGTCAGCTTTTAGGACTCTGGAAACCTTGCAGAAAGCAGCTCAGCAACAAGAGGTCCAGCAGGCAGACAAGCGGGGGCTGGAGGCATTGAAGGCAGTGCCAGGTGGTGATAATGCTATGCGTCCAGTTTCCTCTGATATCCAGCAACTCATGCTCTTCACTCTTGCCCCACTGGTTGCTTCCAGAGGCCACAACCCAGGTTCAGAGCTTTGCAGAGGGGAGGCCAATGGTCACAGTAGTACTGACACCACCACTGCCATCCCTACTGCCTCTGTCCCCTCTAGGTCAATGGCACAGGAGGTCAGGGCAGG
This sequence comes from Trachops cirrhosus, assembly GCA_028533065.1. Taxonomy (NCBI): domain Eukaryota; kingdom Metazoa; phylum Chordata; class Mammalia; order Chiroptera; family Phyllostomidae; genus Trachops; species Trachops cirrhosus. The sequence goes on from CM052543.1 coordinate 38,404,701, forward strand.
AGTAGTTGCTCAGGCCAGAGGCATGGCCTCAAACCAGACCAATTCAGGGTGCGGGACCAGTATGCCAGACTCATACTCAGGCCAAGATCTTTCCTCCCAGGATGGCCAGCAGCCCATAGGGAAAGCCACTCTAACCAGTCAGCTGAGACCCTCACCCTCTGCTTTGCGTAGAGCCTTGCATGTCCTCCAGCAAAATCCAGCTCTGCTACACCAGTTGGCCACTGACAGCCCCCTGCGACATCATATACCACTACTTCCCATCCTCGCCAACCCACGAGCACTGCAGGCATTAGTACAGATAGAAAAGGGCCTACAGATACTGTCCAGGGAGGTACCTGATCTGGGACCATTTTTATGGGGCCCAGGTAAACCGCATGGGGTTACAGGAGCCCCTGAAACTAGGGATGCAGGGCGGGGTCACAGAACAACCCCTGTGCAACCTGCTGTGGCCGTTTTTCAGCTACTCCATGAACTGGCCAATGCCTGTTCCCAGTCTAACCAATCCTCACTATCCTCATCCCTCCTCGCTGAAAGCAGGTACCAGCAAGGACTGGAGCATCTGAAGGCCATGGGCTTTGCTAATCATGATGCCAACCTGCAGGCTCTGATGGCCACAAATGGAGACATCTGTGCTGCCATTGGGAAGTTGCTGGGGGAACCAGAGGCCTAGGGCCTCCCAGCTGATGCTCACAATGCACCACCTCATGGAGAGGGAGGAAAAGAAAGGGAAAGGGGAAGGGAGGGGAAGTAGCTTATTTTGGGAATTCCTCCTATTCAGATCATGTGCACACTGGTACAGCCCAAGCCTGTTCCACATTAAAAAGATTGCTTGCATCTCATGTATGCTGTCGATTTCGGGATAGATAGGCAAAGAGAATGTCGTTTGGGGGAGGACAGGATCATGTTAAATGGTCTTGGGTTTGTGCTTCACCCTCTCATACCCATAATCTCAGGGTATTTTCCAAATTTGAACACGAAGTGGGGAAATCCTATTTCCTTCAGTAATTTTTCTCCTGCTCAGTTGGCAACACAGCTCCTCACCAACATTACAATCATCACCATGAGCCACCTCTGATCCTACTCAAGTGACTGAAGGCATCCTGGGATTTGCCACATCCCTCCGTCCCTCCCCCGCCCCCAAAGCCATGGCTTTCTTTATAGCCTCTGGAAGCCATCTACTCTTTGACCATTTTTTTTTGTCTTCAGGTCCAGTCTCTTGGTATTGCAGAAAAGATGTTTAACTTCTCCCTCAGCTAGGGCTCTTCCTTTGATATCTTCTTCCTGGGCCAGGATCTTGCTTTTATGGGATCGACCCCTACTACTTCAGAAGTTCCCTTCTCTCCTCCTATGCAGACTTCCTCCCTTTACACTGCAAAATGCTTGACTCTGCTGCCTTATTGGTTACTGAACTTTAGCTCTCCTTTTACCTTTGAATTTCTTGAAAGTGTCTGCCCTTCCAAGGATCATGTTTTACTACCTTCTGCAGTCTCTGACTTATCCTCAGTATGGGGCAGAAACTTGCTCAAAACTCTCATTCCTGACCTTCCCACATTTTTCTATGGAACTTTATATACTGACCTTTCTTTCTTCAAGCTGCTTCATTTAACCTATTTTTTATCCATTGTCTTATAGAAGGTTACTTCATGGGAGTGTTACACCAATTATTTTATTCATCCTTCAGAGGTTTTGGCCATTTCCTTGGTTTTTGCACATATTTCTAACAACGTTCCCAAAGCTGAATTTATTTGTACTTTCAACAGCTTACAAGCCTTCCCTTTGGGTGTCCCAGAGGAACCTCTGGCTCAGCATGTCCAAATATAGCTCAGCTGCTTTTCCCTGACTCCCATTCCTACTTTAAATTCTGTAGTTCCAATGCCTTAGTGAAAGTCATCAATATTTTTCCAATCCACCCATTATTTTCTGTACAACACTATCAGTGAGGTGGCTCATGGCAGATGGAACAGGTTCCTTATTTAGTTTGTAATTCTCCTCAGACCACACAGTTGGTGATTGACAGAGATAAGTTAACCCAGGGTCTTTGATTCCAGAGTTTGTTCTCTTAGCTTTATACTGCCCACCGCCCCAGCCAGGATCAGTTTGTTCTCATGGAGTCAGTGAGCAGAAAGTGTGTCCCATGTGGCCCAGGCACAGAGGAAGGTACAACTTAGGTTTCCCTCATTTAGAAAGGAAAAGTTCAGAGAATAATCCAAATCACAATGAAGAAATTCCTGTGCCTACCTGTAACAAGCACAAATAAAATCAAAATAAAATAATGCAGCAGTCAAGTAGAGGCAGAGGGAGTAGGGAGAGTTTCCTCAGGGCTCAGAGAAAAGGATTTTTCTTCTTTAATCGTACATTACGAGAATGTGTGTTTGTGTGTGTGCATGTGTGTGTTTTCTAAGAGAGGCATATGGGTTGATTTGAAAGTGGTGGGAATTCTAGTCCTGAGGATGGGCTATGGCATTGGGGAGAACTCAGCAGGGTGGCTGTTCAGAGCCGAATCTCTCAAAGTCCAGTTCAAAGTATCTCCTTCACATTGAAAGAGCTAGACTCAGGGCTAAAAGAAACAAGAATATCCAATACAGCAGGGTTCTATGGTTAGGCTTTTTGTAAACGTTTCTCTGCAATTTGGTAACTACACTGATTCCTATGCAAGCGTATGACTTGCTAAGTGATCTAGCAGAAAGGTTGCTTAGGTCTCTAGCAGGGCCATGCTCACAGAGCAGGCTGAATAATTTGTACATTGTTGATGATTGGTGACTTTTGTCTATCCTCAGAAGTCAAATTCCCTTCATGTGTGTTCTTAAGAATGGATGATACCGAACGCTGGGCTGTGGTGATCAGGAAAGCGTCACATGGGAAAACATTGCTTTCCCCTATTAACCACTAACCTCACTTTACTTCAGGCTTGAGTTAAAACTAATTGAAGATTCTTAACACACACAGACACAGACACAAGGAAACTTTCAGAGGTGATGGATAGTTTAATACATTGACTGTGGTGACAGCATCATGGGAGTATGCATGTGTCCAAACACATCAGGTATACACTATACATGTACAGTGTTTGTATATCAATTTTACCTCAATAAAGCCATTAAAAAACTGATTGAGATTGATCCATCACTGCTTCAATAAATTCATAAAACTTGTAAGGTCTGCACATTTTTTCTGGTCTTGGTCTGGCTTTGCAGGCCCCTAGGCATCTAACCTCATCCCGCTTCCTTGGGCTCTTCCAGCAATGCTCTTTGTTGGCTGTTCCTGCACAGTTGTCCTGTCGCTCTTTCTCTTCCAGTTCCTGCTCTACCCCTTTGTTCTTTCTCCCTGAGCTCCTCTGAGGCCACAGATATGACAGGTCCCTGAGGGTGAACTTGCCTCTACAACTAGACTTGAACTTTTCTATGGCCAAAACCGACATTTCTCCTTTTGTCTCAGTAAATTGCAATCCTGAGTAAAAAACTTTTTTCCCTCTCTCCTGATCCTCATGGATGTGACTTCATCTGATCAAACCAGTATAATATAAAATAAACAAAATCTAATTGTTTGAACATCTCCTGTGTGTCTGCCATGCTTGACATACATTGTCATTACTCATCACAATAGCAGGATGAAGACATCATTCACTAATACATCAAAAAAATAAGATGTATACCAGTATAGTCGATAATGTTTTTACATAACATTTATTGAGAGAATATTAGCATTATGTAAGAAACAGACAAGATCCCTACATTGATGAAGTTTTAGAATGCTAATATATGAATCAAGAAGTAAATAGATAAACAATATAGATTATTTTAGGTCATGCAAATATAATAAAACATAGCATACCTTTATACATTTAAAAATCTTTATACATTAAAAGATTTTTTAACCAAATATTATCAACTATCACCAGTTTTTATGGAGTGTTTAATTTATCTCAGGTTCTTAGGCTGAGGTTGTTAAAATAGCATGGACTAGATTATGCAGCTGATAGTAGATAAGGAAGTCAAGATTTTTGCTTAAGTATATCTGGATCCACATATTACATTTCTTTCCATTATAAAACACTGGATAATGTATGAGATATTGTCCTTACAAATGCATAACCTTAGGACTATTAGCCTCTCTGAATCACAGGCTCTTGACTTAAAATGCAGATAATGACAACCATATTTTGAGACACTGGGACGAGGATCTGTGGTCCTGTTTGTGTATCTTGGAACTGAGGTTATTAATGCAGTAAAGAATTATTTAAAAAGACATTTGGACTCTCAGGCATCTCCCTTGAATCCTGAAGAAATGACTTTATGGCTAAGAATAAAGGCATCTCAAAATGGAAGACCAGAGAGGTGGGGAAAATGCAATTTTAATGAGCACTATTCATAATATAAACACTGTCTAAATATTTTGAGTTGTTGTATAGTTATCACAATAACCCTGTGAAGTGATATAATATAAAACAGTTCTAAATAAATTATAACTTGGTTAAAAATATTTAGGGAGGTTACATAACTTTCTCATCTTATTTTATTGAGCATGTCACATGTTAAGCAATGTCTTAAGTTTTTTATATCTGTTAATTTATTTATTCTTCACCACAACATTCAGAGTTAGATACTGTCATTACCCACTATTGAACAGTTTGTCAAACTGAGGCATAAAAAGATTTAACAAGATGCTCAAGGTCACAAAACTCGGAACTAAGGGAACAAAGATTCAAATTCAGGCACTCTCTGACTCTAGATCTTGTGTGCTTAATCACTCAAAGTATTGAAATTCAAATCCAATTTACTTCAAATGTTATTATTTTCTATTTGAACTCACAGTAGAACATCCCCACTATGAAGCCCAGAATCCTTTCAGAACAGCAACTGACTTACTCTTTAGTAAATTGCAGATACTTCTGAGACAATATTAAAAATGTTATCACCTTTCTGGCTATTCAGAGTTGCTTAAAGAGCCTCCGAAAAGAGATATTTCAATGTGATTATAGATACCTCCAATTTATGTTGCCTTTTTTTCTCTTTCCAGAGTTTTCTTTCACATAAATGCATTCCTCTCATACCATAGGTCTCCACCAATGTAAACACATCTAGATTGCTACTATGCAAATGTAATATTTTGATTTCTAACCTCTGCTCAGAATTCATATTGAAATCTTTATGCGAAGTAGTCTTAGAAGTCGACTCCGAATCTCCTTGGTCCGAGCCCCATAGATGACTGGGTTGAGCACAGGAGGCACCAGCACATAGAGATTAGCCAGAAAGATGTGCACATGCTTGGGGACTCTGTGTTGGCCAAAACGGTGGGTGAGGAAGGAGAAGAAGGCCGGAATGTAGAAGACCAGAATGACCCCAAGGTGGGAGCCACAGGTACTCAGAGCCTTGTGCTGGGCATCGCGGGAAGGAAGACGAAAGACAGCACGAAGGATAAAACCATAGGAGATAGTAATGAGAATAGAATCCAGACCCATGGCCAGCAGGGCCACAGTCAGTCCATAGATGATATTGACAGTGATGTTGGTACAGGCCAGTCGAGCAATGCCCATGTGTTCACAGTATGTGTGCGCCATGACATGGTGCTGGCAGTAGGGCAGTCGCCTCAATAAAAAGATGAAGGGGGAAACAATGGCCACACTACGGAATACCCCAACAAGGCCAATTTTGCCTATGACTGTATGGTTGAGGATGACTGTGTATCTCAGTGGGTTGCAGATGGCCACATATCGATCAAAGGCCATGGCAAGAAGGATTGATGACTCAAAAGCATAGATAGAATGGACACAAAACATCTGGGTCAGGCAGCCACCAAAGGAAATCTCACCAGCCTGGAGCCACAGGATGGCCAGCATTTTGGGCACAGTGGTGGTACTGAGAGCCAGGTCAGAGAGTGAGAGAAGGCAAAGGAAAAGGTACATGGGTGCATGAAGTACATTGTCCATGGCAATAACCAAGATGAGGGCAGCATTCCCAGCCAGTGCTACCAAATACATGGCACAAAAGGGGATGGCAATCCAGATGTGGGCCCACTCCAGCCCTGGGATCCCAGTCAAGAAGAGAGTGGCTGGGAGACTGTCATCACTAATGTTGGAAGTCAGCATTCTGCCTGGCACATAAAAGACTATCCAATAGGTGCTAGTACACCTGTCCTGTAACATTAGGTGTTTGATTCACTCACGTAAAATGATGATCTTTTCTGTGAATAATGCATTTTAGATTGAGAAAAATGTTTTCTATTAAAGTGTTCCAGAGTCTTAAAAGATACTATTTCATATAATCCATTTTTGTCATCTGCCATGTTCTATGTTCTAAGCACTAAGCTAAGAATTTAAGCATTTTCCCTGTGTAATTCTTCCAGACTTATCGCCTACTACATCCTGCACATTATTCACTTTATTTTGCACACATACATCTAGAAAAATCTGTTGCTTCTTCTTTCAGTTTATGCTATTCCATTTGCCCAAGGAGTACTTTTTCTTTTCTTTTTTGTTAACCTCTCTAATTTGTAAATATCAGGTAGCACCTCTGTCTCCCAGAAGCCTTCCTTCTCTAATCGAGTCCTTAGTCATCTTTACTTTTTTATTTATCCATTACTTTTCAAAAGTCTGTTGAGCTGGGAACTATGTCTTTACACAGTTGCAAAATCCATACAACTTACCTGTACCTAGAAATTTTGCTTAATATTCACAAAAAGACTCAGTTCTGATAACTCTTAATGACATACCTTTGAAATCTTACCTTAATGTCATAATCTTTTACTGACTTAATCTCTTTTTGTAGCATAGCTGCCCAGATAAACACCAAATGGCTTATTTTTATATCTCACCAAAAGTCTCTAGCAAGAAGCTAGGCAACCTGAATACACTCAAATTCATGCTTAAATAACTACAGTGTTTTGAACATCCATGAGGGTAACATGTGTGAAAGTAAGACATGCATCAGACATGCTAGCTGGGAAAACAGCACTGCTAACTATGGTAAAGCCAGTTCAATGTACTCTATGCCCAACAGTGGAATGGTTGGATTAATGGCTTGATCAGAATGCCAATTGATGATAGAGGCAGATTGAAGGACTGAGTAGAGTGTCCTAGAGTTCACCAACAGTAGACATCCTGAAGAGTGAATTACTTTTTGCTGTAGAAAGCTAGTATTATGTACATTCTGCCCCTCCCCAGTAACATTATATGAAGCAGACACCGTCCCACAGTGTCCGCGTCATTATGGATGAAATGAGACATTCACACGGACTACTAAGTCTGGTGGAGAAAAAGGGACAGCATGGCTTTTCTCTCAAGGGGAGCAAATGCCTCAGCCTCTGCCATGACAGGCCTTTATTGGGTTTCTCCACCCATTACAAGATGGTCCTCATTTACTATGCACAGGTTCACTTTAGGTGGTTACATTTTACAGAAAACAAAGGAACGAATGCTGCTAATCACATCACAGAAGAGGGATATTTGCAAATGAAAAGGCAAAAGTAGTTGGACCAGTTACACTCATCCTTGGAAGGTTTAGCATGGTTTTTAGGAAGTTGTTTTGCAGTAAATGTCCTCAATTCAGGGTGAGGGAGTTTTAGCAAAAAGCAAGACTCATAACAGCCTAGGTACATTGCAAGTCTGATTCCCCACAGGAGAACCTATCCGTGGGCATGGGTCCTGTGCATCTCTGAGTGGGAGCTGGGCCCGCGCCACACAGGATGGTCCATTACAATTATATACCCAAAAGAATCTTTTGTAGGGTGCCTGGAATGCTGAATATTAGTTCTGATTCTATCACGAGTGTTATATAACCTGGGACAATTCTTCCCCGTTTTCAGAAGTCTCAATTTATAAAAAGGAACAAATTGGTAACTATAGTATAATCACAGAGATGTAAAGTATAACACAAGGAATATAGTCAATAATATCATAATAACTATGTTTAAGGCCAGGAAGATAGTTGAAATATGAGGAAGACCATTCTAGAACTTATGATTGCCTAACCACTAGCTGTACCTCTGAAACTAATACAGAATGATATTGAATGTAAACTATAATTAAAAAATAAAAGAAAATTAAAAAAAACAATTGTGGAATTCTAGTCTTGCTTTTTTATCATTCACTATTTAGCATTGGTAAGTCTCATTACCTTTTTGAGACTCAATTTTCTCATTTCCGAATTGGGGATGACAATACCTGGCTTACTTATCTCACAGATTTTGTGGCTGAATAAGAGTAAAGTATATGGAATTAAAAAGTTTGGATACCAAAAACAATGTCTTTTCCACTTTTATAAACTCTTTGCCTCATAGCTACATAGAAGAGTAACACAGAATATAATAATCATACTCACCTCTGTCTTGCCAAAAGGAAGTGCATGTTCAGAGAATTGAACTGATATAATCCAGATCACAAAACCTGTTGCTGTCAGAACTAGAATAGGTCCCAGTTCTTCTGATTTAACAATTGGTATTTTCATCACGCTTACTGTCTATTTACATGGCCAAACACTTAATTACTACTTTTTTAAGCAAAGGCAGTGTAATATCAGTATCTAATGATACAATCATGTTACTCCTCTGGATTCCAAAGAGAATGATAAAAGTAGAGAACCTCTGTGATTTGCCTGGAGACTTTCACTAATGGCCCCAGCCACTAGAAGAAAGAAGCTTGGGTGGTGGAGAGAGGAGGGTTGAAGTTACTACCATCTGCTCTTTTTTCCTAGCTTATTCTTACCTGCAACAGAAGATTCCAAATCCTTATTATAAGGAAGTTGTTACTTTGTGAGAGTCTGTAGATGTGAGAACCAGAAAGATTAAGTACAAGCAAGGTGTTTTCAAGGGAAATGAATGAGGAAAAGACTGAGCTGAAGCATCACTCTGGCTGGAATAGAGCATCCTCCCAAATTTGTCTCACTCAGCCATGTCTCTGGGTCACTGGGTCAGCAGTTTCTCACTGCTGCGTCCGAGACCTAGACTTCAGTGAATGAACTCTAAGTTCTTTCTTTCAACACAGATTTTTGAGCAATCTGATTTGAAGTGAGTGATGTGTGTCTATAAACCGCGGTTGGAGATCTGTGACCCGTGTCATATGTGAGTATGAGGCTATGTGGGAAGGTAGGTAATGTAGTAAGAGCTCATACTGGTGCGGTATAACTGAATATAATGGCTTGTTTAGGGACGTGAAAGCTGTGGTTTTGTGTAAGTTGTGTGGGTGTGATTTGGAAGATAATGGTATCTGAGTGTTGATATGTCTGAATTTAAATGGAGTGTGGGTTGAAATACATAATTTGTCCTTAGCTTTGTGAGCCCAGTGAGTACCTTCAGCTTAGCCCTGGGTTCCAGTCTCCTCTGGTCAGGAGCTTAGTAAGTGAGGTTATTTATTGACTCTGTGTGACATTCAGGTGTGAAAACCCAGGGGGCCTGCTCTAGGGGTTTGAGCCATGGTGCTCATTTGTGGGGAGAGAATAAGGAGGGGCTGAACAAGGGAAAAAGAAATGAGGAAGGGAAGCTTCCCTTTGAGAATTTTCAAGAAAAGTGGGAATATAATCTAATAATTTTTGTTTTTTGCCCTTGCTCTTCTCTTTTCTTCTCTTTCCTCCTTAATACTGTGCATTTCACTGGATTTTTGTACATCATGGGTAATTGTATTCTGTGTGCATATGGTATTACTAATGTTATATGCAAAGAGGGTGGGAAGAAATTGTGGTCGACGTCTCTGCGTCGTGAACCCCGGGTGAGTGTCCGAGCGCCCGAGCTCGTATAAATCAGGACGCAGGGGATGCAAATGCTAACGATCAAGAGCAGATGCATACTCAGGCTTTATTAGCAGTAATATTTATACAGATATATTTGGCAAGCGTTCCTAATTATTTTGAATGTTAGAACAGCTGCAACCGTTCAAAGCTGCTTATAACAAGTTTACATACTTGCAGAGTACACCTAGCTCCTTGTCCTTCTCCCGAACTCAATTTCCCAGTAGGAGATAAAGGCT
>CM052543.1:38422970-38469614 GCA_028533065.1 Trachops cirrhosus
TTTATTATTAAAAAATTATTAGCTCCTATCAGCAGGCTGTGATGAAGGCAAAATTATTATACTTGTTTCACAGGTAAAGACACAGAAGCACAGATAGTAAGTAAAGGCGCAGGAACTGAACCCAGGCAACTTTTTCCCCAAGTCCAAGACTAGTGACTTTAAGTGGTGGCACAGCTTTGAAAACTTTTACAGTTCTTGGCCTTTCTCTTACTACCTTCTAAAGCGAAATGTACTTAACAATGATGGTCTTAGTTTGGGCTGGAGAAATGCAAGATACCAGACACAAAGGAGGCTCATTGATTTTAAATAAATTAGTGGAGCAAACCAACACACAAAATGCTCAATAAGAAAAACGAATAGAAAGAGTTACAATCCAGTGAGATAAGATGTCATGAGTACTATCTGTGGTAGCCCAGAGAAGGGGCCTCTAACACAGCCTGCAGGATCAAAGATTTCTCTAGTGCACATTGGCTTGGACTAATTAAGGTAGAAAAGTGATTCAGATATCTTATAAAGATTCTATCTAGAAATGAAAAGATGTTTTAGATTTAGATTGGACAAAAATATGTAAAAATTTTTTAAGTAAGTACCTAACTGTGGATCATTTTGCCCTGTGGGGCTAATAGGTTTCCAGATACACTGACCAGAAAAACCATAGATTGAATAGGTGTATTCATGTTGTATGTTCCTTAATATGTGATTCACCAATAGCAGGGTAACCCATTTTGAAGACATTTAAGGAAAGAAGGCTGATGCTGTTTTTCTGATTATGTTAATTATGGCAGAAGTATTAGTTGCATGCCCATGATTTGCTAAACATCATGCTGAGTGCTTTGAGTATACTGAAGAATAAGAAAGACATAGACTCACTTTTCATGGAATTTACATATTAATATAGGAGAGAGGCATGGAATAAATAACATTGTTTACATTAAATCACATAATCACAGTGCTGCAAGTTTCTAGAAAAGAGCAATAGAGAATGTTATCTAAACATTTACTAGGCTAAGAGGTTAGGGGACTCTTCCATTTAGCATAAATCTTCCAGTTTAAGCTAAGAGCTGATGGATAAGAAGCTATCAAGAAGGAAAGGTGAATGGGGAAAAGCTTCCAAGACATGGGAAGCAGCGTTTGTGAAGACCATGAGGATGAAGTAAGCCTTGCATTGTCAAGGAACTGAAAGATAATTATGGCTGCAATAGAAACAATGAAGGGGAAATGGCTCAAGATAAAGTTTGATAGGAAGGCAGTGACATAGCACAGGACCATATGAAAGTTTGGACTTTACTGGTAATGGAAATAATATGATGCAATTGTACTTAAAAATATTTTTGTAATATGGGAAGTAAATTGGAAAGGCTGTGATATGACATCTACCTTTCTTTCAAATTTGCTATGAGAGTCAAAGGGTCTGGGATTCAAGTCAGCTCTGTTTTTCACTTACTGAATGAATTATTTCTGGGCATCAGATCCTCTTCTAAAAAATAAATAACAATCGAGTTCTAACTCTTAGTTTCTATGAAATCTCACAGCTTCAAAGAAATGCCATATCACAGAGGAGCCATGCACACAAAATTTTTTGCATTTCCTGCTGCCCCAGCCACCTCTGCACAGTGGGACATACTGGGCCCAGGGGACTCTTAATAGGCAGTTTTATAGCTCAAGGCTTGGAGGGGGTGGAAGCTGGCAGGGAGGTTGTGTGCAGAGTGAGCAGAATTCTCAGTGTTTCTTCCCTTGTAAACACTTCATCTACCTCTCTCCTCCCATCTACTGGAGCTGCTGTGGAGGTAAGTTGGGACTTCAGCTCTTCCCTTACCAAGACCTATAGAAATCTCATTCATACCTCCAAACTCTTGAAGTCACGAGGGTACAAATATTTGAAGGAGTTTGTAATACCTTGTTCTTAAGATAGTTTGCTTAATCAATATTTATTGATTAGACATAGACCTGGAAATCCTTGAGTCCTAATCCAGGGCTCTATGCCCAGTGACCAGTAAGCATTAAGGATAGAATGAGAAAAAACACAGATAATTATGGGAACTTACAAGTTATCAGGGGAGAAAAATACTAATCAAATAACCAAATGTAACAATTCATTATAATTCTAAAGTGTGATAAAAGTCAAAGAAAAATATATATGAAGATATACAAGAGGGACATACATCCATGAGCAGAGAAGTAATGAATGCTTAGAATAGTTGGAAGACAAGTTCCCAGGTAGTACTTATGTTGCTGTATGCCATAGAAAGGATCTTTGAATTCTATTTAAATTTTATTTCAAAAAGGGAGGGAAGCCGTTGAAAGATATTTAGTAGGAGTGCAACATTATTTTGTTTATTTTCTAAACAAATAATTTGGCTGCTTTGTGGAGAATGGATTAGAGAGGGGCATGACACTAAGCTGGTCAATCAGCAAGGAAGGTCTTGCAGAAACCAGGAGATTAAGGATGCGGAGGGATGAACTTCAGTTGGAAGTGACATAGAGAAGACAGCCCGTGTTAAGTATATTTAGGAAAGGTGGTAGTAGATTAATTAGATCTGGGAATGAGAGAAAGTGAAAGATGCCTCTGACCTGGTGAATAGGCAATGATAAATTTTTGCGAAATGATACATAGTAGAGAAGATCAAATACGATGATTGCTAAAAAGTTCAGCTTTGCATTGGTTATGTTTGAGATGCTGATGAGCTATTTCAATTGATAGGTAGTTGAATGCTTGAGTCCAGAGCTAGAAGAAGTCTGAGCCAGAGACATACATTTGTGATCATTGCCACACAGAAGAGAGATTAGAAGGACATTATGCGTGGAAAGTAATTTTGAAAATATTAGTTATAAAGAGAGCAGAGAAATAAGTGATTATTAGAAAAATATGTGAAGGGAATAAAGAGAGTTTTTGTTATTCTTTTTCCTATGACAGTAAATCCTGAAAGAAGTTTTTGTGAGGTAGGACATATATGAAGCTCATAGAAATGATAGAAACCTCTAATTTTCAAACTTGCCTGCTTATTGGAATCCCTTGGGAAATTTAAAAAAATACTGATTCTTGAGTTCCACTGCTAGAACTTCTGATTTAACTGATATGAGCAAGGCTCAAGCAAAAAAAGAGAAAGTCTTGAAGTTTCTCAAATTATTCCAACATGTAGCACAGTTTGAGAATCTTTCATCTAAACAGAGAAAATACATGTACACATGCCAGAGAGAAAAACCAGGAGCAATCAGTAGTGAAGAAACATGAGATTCTGGACCCTTGGTGAATAATGAGGAGCTCAAGCAATGAAGAGAGGATGAGGAGCTGGAGTGATGCTTCAATGCAGGCAAGAAAAAAGACACAACTCAGAATACAGACCAAAAAAGTCATCACTGGGACAATGGGGAATGCATTAGTAAGTGGAGAGCATTAAGGGAGGACTTCATGGAGGACATACTGGATCTCTCTTCTTAAAGAAGGTGGTGGATAGCATTTAGTAGAGAAAAAGGGCAAAACCATTTTCCTCCACTGAAGAAAAACTTGAATCTTTCTGTAAAAAGGGCAGAGACAGACAGAATAAGACACAATGTCCAAAAAGAAAAAAAGAGCCGAAGGATTTTTGAGTAGAAGGAGTTGAAGCCCATTGACCCATTTGTGGGTGTAGTCAGACTGCAGAAGGCCTGAGATATAGCCAGTGACCCTGAACTGCTCCTTCCTCACTCTTTCATGGTATTTGGGTGAAATATAAATGCTATTGTCACTTCTATCTTGAGGACAGTGACCACTCTTTGTCTTTATATTTTGCACTGTCTGACTTCACTTCACTCTGGTTGTATTTCCCTAAAAGCCACTCAGGGACCCTCATGAAAAGTTTCGGGACCAACATCTCAAGCACTACCAGCTTCACACTAACAGCCTTCCCAGAAATGGAGGGCCTGGAGCACTGGTTAACTGCCCTCCTTTTGCTGCTTTATTTTATCTCCATTCTGGGCAACATTCTAATTCTCTTCATCATAAAGGAGGAGCACAGCTTGCACCAGCCAATGTATTACTTCCTGTCTCTGTTGTCTGTCAATGACCTGGGTGTGTCCTTTTCTACATTGCCTTCTGTACTGGCCGCCTTGTGCTTTCAGGCCCCAGAGATTGCCTTTGGTGCCTGCCTGACCCAGATGTTCTTCATCCACTTTTTCTCCTGGACAGAGTCTGGGATCCTGCTGGTTATGAGTTTCGACCGCTATGTGGCCATCTGTAACCCCTTGCATTATTCTACTGTGCTCACTGATATCCGTGTGGCTCACATGGGCATATCAATCATCATCCGCAGCTTCTTCATGGTGTTCCCACTGCCTTTCCTTTTGAAGAGGCTGCCCTTTTGTAAGACCAATGTGCTGACCCATTCCTACTGCTTGCACCCAGACCTCATCCGCTTGCCCTGTGGAGATACCACCATCAACAGCATGTATGGCCTGTTCATTGTCATCTCTGCCTTTGGTGTAGACTCAGTGCTCATCCTCCTTTCCTATGTTCTCATACTGCGCTCTGTGTTGGCCATTGCCTCCAAGGAGGAAAGGCTTAAGACCCTCAACACATGTGTGTCACACATCTGTGCTGTGCTCATCTTTTATGTGCCCATGGTTAGTGTATCCATGGTTCACCGATTTGGAAAGCATGCTCCTGAGTATGTGCACAAGTTCATATCCTTGGTTTATCTCTTTGTGCCTCCAATGCTCAACCCAATTATTTATTCTATTAAGACTAAGGAGATTCGTAAAAGGCTACGCAAGATGTTATTGGGATCTAGGCTGTGACCAGGGAGAAAGCTTCTGGAAAGCCAGGTACCCTGTGAGTCTTTTTGTTATTGCTGACTTTTGTGTGTACTAACTTAGTCCTTTGGAAGATTTCAATTTCCTTCTATACATGGACCTTCAATTTGATATCTGCAATCAGTTGTATGGTATAGTCTGGCTATAACCCATAACTCAAAATATCAGGCTGTCTTACACTGCAATTAAATGTGTCCACAGTTTGCCAAAAATAACTTTTCTCAGACCTAACAAGGAAGTGGGTCTTTAATTATACCTTTTTATTAGTCCCAATATATTAGTAATATCTATGTTTTCTAATAAATTTCAAAAACTATTGCATATATATCAGCTATAGTGTGGTTAGGTATTATGTTACTTGAGATCATAGGTATCACCCAATACTTTTTAAAGGAATAATAGTTTTGAGTATCTTTACATTTAAAAAATTAAAGTTCCACAATAGCTCTAACTTTACACTTTGAAATAAGTAAGAGCATTCCTAACTCCTATAAAAAGAAACATATGCTTGCCATATTTACTATGAACTATAAACCATGTAACACCTGAAATTTATAAATTTAAAATCAGAAAAAAGTTTTGTGAAAAAATAATATGTTGCCATCCTTCATGCATGATGAAGGAGAGAATTAACTTTCTTCTAGGGAGCTACAGACACTCTAAATGGAAAGCTAATAGATACTATTATTGATGGTGATGCCCGTATGCTCTAGAGGCTTTGGGAGTCTGACCCACAATTTGCTGAAATATGGACTTACATGGCCTGTAGTGAGCACACAAGCCCAGCGTCTTCAGCATATGCTAGAGGAGAAGACAGGTGGGTAAAGGGTATTAGAAAATTCACAAAGCATAATCCTCAGACAGTAATAGCCATGGAGAAAGAGGAATCCTTTGTAAATTCATAAAAATCACACACAACACAGACCATGCAGGCTTGCAGGCACTTGGTAGAGGTAAGTACAAGGTGTGGGGACTTTCATGGTGTGTAATTCAATTTTATTGGATGGTTGGGGAAGGAAGATACTGGACAAAAAGTTATGATTTTTTAAAGTAAACATTCCTTCCCACGCTTTTCTCTCAGAGGATCATAACATAACTTTTCTAAAATAAAGCCATAGGGACACATAATGCCCTAAACATAGCAGAAATATAGATATGAATCTCTTCTAAACACTTCCTGAGTGCCAAATTAGCCAGCCCCCCAAAAGAATAGAATCCTAGAGATAACAATATTAGATGACAGGGAAACCTCAAGTATTCAAACACAAGGTAGGTGTAGCCAAGCTTAGAAATTATATGTTGGGAAGCAGTGTAGAGGAGGTAATAACAAAAATTTTAGAGTAAAACACTGAACCCCAACAATCACCCCTGATAGGAGAGGACTATTACCTGAACAAACACCTGGGCAGGTGGCTTTGAGATGGACTGGTAAAACTGGGAGCAATCTTGACCAGTTCCAAGTCCTCTTGCACTTGAGCAAATCAAGCAATGTAGCTCTGGTCCTAAGCACCTGATATTCTCAGAAATGTTCAGCACAGAAACTTTTCTGAAGGAATATAACCTCAGCCTGAAGGAAACCACACGAAACATAAAGATCACTCAAATAAGAGAGAAAGAAAGTGTTTCTGACAGCTGAAAAGACTATAAAGGAAGCAGATGCAAGAAAATGCTGCTGCAGGCACAGAAACTTCTCAAGCTGCTTGTATTGCTTGGGAGAAAGGTATGCAGAGCTCTAGGGCTGGCACAGAAGGAGGGCGCCAGACAGCTTCTAGAAACAGACTTAGTTCTGAGATACAGAAGTGGCCTCAAAGAGAGGGGCTACTTGGAGTATTCCTACAATAGCAGGGGGAGCCCTAAAGCCATGAACCCGGAAAAGCTACCCTGCCATCCCCTCCCAGTCCAGAGGATCCTTTTCCCAGTCACTGCAGAAAACCGTCCTTCCTTTATATATTGGGATGAAAATGTATATATCGTACACTAACTCTGTACACAGTTATGAGCAAACATAAAAGGGAAAAAAAGCAAGGACAAAGATTCACCCACAGCCCTTAGAGTCATGCTTAAAATGGGAATCTTAGTTTCAAAAATTTTTTTAAATATCTTCATGCTTCAGTATTTTTTAGGCTTATGTTTTTTAAAATACAACTCTTAATCTCAGTTACAGAATTGAGAAGTCAGAGAACAAGGGACGAGATGGAAAGAGTGCGTGCCACTGTGACATGGAAAGTACTTCTATCAGCGCTTTGTGCAGTGATCCCTTATTGGTTCACTTAGCAAGCATACCTGGGATGACTGGCGCGGGTTGAGCTCTGTGCTGAGCCCTGGGGATGTGGAGATGGGTGCAGCCTGGTTCCTGCTAACAAAGGGCATGTGACATTGGAAGATGTTTCCCTGTGTGTCTCATTAGTTGAATACATGTGTACTGAGCTCAGCTCTGAATAAATAAGGAATAACTGCACTAAACGGTGATAGAAATTTTTTTCAGAATTGCAGAAGGACTCACCCTCCAGCTGGTAGTTGGATAAAGACCACTGGGGTGCACATGCAAGTCTGCTCATACACACAGTATACATAACCTGTTTATGCTAAATGTACATTATAGAGAAACATGTTGAAGTGACAGAAAATTAAAAGCTCTTGTTTTCTCATATGAAAAAAATAATGCATCTTATATATATAATATTGCTGCCTAATACATATTGACCAGTTCCCTAATTACCTGAGTTGGAAAAAGCTTTTTCTCTCTGAGGTAAGTTATATTTGTTCAAAGTGGTCACATAGTATTCAAGCTGTGTACTGACATCTAAGCAAATGAAAAATTATAACCTTGTGTATAATATTTTTATGTGAACTGAAGACACAGGGGTTTCTTTAAGAAATGACATTGAATATAAAAAAGGATTGGTTTTAAAATAGTGCCCAATTGTCTAATTTATACCTTAGTTGTATCTTATAAGTGCTTTTTTCTTAATCAACCTAAACTTGTTTTTCTACTTTATTTGTAAAATGTTCTTATAGATATTTGGATTCTAAGTGTTGAATGATAGTTCCTGTTGAAAGAAGCCATCAATCTCCGTAACTAAGCTGAGTAATTGACATGGGAAATATTTCAAATCTAGTGTCCTTAACACAGCTACATAAGGTTTTAAATTTGTTTAGCAGGAATTTCTTTTGTTTGGAGTTCAGATTTATTTTACTTGCTTCTTTGAAACTTAGTCAAGAATTCATTTATTAAATTGCTGACTGTCAGATTTTTGTATTAATATTACACAAAAGATTTTGTTTTCATAACATCGTGTCAAATATAGAAAATGCCACTTATCACTCTTTCAGTTCTACACTGTTAAAGATTTACGGAAGAATTCGACTCTGTCACTGTTGAGACTAAAAATTAAAGCTGATTCTGATCCACCATCGTTTATAGTCTGTCTTTTATTGCGACAATGCGGATTGCCATGCAGGAGGCTTATTTCCCCCAGCCCATTGATATGGGATGTTTACCTTAAACACAAAGACTCTCCACAGTTTGTGTGAGCAGAGACTACATTCCCACCAGTAACACTTCTCCACATCCCCCATTGCAGTGTACCCACTCGAAACACGGCATGGTTTTGCAGGGAATCCTGAAAAGAAGCATGTATTTATTAGACACATCTCAGGAGACTTGGAGATACTTCTTCCATCTCCTTTCAGGTAGGGTTCTCTCGCAAAACCCAGTGACTAAATTCCATAATCACTGAGCTCCCGGGCCTAATACTGTGCTGGTCACATTTTGGATTTTAATAAATATTGTTGAATAAATAAATAACTCAGCTGTTGTGTTTCTTATAAGCAAACTTTAAAAAGCTTGTGAAAAAAATAGCTTTCCACCAGAATTATATAGTCTCCCTCCAGAATTCTCCACAGTTTTTAGATCTGGGGTTGAGTAGAAGGCAGTATCTACAATACATATCTCTGGCAGGAGGAATGAAGGCTGAAAAACAGTGTGGGAAGAAATTTTCTGAAGAAACATGACTGGCAGTAAATGATAGAAGATCAAGATTGTCCAATAACTAGTTCTGCTTTATGTGTTTCTATTAGTTGAGATCTCTGTCGTCTAAACTTTTAATACAGCCTGTCACACGCCAGTGTTTTAGGTAAGTGGAGTCATAACTCCAGAAATTTACAGAAAGTTTCGGCAGGGGATTATATTTTCTATTGAGGAGTATTGGAGGTTTACATAAAGTTCAGTGAAATATGAAAAGCTTAGGTGGTATCAGCTGACCTCTGAGTTACACATATACAAAACAAACTAATAAAATGATTGCTTAATGGATAATTTATCTCCTGTATTTATTTTGTGTTGCTGATAAGTAAGTTTTCCATGGATAATAGAAGAAAAGGAAAATAAAAAAATTATAAATATGAGCCAAACTACATCCACGTACCCCTAGTTGGACACATCCATGATAACCTTAACTCCAAAGATAGCTGAAGGTGGGGGGTGGGTAGGGCAGGGGAGAGTAACAGGGAAAAACTGTCATTGAACAATAAAAAAATTATCTATTAAAAAAATGAAGATAGACCCTCTGTGTCCTGTTCCTATTAATTCTTTTAAAAATAGTTTCTGGGTGAAGTGCACTTCTCGTCCACCTGAACTGTAACTGCAGGAGTGTAGTAGTCTTGCCCCAGCAGAGCTGATCAGGCCTGGAGATGGCTTTGTGAAGTGAGGCTGAACTTCTCTGTGGTACTCAGACAGCAAGACTGATGGTCTGCCATGCCCAGGGCCCGGTGTGTTACCCTCCTCCACCATGCTCCAGTTTCTGAAGGTTTTCCACTTCCTGAGCTCACATAGAATTAATTTCATACAAGTCCACATAATATGGATTTGTGTGTTTGTTTCAATTCTTTATCACACTTTGTTTATATTAATTTTTCTATGAGTCTTAACTATGAGGCACAGAGATCAAGAATTCTTTCTTAATCTCCTGTTCTAGTTTCTTTTCTCTCTCTCTTTCTTCATCAACCCACCCAGCATGGGCCCAGAGCATGAGATAAGCTCCCATGACGAGGCAAGACAAAATAATGACCTTTTTTATTCAGAAATTTTTTGTCATTAACTTCAAAATAGTCCTCTCACTAGCTTAGCCTGTGTGTTCAGTGTCCTTTTCTTATGTTAGAGGTAGGCCTACTGGGCTCAAAATAAAAGTATAGCCTTGGCTGGTGTGGCTCAGTGGACTACGTGCTGGCCTGCAAACTGAAAGTTTACCAGTTCAATTCCCATCCAAGGCACGTACCTGGGTTTGCAGGCTAGGTTCCCCAGTAGGGGGCGCATGAGAGGCAACAACACATTGATATTTCCCTCCTTCCTTACCCTCTCTCTAAAATAAATAAATAAAATGTTTAAAATAAAGAAGTACGAAATTTCTTTTCTTCTTTTTACTAGACCAAAGTCTAAGTATTTTACCACCAAGAGGGGAAAATATATGAGTTGAGAAAAAAATCCTGTTAAACAAAAAGTTAACAGAAAATTTCTACTTAAGGCCCAAAACAAGACTGTATGTGAGGCCTTCTTAAAATGTAAATTGCAAGAGTGGCCTTAAAATTTTCTTACGGCACCTGTCTCAAAAGAAGAGACAAAACCTAAAAATGTTTTTCCTTTATCCTCTGTAAATAAGCAGCATTTCTAATTTATGATGGAGCAAAAAGAAAGGAAATAAAGTGGAGAGTAGCCAGAGGATCTTTTAAGAGGCTCATATTCCCTTGTCCTTCATCTTTTCTCCTGTTATACCATTGGGTTTCAAAGTTCGGCCTGTGGTCAAAAGGGTGTCTTCCCATCTCTCCCTGGAGTGGGAATCAGTGTTTCTCTCATTTTCATACAGTAGCTTTCCCAAGCCTTGCCTTTGCCTCTATATATTCATTTAAACTAAACTCTCAAGGCATTATAAATTATTATTATTATTAATTATTATTAGATGTTGCAATAGTTTCTTGCGTGAATTGGAAAGCTCATTATTTAAATTGACTAAGACCATATTCTGAGTCTAGATCTCTAATACCTCAATTATTTTTCATATAAAATTATGCTGAGGTATATTCAATCATTCCCTCAAAATGGTTTATTTAGTGGACAATGACACATACATTGTGAATCCCTTATTGAACTTACGAATGTGTTTCTGGAAACACTGAATCCAAAATATTTACATTATCTCCATTCAGAAATAGTTTCCTCCCTCTGGCACCTGGCAGTTCTCCTTGATATTTTCTTAGTAGAACGTAGTACAAAGATAAAAATTCTAGATAACTATGTGCTCTGTTGGATGAGGTCTCTGACCCAGTTTCACTGGTGAGTTAGGTTAGACTCTGTATGGCATCACCTTTGTTTTAGTCTAGAAGTAAGCCTGAGTTTAGTCTGAGACCACTAAAATTAGGCCAAAAGATTTCTTATTGAATTCTATTTCTCTGATATCAAGGAAAGAGTATTTCACATCAATCTAAGAGAAGGTCTGAATTATTTTCTAATGTCCAAATCATAAATGCTGTACTTTGCCTATCCCAGCCCTTTTTGTAGCTAGAAATTCTAGGAGGACACAATTTATAATGTCTCTTATTATGTCATTGTGTGGAAGCAAATTAAAAACCCAAAAAGAGAAAAGAAGGAGGTCATGTGTCTAGTATAATGTCAAAAAATTTTATGGTTCAGCTATTGAACATTGCTTTTCTTGGGGGAGGATTAAGTGGTGGGCAGATAAAGGAAACAGAGGAATCTAGAAGTTTTTTTAAAAATAGATGTCTACTCTATTTCCTGGCTTATGTTTGTTCATATATCTTATAGCAAGTTCTGACAGTGCCTCTAGTTTCTCATTGTGAGGTCAAAACAGCTCATGAATTTTGGGGAGTGAAAGTGGTGTGAAAGCAAGGAGAGCAATGGCAGTGTTAATAGTGATGCCATTAGACAGAGAGGCTGGTACAAATTATGGAGCCACATTAGTACTGAATTTCATCTAAATGACATATTATCTATGTAACCCTGAACAATTTACTTAATGCTCTGCACCTCATAGGATTGTTATGAAGAATAAGTGAATTAATGCACATAAATAATTTAGAACAGAACAGAACCTGGCACTTTAAAGATTCAATGTTTAGTTATCATTACATTAGTCATATTATTGTATTGTAGAAAATTATTCCTAGCTTGGGCTAACTTTCCTCTGTAAAGTTTTGTCTAATAACTCAATTGCCTCTGATATTTATCATTCTAATAATGCCAATGATGTTTGCTGAAGCTACTATTGTTTGTTTTGTTACAAGTTTTGTCACTCTATTTTCCCCAGTACACATATCTATCTTATTCTTTTTTTTTTAATTTTTTTTTATTTTTTTTTTAAATTTTTTATTTTAGATTATTCAGTACAGTTTCTATCTTTTATTCCCATTCCAGCCCACCCACCCTATCTTATTCTTGATGATGAAATGATAATGATGACAATAATCATGATAATACCAATGGATGACAGCCTATGGCTACAATAAACTTCAGATTTTAAAGCCAAAAGCAAAGGTCACATTTTGATGTGGCGAAACATGCGGACAATGGCTCTGCGAATCTCCTTTGTCTTGGCGCTATAAATGAGAGGGTTGAGCACAGGGGGCACAAAAAGGTAAACGTTGGACATGAGGACATGTATGTAACGTGGGACATGCCTCCCAAAGCGGTGCACTATGGAGACCCCAATCATTGGCACATAAAACGCAAGTACAGCCAGGATATGTGACACACACGTGTTGAGAGCTTTGAGGCGTTCTTCATGGGAAGCAATGGCCATGACTGAGTGCAGAATGAGTACATAGGAGAGGAAGATAAAAAACAGATCCATGCCAAAGGTGGATACAAGAACAAAGAGTCCATAGATGCTGTTGATAGTGATATCAGCACAGGCCAGCTTCATCATGTCTGGATGCAGGCAGTAGGAGTGGGAAAGGACATTGGATCTGCAGATAGGCAGCCTCATGATAAGGAAGGGAAGAGGAAAGAGAGTGATGAAGCTCCGAGCAGTCACAGCTATACCCATTCCAGCGATGACTCCATCAGTGAGCACAGTGGCATAGTGCAAGGGATTGCAAATGGCCACATAGCGGTCCAAGCTCATGGACAGGAGAATACCTGATTCCATCATGGAGAAGGAATGAATGAGAAACATCTGGATTAGGCAGGCATCAAAAGCAATGTTGCGGGCATTGAGGCAGAAGGTTCTGAGTACAGTAGGCAGTGTGGCCATGGACATGGCCACATCACTGAAGGACAGCAAAGACAGGAGGTAGTACATGGGCTTGTGGAGGCTGGGCTCCATTCGCACAGCCTGCAAGATCACTGCGTTGCCCCCAAAGGCCACAGCATACATTACACAGAGGGGCCCTGCTAGCCAGGAGTGAGAGCTCACCAGACCAGGGATACCAGTCAGGAGGAAGGAAGCAGGATGAGTGACATTGAACAATCCCATGGCAGGAGGAAGCCAGGACAGTCTTCAGGGTGAAACCTTTGGACTTGGAGATTTCTGAGAGGGGCACTTACTGGAGGAGAAGAAACCAAGGAGTGAGAGGCACAATAAATGATGTCTACACAGTTGGAAATGGATGCATTTGTGAAATCACTGCTCTTGGGTAAATGTGGGCAAATATCCTTTCTTTATATTTTGTGGTCATCTGGCCACACAGGTTGGGCTACTATTTCCCTCTGTTTAATGGGAGAAGAAAGACATTGACAAATATTTCAAAAATATCAATTAGTTACAAGGAAAAGATTTAAATTATATTTTCACAATTTTAATGTGTTTTAGAAGGGTAATTGAATGGAAATGTATAAAAGGGCACGAGGAATCTGAATTATCAATAGGAAGTATTCATTTAAATATACCTTTGAATATGTTTAATCTAGATCTGTCACTGACTAATGAGACAGTCGCCAGAGCTAGTCTGAGTTTTGGTCAGGGAGGGGGAGGGGCTACAGGATGTGGAGGAAATGACTGCCTCCGGACCTCAGCTTTCCATTGTCAGAGATGCTGCAAAAAAAGCAACAAAGAAGCCATATGTTTTTATGCAACAAAGCTGTCCGTGATTGTTAAAAAACTTATGGATTCTTCCCTTAGAATTCTATAGGTGCACTATCATGCAGCCTGGGGGGGACCCTTGTTCCAAAGGCAGACTTTCACAGTCATGTACCCTCAAAGTGTCTGTTATGTAGACACATTCATGAGCCTCCACACCAGCCTTATGTTAGATCCCACTCATATTCTTATGAAGCACTCACCCACAGCTCTCTGTCTCTTACCATTTTATTCTTAGTGTATAAATGTATTCATACACTACCTCTTGACTTGTATACTCTTGAACGTGCACATGCCCTATTGTGCTCAGTCCACATTGACATGTATGTAGCATTTATATATGCATGACATGCAGGTTATGCAGAGGTTTATATACTCTCACAACTCTTCCACCTGCATATTTGTAGAGGTCTAATTTCCACCCTCTCCCCCATTATTAACTCACCCACATTTAGGCACTGCTTTCCCCATCATGTATTGAATTCACTGTTTTTCTTATACATATTACATCCTCAATTCCTAGAAGCTAACTCACAACTGTTTCTCTGTGAGAATGAGTATATAGTATGGTTTTCTACCATTCTAATGTTTTGAAACCATTTCATATTCATTTTCTCATTATGAATAAAAATAGAAAGGTTAGAAGGCTTTCCATCAGAAAGACAAATTTCAGGCTTATAAAGTACCCTCTTTTGGAAGAGGAGTTCTGGAAATATACACTACTATTTCCCCCTTCTCGTTCCTCTCCAATATCTAGCAAAGCAAGACCACAGCATAATCAGATTCCTCTTGATGGAAATGGAGGAGGAGGGGGACCTGGGAGCCACAGAGATGCTATGTGATGTAACATCACCAGCCCAGGACACCTCCTGCATTTTCTCTGGCAGTATAAAACTCATTTCTTGCTGTGGTTCCCACAGAGTCAGTGGCCACTTCTCTGTGCGATTCATTGCATCTCTTCTGGTCCAGGAGCTCAGTCTGTGTGTGCCTGTCTCCTGTCTGGGACTGTGATTCCTCGGGATCTAGTACTGACTGACCTCATTTGCTTCTTGTCTCTCCCACTTGACTACAGTTCCCATTTTTTATACAGAGCCTCATAGAGGTGATGAGAGAAAACAGAAGAGAACTGAGCTAATGTAAAGGAAACAGAAAGAGAAAGGAGAGAAAACTAGGCTTCAATAAAAGCAGGAGTCTGTGAAGCCAGGGCCAGAACCATTCTGGGCATAAAAACCTAAGCTTTACTATTTATGGCAAAAAGTTTACCCGAACAGTCCCAGGTTCACATTCTTTGTCATACCTAGTGGCCACAGACCTTCTGGGTTGTCTAGATGCATATGAAGGAAAGAATACAGTAAGGAAAAACTATGCTTGTTGAGTACATGCTATTTTCTAGATACTGTGCAAGGGCTTTTGCAGCCCATTACTCATTCCATGCTTCACAGATGTGGACACTGAAGCCCACGAGGTGAGCTTGCCTTGTTGTACATGCAAGTAGGGGATAAAATCTCCATTACAAAATCTGCTAACACTCTCTAATATCTTACTGAGGTCTTTAAGGCATCATTAAAGTGTGGGAGAATTTGAAAAGGAAAATACAGGTACATATTTCTGAACGGAGATATCTCAGGTGCCTTTGAACAAAGGGAATGCTAAAGTCAAATTTATGTGGAGAAAATGATGTGGGAAGTGATTGTCTCCCATGCTGGCTATATTTTATTTGGAATCCAGAACCTTTTCTTTAACTGAAATCATGCAGGAGCCAGGGTGGTTTAGGGAGAAAGGCCCTGGGCTGGGGGTCAGGAGGCCTGGGATTTAACCCTGGCTCTGACATGCCCCAGCTGTATGAGCTTGGGAAAAATGATTCTTTTTTCATTTTAAAAGAGCATATTCTAAGATACTTTATGATTCTGATGTTCTTTTAGTTTACTTTTTAATTTTTGGTCACACAAAGAATGCCCAAGATTTGCTAAGGAGGCTGAAAAAAAAAGCAAAATATGGTAGACATGGGGTTGGAGGGATGTATAGAGAGGTTCCCTGAAAGACCATCGGTTTCAATCTACGTCATGCATAGTGAAAGAAATGCTGAGGTGTTCAACAGTTCATCTCAAGTTTATAGCTGATTTCTCCTACTCTTTGAATCTGCTGGGGGACTTTTACATGTTTTATTGCAGAATACATAATACAAGAGCAGTTTGACCTCACGTCCTGGCTCAGTTTTTGGTTTGAGTCATGGAATAACAGTTTGTGACCACTTTGCTCCTGGATTTCTGAATCTTTCCTGTATGCTGAGTCCTGTTTTCCTCCCTGACCTTGCAACAATGTTAATAAGTCAGACAATCCTTGCTGCCTTGCAGTTGACTCTGGAAAGTGAGCTGGCCAGATAAATACAGTTACAAAATCATTTAGTGGCAGTTCCAGAACAAGACCCTCAAGTCAAGGGAACTTTCCAGCTTCTCTGATCACTCTAAGATGCTGTTATCAGATAACCTCCACCTGTCTCTTCCTCACCCTACCCCTGTCCCAATGTAACCCTTTCTTGGAGCAAGCTTCAGGATAGTCATCTAACATACCTCTTCAAGTTTCAGAACTTACCAGAAAAGTCAGGTGAGAGATTCCACAGAACAACAGCACATCCTTCTCTCTATCCTTTAAAGTGAATCCGTGCCTGCTGCTTTTATCTCACTCAAAGCCCCTGGAGAGAGGAGTGGTGCTGACTTTGTGTCTGAAATTCATCAGGAAGGTTTTAGTCTCTTGAGGTTCTTAATGACTTGTGAGAATAAAGCACGTGCTGTTTTAGCTGAAAAAGAACTCAGCAATTTGCAAGACCATTTCCACGCCCAATGCAAGGCACCATCTGGTAATGAATGGCCAGAGCTATAATGAGAGGAGCTCATAGCCTTCTAAGAGAGATCTCAGTCATGTAACATTTTGATTGAGCCTACAAATAAGGCATAATAAAAATAACTACTTTGACGTTCCTGTTCCTTTTTTTCTTTTTTAAAAATTTTATTTATTCATTTTTATAGAGAGGGGAAGGGAAAGAGAAAGAGAGGGAGAGAAACATCAGTGTGTGGTTGCTCTCACGCCTGCCTGTTGCCTGCAACCCAGGCATGCGCCCTGAATGGAAATCAAACTGGCCACCCTTTGGTTCGCAGGTCCACGCTCAATACACTGAGCTATACCAGCCAGGGCTCTTTTCCCTTTAGATGAATTGAATAGGGCTAATTATTATTATTATTTTTTTACCACTGTTTGAAAACTCAGTTTCCTGAGACTTCTGGTCACATTCAGATAATAAAACAATGTGGGGTAAGTGATTAGAATATCCAGCCTCAGGTTACAAGGGAAGCTTCCCTGTGTCCAGAGTATAGCCTTTTCCCTTCTCCCATTCCTCACTTGTTTTCTGTGGTTTCTGACTTCTCCAAGGAGGAGAGAGAAGGAGAAGTGAAAGCTTCATAATTCTTTACTGTTTCAGTTAGCTGCTATGGTGTTTACTTAGGTTTGTTAAATGTTTAAAACTGACTTCTTTCTTTGGGTGCTTTCAGACTTCATACCAAGAAACTTCTCCCCTTCTCCCTATCTTTTACTTCATCTCCACTTGATGTAAATTTTGTTAAAATATATTTTATTGATTATGCTATTACAGTTGTCCCATTTTTCCCCCTTCACACCCCTCCACCCTGTACACCCCCTCCCACCCACATTCCTCCCCTTTAGTTCATGTCCATGTGTCATAAGTTCTTTAGCTTCTACATTTCCCATACTATTCTTGCCCTCCCCCTGTCTATTTTCTACCTACCATCCATGCTACTTATTCTTCATACCTTTTCCCCCTCTCTCCTCCTCCCACTCCCCTGTTGCTAACCCTCCATGTGATCTCCATTTCTGAGGTTCTGTTCCTGTTCTAGTTGTTTGCTTAGTTTCTTGTTGTTTTTGTTTTAGGTGTGGTTGTTAAGAATTGTGAGTTTGTTGTCATTTTACTGTACATATTTTTATCTTCTTTTTCTTAGATAAGTCTCTTTAACATTTCATAAAATAAGGGCTTGGTGATGATGAACTCCTTTAGCTTGACATTATCTGAGAAGCACTTTATCTCCCCTTCCATTCTAAATGAAAGCTTTGCTGGATAGTGTAATCTTGGATGTAAGTCCTTGCCTTTCATGACTTGGAATACTTCTTTCCAGACCCTTCTTGCCTGCAAGTTCTCTTTTGAGAAATCAGCTGACAGTCTGATGGGGACCCATTTGTAGGTAACTGCCTCCTTATTTCTTGCTGCTTTTAGGATTCTCTCCTTCATTTTAATCTTGGCTAATGTAATTATGATGTGCCTTGGTGTGTTCTTCCTTGGGTCCAACTTCTTTGGGACTCTGAGCTTCCTGGACTTCCTGGAAGTCTATTTCCTTTGCCAGATTGGGGAAGTTCTCCTTTATTATTTGTTCAAATAACTTTTCCACTTATTGCTCTTCTTCTTCTCGTACCCTTATAATTTGGATGTTGGAACATTTAAAGATGTCCTGGATGTTCCTAAGCCTCTCCTCATTTTTTTGAATT
Source organism: Trachops cirrhosus (assembly GCA_028533065.1). Taxonomy (NCBI): domain Eukaryota; kingdom Metazoa; phylum Chordata; class Mammalia; order Chiroptera; family Phyllostomidae; genus Trachops; species Trachops cirrhosus. The sequence goes on from CM052543.1 coordinate 38,441,399, forward strand.
CTTGTTTCTTCATTCTTTTTTGTTTGGATGTTTCTGTCTTCCTTCTGGTCCACTCCATTGATTTTAGTCTTGGTTTCCTTCCCATCACTAATCGTTCTCTGTACCTTTTCCTTTATTTCACTTAGCATAGCCTTCATTTTTTCATCTAATTTGTGACCAAATTCAGCCAATTCTGTGAGCATCCTGATTACCAGTGTTTTGAACTATTCATCTAATAGGTTGGCTATCTCTTTGTTGCTTAGTTTTCTGGGGCTTTTATTATCTGTTATTTCGTTTAGGCCATTTTTTTTATCTTGACGTGCCTGTTATAAGGTGAGGGGCAGAGCCTTAGCTGTTCACCAGGGCGGGGCAACCCAGTGGCTGTGTTGTGACTCTGTATGTGGGGCAGGGGTCCGAGAGGGAACAAAGGCGCTTGCTCCACTCTCTGCCAGATTTCAGTCACTTCCTCTGCTTCCCCCAAGCAAACTGGGCCCTTCTGGTGCTGATTCCTGTGTGAGTGGGCTTGTGTACATTCTAGGACCCTGTGGGTCTCTCCAACAAACTCTCCTGTGAGGCTGGGAGTCTCTCTGGGCACTTCAACCCTCACAGGTGTTTTTAATTGGTATTTGGAGGCTTTATTTCCCCATGCTGGGACCCTGGGTTGTGCAGTCTGTCTCACTCCCCAGTTTTGCCTGGTTTATCTGCGTGTAAATGTGGGACCACCTGATTCACCATGTGACTTGTGTGCCGCGCCCCTCCAAAATCCGCCACCTTGCTGGGCCACCGCTTTGCCAGGACCCCTCTGAGCCTGGCCACCCGACTCTGCCCCTCCTACCAGTCTGGATGCACATGTCTACTTTAATTCCTTGGTTGTCGGACTTCCATACAGTTCAATTTTCTGTCAGTACTGGTTGTTTTTGTTTCTAAATTGTTGTTGTCCTTATTTTGGTTGTGTGAGGAGGCACAGTGTGTCTACCTACACCTCCATCTTGGCCTGAAGTCCCTCTGATGTAAACTTTTTTAAAAAATCATTCTCTGTATGGTTGCTTATGACTCTGTCCACAGCCCAGAACCCCCTTGTAGAGCCATACATTCTTCAGGACAGGCTCTAAGACAATACCATGCCATCTCTTTTTAGCATGTAACCCGTCAAGAAAATGGTCAGCCTTCCTCTTACTACAACAAAGGCCCTACCCAAAGCAGTGATGTGTTTCCCATCCAATCCTGCTATCAGAACAACAAGGCAACTTTTATCTCTCCATTTAGATTCCCAGGCATGAGTAAGGAAAGTCTGTGGTGTCTCTCTCTCCCCACATTTCAGGGACATATATTGCCTGAGTAGAATCCTTGAGGTTTCATGTTTTTTGACTCAAGGTAAAGTGAATTGTGACACCCTTCCCTTTCTCTTGATTGTGTGGAGTGGGATGGGAGACTTAGCTCTTTCCAAAAGATCTCTTTAGAAATCTTTATTTAAATTCTCTAACCCACAACTCCATTGTATATTAATGAAGGCAGAATTTCTCCATCTCAACACTATTAACATTATGGGCTAAATAATTTTTTGTCGTGATGTGATGTCACATGCATCATTGAATATTTAACAACAACCCTGGTCCTTACCCAGTAGATGCTCCACCCCAGTTATGACAACCAGAAAGGCTCATGGACTTTGTTGAAAGTCCCCTGAGGGATAAAGCACTCCTGGTTGAGAACCACTAACTTTGGAGAAGAAGTTTTAAAGTCAGGTAACTGGTTCTCTGAAAACTAATTCAAAATTTCCTAATGTTGTCCATTAAGGCTATAGTACCCATTATCTTCATGTATTACCCATATTGAGACATGAAAAGTCCATTTTTAAATTGTGTTCCATGTATAAGTACACCTCAAACTCCTAGCTGATTGGAATTTCTCCTCTCAAAAGCCCCCCCTCCCACCTTTTTCCCCCTGAGCTGTAGCTGTGCAATTCAGGATTTGTCTGTTCTCTGTTCTCAAACCATTCCCTCTGAAAGATTTGCAGCAGCTGAACATGTATGAGACCCTTTCTTACTTTTTCCAATGATCTCTCTTTAGTCACAATATGTGTTCTTGTCTTCCTCAACTTCTGGCAGGTTCTCAAACAAATACTCTATTTTATGACTTTGTGCTTCTGGGATTTTCTTCACATCATTTCCCCTGTGGGAATTCTGCCATTTAAAACTCTTTGTTGTGATTTCACTTATATGTAGACTCTAAAAAATGGAAATCAACAACCAAACAAAACAGAAACAGTCTCATAGAGACAGAGAACAGAACAATGGCTGCCAGAGGGGAAAGTGATTGGGAGATTGGGTGAAAAAGGTGAAGGGATTAAGAAGTTCAAAGGGAAAGTTACAAAATAGTCATTGGGAAGGGGAAGGATGTGAGTGAGGTACAGCATAGGAAATATAGTCAATAGTATTACAATAACTACATATGGTGCCAGGTTTGTACTTTAGATAATAAGAACACTTTGTAAGGTATATGATTGTCTAACCAGTAAGTTGTAGATCTGAAAGTAATACAAAAATAATATTGCATGTAAACTATAATTGAAAAAATAAATTAAGAAAAGTACTCTTCTTGGTAAATCCTACAGCTATAAGATTCACTATGAACTTTTCTTGCTATGTGATTCTTTCCTAAACCCTTGAGATTTTTAATGACACCCTGGGTCTTTGATATTTCTCCATTACAGAGTTTATAAAATACAAGAGACCCTGAATGCCTGAGATTTACACATCTGAAATGGGAGGACTTGAGGACTTCTCTGTTTTGTCCTAAGGTCTTTAAGAGGGTATGATAAGACTATTTCCAGGAGTGTTAAAAAGTTGCAGTGTGGAACCCACTAATGCCACTGGATTAACCCCTGGTGCTTGGGTAAAGAATTTGTACTGGGGTAACATTCACAGCAACATAAAGCAAGTCTTCCTGTGTCAGCTTCCTAGACATTCCTTCCCACACCTCACCCTCATCTGAAGATCTTGGGAGCTCCTTAGCAAAAGAGAAATACAGTTTGCAGAGGTCCAGCCCCAGTCTCACAAATAATAATATAAAAGATGGGATTGAGACTGTGAAAATAATATAATAACCAATGCAATCAAACAATGAACTTAATCTTTGGAATTATTTACATAGGTTTCAAAAGAGCTGATAAATTGACCAGCAGATGCTAATGCAACCTAGAGATTTGCAACAACAGGAAGCCACCACCACTTCTAGGCTGGAGAGTCAAAGGTGGTGTTGGAGTTGGAGCCGAGGGGATCCCAACCAGCAGAAGCTGGAGTCATGGATGAGGTGCAAACCATGCCAGAGATTGCTTTAGGTGGGAGAGTTCACAGAGGGGCATACCCACTGTTAGCCAATACTTCCCAGCAGCTGAACATATCTGGAAGTCCACAGACAGTGGAGTTTGGGGTATTCTTCAAGTAATATTTTGACTTCTGTGATATGTGTGAAGAGCTGCAGAAGAGTATGAATGGATCTTAATCAGGTTTATCCTTGGTTAACAATAGAAGTATAATTCATTCATTCACCTCAGTCTTCATGTATCACTCGAATAGTAAAATGTGTAACTTCCCATGGACTTTGACCTTGATAGTCAGCACCAGGTAAGATGTATCTCACTGTGGTTTGTGAAAGATGAGAGTGATTGAACTTGAGTTCTGAGAAATATAAATCTTGTTGTATGAAATGATCTTTCTCACAACCAAATAGCCAGAGTTTTCTGGGAAATACTTCAAGACTGGCACACAATCAAGACCTACCTGTATTCTAAAATCTTACCCACTCAGGTAGAATCAATGACCCTCTTTAAACAACAGTGTTCATTTCTGCCATGAAAGCATTGACCACTCTCTATTATAGCTGGCTCTGCATGGTTCTGTAGACTCCAGTGGGGACAGAATAGCCTGGAGGAAAAACCAGATGGCCTTACGATGGGGCACCGGTGTGGAAATGAGTGTCTTTCTTAATCATAAGCAGTTAACTTTGGGATAAGACAAGATACAGCTGAGAAATTTGATTCTTGTTTTAACCATATGAAAAGTTATCAATTATGCAAAATACATAAAATTCATGCCATAACATGTACTAATATGGAGTTTATGGAAAAGATGCTCAGCGTTGATTTAAACTTGGCCTTGAGATCATTTGCATTTGGTTGAATTTCACTGCGGTTTTGAACATGGTTTTTGCTTTCAGAAGAATGGTCTATGTCCTGCTCCATCTGTTTTTGTTTTCTTTTTAATTCATGAAATTTAACTAGACTTACTGTGGTAATCACAATATAAAGTATATAAATGCTGAATTATTATATTGTATACCCAAAACTAATGTAACATTGCATGCCAGCTATACTTTAATAATAAATTAAAAAATTATCCCAACATTTTATTATGAAAAAATTTAAATACAAGGAAAACTTGAGAAAATTTTACAGTAAACACCAGTATACCCACCACTTACATATAAATTTGTTTTGCCATCTTTAGCATATAATTATTCATGTGTCCATCCTTCTATTCATCCATCATTCCATTTATCTTATTAATGTACTTCAGAGTTAAGTTGCCCTTTCTTCACATTCTTTGATGGAAATGCAAATTGGTGCAGCCACTGTAAAAATCAGTATGGGTTTACCTCAAAAAATTAAAAATGTAACTGCCTTATGTCCCAGTGATTCGAATTCAGGGAACTCATCCAAAGAAACTTGAAACACTAATTCAAAATAATATAAGAACCCCTATGTTCATTGCAGCATTATTTACAATAGCCAAGATTGGGAGCAGCCCAAGTGTCTATCAGTAGATAAGTGAATAAAACAACTATGCAACCTTTACACAATGGAATACTATTTGTTTGTGAAAAGGAAGGAAATTTTACCCTTTGCAACAGCATTGATGGGCCTGAAGAAGATTATGGTAGGTAAAATAAGCCATTCAGAGAAAGACTACCATATGATTTCACTCATATGTGGAATCTAATGAACAAATTAAACAAGCAAATAGAGACAGACTCATAGATAGAGAGCAGGCTGACAGCTTGGTGTGGGGATTCAGGGGTGGAGGGATCAAGCAAAAAAGAAAAAGAATTCATGCACATGGACAACAGTGTGGTGATTGCACGGGGAAGCAAGTAAGTGGAGGTAAAAGAGGGTATAAGGGGAATAAATGGTAATAAAATACAATAAAATACATTTAAAAACTAAAGTTGCAACATCAAAACACTTCCCTTTAAATAGTTCAGTATTCATATAATTAATTAAGGCTTAATCATTTATATAGTTATTTTATTTCTTTCAAACATATAATGCACAGGCCTTACATGCACATTAGATAGGTTCTGACAAAAGCATTGGTTTTGTTGTGAGATAAGTTTATGCCATATTTCTAGGTAGCATCTGGAGGCATATTTGCCTCCAAAGGACATCTGGATTGTTGAGCAGATCAGTTTTTTAATATTTATCTTCTTTGCAAGAATAGGTGCTGGGTCTTTATTGCTGTCTGTAACAGCAGTGCTGAGAGGAATGCCTGAAGCAAAATCACGCTAAAAAATGTGTTTTTCTTCTATTTTTTGTCTGGTCTTTGCTGAATTGAACTGAGTTTGTAATTTTTAGGTCCCATTCAATGGTGGAGCAAAAGGAATTCTTGCAGAAGAATCATGTTATATGGATGCTAACATGCATTTTTACAAAAAAAAGGTCATAAATTTAAATTCTATATATAAATCTGTGAGGAGATGGGGGGATATTAATTGTGGGCATTTTGTAGATCTGTCAATGAGAATATGGGCATGTGTTTGAAATGTATACTTTTGGATATGTAAGCATGGAGTATGTTTGGAACATATCTGATTATTTCTTCAAGTATGTGGATAAATCTCCACTTACTATCTATTTCTAAAACTATGTCTGCAACTTACATTGGTCTCTGTCATCAATGTAAATATACAGAGATTATAGTGTGTGTTCGACCTGTCAAGATATGTGATTAGTGACTAGGCGATTGGGCAGTTGTATGAGCATATTTGTATTTATCTGTTTGTATGTGTATGGATCTGAAAGAGTTCATGTGAATGTTATCTTATTTGCTAACTAATTTGCAGCTGAATATGTTGAAAGGAGTATCTGTGGGGTTGTCAGAATGTTGATGACTAGGTATGTTTGTGTTCATGCAACAGTTTACACTTCTTGATCAAGGGAAGCTTAACTTAGTAATGGATACAAACGATGACATTAGGGATTAATGAGGCCAGGAAAGGGATTCTCCTAGGAACAATTCTCCTATGGCCCAACACTACTCATTGATCCCACCCTCTCCATTTCCTTTCCACTCTCCTGCAACTACAAAAAAAAACAAGCTTAGGGACTCTGGGGTGTTCATAAATTTATTAGACTTAGGTGAGTGAGCTGATGCCACTCTGCCAGCTGGATCCACAGACCAGTACGTTCAGCTACAGAGAAAAGAACTTCTGCCACTTAGTGAGTGCCCTTCCCTCAAACTGCCCACTTGGGCCTCTTACCTAAAACTTATCCTGAACTTTAAAACTCTTATTGCTACCCTAGACTGCCTCTGATCCTCCTATTTCCCCTCCAAGCATGAGCAAATCTGTTCCCTTCCAAAGCCCATGAGCACAGACCTTGATGCTAGGTACCCATCTGAATCAAAATTCTAATACCAAATCACGATCACATAACCTTAGGTGAAGGGGCTGATTCATGAAGTCTAGATTTTATCTTGAAGGTATTTCATACTTTTTCTCCCTGAAATTTTAATTATTGTCTCCTATTTCTAAGTCTTGGGTGTGCAGCTGGAGAAAAAAATCACAGGAGCAAATGAACTTACGTCATTCAACAACGTGATCTTCAATCTTAGCTGGATTTTCAGTGCTGAGTAGGTCATGGGAATATATTTGATGGCATATTACTGTGGGTCTGTTAATGCTGATGTATTTTTGGCTGTGTGTTTATAAGTATGTGTCCAGCTGGTGTAAATATGGGAGGATATCTGAAACATAGTGCATAATCACAATGAGTAACTATGAGTCTTCTTAAATTCTGTGGCTGTGCTAGTGTTACATGTGACTAAGGGAGTGTGCAATAGTTTCTGTCTGCTTGATGTGAGAGTACCTATGCGTAGCTGAGTGTGTAATTGTGTGTAAAATTGCAAAATGTATATTTGCTAGTACCTTTGTGTGACTGTGTATGTGCATGCCCATGTGCATGGTGTGCAAAAGAAAGGCCTGTTTGTGTCGGTCTCCATTGTCTTAACATTTCTTCCTTGATTAGTCATATCTAGGAAGCTTTAACTGACACCTCCACAGTCAAAACAAAGAAAAAACAGCTGTTTGGTGGTGGCAGAGTATGTTCTATTTGGGGGAGAAATCTTCAAAGTTGCTTTCCGTGCTGAGGAAAATCTGGAGCATGGATGAAATGTGACCTTCTGGAATATCTAATTTTGCGCATCAGGAGTTAAGGATAGTGGGGTCGATTTATCTTGTAGAAGAGTCAGTAGTATCTGTTGGCACTCCAAGTGTCTTTCCATTTCTTCAGAATTTAAAGATAATCTTAGAATGAAGAAGATAAAAAAAAGTAGATGCAGATGCAGGATGTAAGAAGATTTCTTGGAACATTGACTTAAAACCTGCATTGGGGGTGGGGAGAGAAATTTAGAGGAGGGATATGGAAAAGAAATTGATTGACAAGTGTTGTTAATTCTCAGTTAAAACTTGTTAACTTACTGATTAACAAGTTTTTTTTTTTTTAATTCTTAGTTGCAAAGGAGAGAAACCAAAAGAAACACAAATTCCTTCTAATTCTCCATATACTTTCAGGATTATGATAGATATCTGGGCATTATCTAAGCTCTTTTAACTATCTACTTTCACTGTATTTACTAAGACAGCTTAGAAGAGAATGAAATTTCCAGAAAAAGTCAGAGGAATAAGAGAACTACCATGCCTAAATTCCAAAACAAAGCTCTGGTTATGAGATACCTGGTATCATGGGAATACAATTAGAGAGATATTTTAGGTAAGGCTGAGAAAATGTCCTTTATGATATGGTTTCTCAATTTGCACTGTTCTGATTGCTTACTTTTCCTGAAGTTAAGCTGATGCTGTTTAAGAACAATGACAGAGAAATTGGATTCAGTAAAAAAGGTAGAGAAGACGTCAAAGTAGGAGCAAAACATGGAGAAATGGTGCATCTGAAGGAAAGAGGTGGTTCTAAAAAAGTGAATTATCAACAGAATTAACACTGGTAGGGAGACCAAATGGATGAGTATTGAAAATGTTTTTAGCTAGATTTAGCAACAAAGAGGTCAGTGGTGACCACAGAGAAATTATTTTCAGTTGGGAAGGTGGGATGTGGAAGCCGCACTAGAGTAAATTGAGCAGGGGTAGAAGGTAAGGCAAAGAAGGTCGAATCCTTGACTTTAAATATCTCAGAATGGAATTGGAGAAATGGAAACATAAACAAGCTTCCCTTCTTTTGCATCTGGAGAGACAATGTTTCAAGAAGCTTGGCTAAGAACTGGGTGAGGGTAATAGAGTGGCAGCTAAAGAGGGAAGGTTATGTTTTTCTAATAGGATGGTTTGCACGAGCTTATTGCCCAGAGAGAAAGAGATAAAAAAGGAGAGGCTGAAGATGAATACAACTAACTAATAGAAAAGATGTCCAAAGGAGAAGGCAAGAAATGGAATCCTGAAGGTGGAGGACCTGGCCTTGGTGAAGGAGAGACATCTCTTTCTTAGGAACCAGGGAATAAGAATGGATAAAGATGTATTGGGTTGGCCAAAAAGTTTGCTTTTTTTTTTTTGGTAAGATGGCTCTAGTAGGGCTTAGTTGTCTTTAACTTCATTTGAAACAATTTTGTTAGACTGTATTGTAACAGCAGTCATATCAACATGCACTTTAAAAACACTTATCAAAATTGAATTTTTGTGTAGCTATTTTAATATTGAAGATGGAAGAAAATAAGCAACATCTTCAGCAATAATAATTATGCATTATTATTTCAAGAAAGGTCAAAATGCAACTGAAATGCAAAAAAGATTTGTTCAGTATATGGAGAAGGTGCTGTGACTGATCGAATATGTCAATAGTAGTTTGTTAAGTTTTGTGCTGGAAATTTCTCCCTGGATAATGTGCCACAGTCAGGTAGAGCAGTTGAAGTTGATAGCAATTAAATTGTGACATTAATTGGGAACAGTCAACGTTATACCACACAAGAGGTAGCCAGTTTACTCAGAATATCCAAATCAATAAATTCATTGGTGAAAATGAAAAATGTATCTTTTATTTTATGGAAACAGATCACATGAACTTTTTGGCCAATCCAATAAATAAATTTAAAATTTAGGCAGTGGTAATTAATCAGTATTCCCCCCCCCCCCAAAACATTTGCTTCTTTGGTTTTATCCAGCCATACCCAGTTTGGTTATAGAATTTATCAAAGTTGGGGTTTGCTGTGTGAATGTGAGAATCAAGGAGGAGATGAAGATACCAGCTGTAGTGGGGGAGTAGGTCAGGACACAAGTGGGGGAGAAAATGCTAAAAGACAAATAGACCAGAAAAAAATGGAAGAATTATTGAGACTCTGAGAGCAAGTGCCTGAGTACTAGAAGGCAAGAGGGCTGGAAATTAAAAGGGTGTGGTCAGAATGTTAGCAAAAATAGAATTTAAGATTTTACAGAGGTGGAACAGTTTTTGGCTGAGGTAAAATCTGAGTGAAGGTCATTAAAACTACAGTTGTGGAAGTTTTATTTACTAGGAGTATCCAACCTTTTGGCATCTCTGGGATGCAATGGAAGAAGAGTTGTCTTGGGCCACACATTAAATACACAAACACTAACAGAAACTGATAAGCAAAAGAAATTTTTTAAAATAAATTTACAATTCTGTGTTGGGCCGCATTCATACCCATCCTGGGCCACATGTGGCCCATGGGCTGTGGGTTGGACACCCCTGATTCTTCCAAAGGGCCTCCAAAGGTTTGAGCAGTGTTTCCTTTTCCCTATCTATGTTAACTTCTATTTCTCACCAAACTCCCCAAATGTGGCTTCTGGGGTGAGATGGAGAAGTGAAGGGGTACTACAGTTTAAGGTGAGAATTACGGGACTTGTTGCTTTTCTGTGAGTTGGGCACTCACTTGATCATCTCACCTTCACAGAGTTTCTACGATGGTCTAGACAGGGTACTGGGGACTGGTGGTACAGACATGAGGAGAAACCAGTTGCTGTCCTTAAAGAGCTCATAGTCTAATAGAGGAAGCAGGAACAGAGACAAACACTTTTAATCTCTGACCTTTTTGTGTTGGAGACAGGATGTCTGAGAGAAAGTGAAGAACTCCCCCAAACATCCTCTTGGGCTCATTCCTCATCTGTATTCTCCCACCTGCCTGCCATGTTGAGCCTCAATGGCACTCCCTTCCAGCCAGACACACTCCAGCTGACAGACATTCCTGGGATGCAGACAGGCCAAGCCTGGGTTGCCCTGGTCTTCTGCATCCTTTACCTGATCTCCATCGTAGGCAACCTCAGCATCCTTGCTCTCGTGGTTCAGGAAACTGCTCTGCACCAGCCCATGTACTACTTCCTCTCTATGCTCTCCCTAAATGACCTGGGAGTGTCCTTCTCAACACTCCCAACTGTGATTGCTACCTTCTGCTTCAACTACCGCCATGTTGGCTTTGATGCTTGTTTGGTTCAGATGTTCTTCATCCATACTTTCTCTTTCATGGAATCAGGCATACTGCTGGCCATGAGCTTTGATCGTTTTGTGGCTATTTGTGACCCACTGCATTATGCCACTGTACTCACCAACAGCTGCATTTTGGCTATGGGTCTGGGCATCCTTGCCAAGAGCTTCACTACTCTCTTGCCTTTCCCCTTTCTGGTGAAACGACTTCCCTTCTGCAAGGGCAATGTTTTGCATCACTCATACTGCCTCCATCCAGATCTCATGAAGGTGGCATGTGGAGACACCCACGTTAACAACATCTATGGGCTCTTTGTGGTCATTTTCACCTATGGCATAGACTCCACTTTCATCCTGCTGTCCTATGCATTGATTCTGAGAGCTGTGCTGGCCATTGCATCCTGGGAACAGCGGCTCAAGGCACTCAACACTTGCATATCACACATTTGTGCAGTGCTGGCTTTCTATGTGCCCATAATTGCTGTCTCCATGATACACCGCTTCTGGAAAAATGCCCCACCTGTTGTTCATGTCATGATGTCCAATGTCTACCTGTTTGTACCTCCCATGCTCAACCCCATCATTTACAGTGTGAAGACAAAGGAGATACGCAGAGGGATCCTAAAAGCCTTTTATAAATCCCAGAGCTGAAGGAGGCTACAAACCCTGAGAAAAGTCCTTTGTAGAAAGAACTGGGACTTGTTTGTCAACTTAAGAAATGCTTAAAGCAAGGAGGAGAAGAATCAGAGTCTTGATAGTTGTGAATATGATATCAATAAAGGAACATTTAACTCAATAAAATGATGTAAATATATATTAAACACTGTGTGAAAAACCTTGTGCTAGTTGCTAAGAATTTTACAATGGTAAGTAAGATATATTGTTAAGTAAGATGTAGACATATTAAGGGAAAAACACTAAAAAGGAGTAAAGATGCCCTGAAAAATGTTTGACATATGAAAATAATAAAAGTTCCACAGGGCAAATAAGTTTGAACACAAATAATCCTACTTCCACCCAGATGAGGGAAGTGGTAAACATTGGAGACAGACAAAATTCTGTGGAGGCCTGATTCTTCATGTGACAGAGAGGGCCCATTTAGTTTGTGGAGAGCAGGATAAAATTTTTATTACCTGAAGTAACTTGTAAAGGATGAGAGAGGTTAGAGTACTTGGTGCAGAGTGCCAAGAAGAAAGGAAGGTAATAATATTGACATAAGTATGAGGAAAAATATTTAGGCCAGAAAGTTTAGAACTTTGCTATTCCAAGTGTAATCCAATAAACAATAGTATTAGTATCTCTGGCAGCCTTTTAGAGAAACAGAATCTTAGATCCCACACAAGACCTACTCAATTTGAATTGCATTGAATAAGACCGTTGGTGATTAAAAATTGAGAAGCACAGTGCTTCTCTTTTCTGACACTGCTAAGGTCATGCCAATCTGATGTGTTACAGCAATAACAAGACTCATGAGTAACAAAACTCTGGGAAACTGGTTCCCAAAATGTGATTCCCAGGCTGGCATTATATGTACCACTTGGGAAACTGTTAGACATGCAAATTCTTAGGCCCCTCCTCAGACACCCTAAACTAGAAATTCTAGGGAGCAAAGTCCAGCAATCTGTGTTTTAACAAATTCTCCAAGGAATTTTAATGTATACTAAAGATAGAGAATCTTTAACCTACAATATTGGTCTAGAATATTTAGCACGATTGCAAGTGGCTTCATGTAGACAGAGGGGAGGTTTCACATGGAAAATCTTGGGAAATGAAATCTTGAGAGACTCCCTAAGTCAGACTGTGAGTGGTTTTTAAAGTGGGGAGAAACTGACAACTAGGTATGTGGTATTGGTGGTGAAGGAAAATGCAAACTCATAGCTTATTATCTCTATGAGTTGGTGCAGCTATAGCACAGAAATAGCTAACATGCAAGATTCGACAAGCAATCTACAGCCACTCCATAGTCACTCTACAATAATGGAAAGTAGAAAGAGTTCTCAAATTATCACTTTGAAATACTTCAAAGTTCCATAAGAGGAAGGTAAAATTTTCTTCATGTCCATCTTCTGTTTGTTTCTCTGGATAAATCCCACCACTTGATATGAAAGTGAGAGAGCTCTCCTTCCATTCCTTCCCTGAATACACCTGCACTGTATTTGAAACTGAAACAAGGAAGAAGTAAAATGAAATACTTAATGGGAAGACTAGGTACTTGAGAAAGAAGTTATTTGGATGATCTGAAATTGGAGCCTCCAGGAGAATTTATGTATGGTAAAATCACATTAAAAATATAGCTTCCTTCTTTTTTCATTTGAATCTCTACCCTCTGTAGGTAAGTACTAGCCTCTTAATATGTCAGCTTTCAAGTTGAAGAAATGCTGATCTCCTAGAATCACAAGACTGGTAGATGGCAAACCTGGAACTCAAATCTACATCTGTATGACTTTGAACCCCATGGGATGTCTCTCCTGGAGGACAACTCAGTCTTGTGCCATTTGGTGGCGGGTTGATTGGGAATTGAGTAGGAAACAGCATTGATAAGTGGGTAAAGGCAGCCATGGCTCTTTCCTCCATTGACTAAATCCTGGGCCTGGCTCTGGGATTTAAGCGCTGTCCTAAAATCTGCCCATCAAGCTCTAAGCTTTCAGTTCTTCCTGGGATATGGGTTTTAAGAAAAGAATTCAGAAAACTAAACTCTGGAGTCTGTGCTCAGAGTTCCAATTTTGAGAGTAGTTACTTGGGTTTGGAGTGGAGATATTGCCATGAAGCTTGGAGGAATTTGTCTCCATCTTACTCTTCATCACATGGAAGAAGTTGAAATTTTATTTTCTCTGTGGAGAGGAGGCAGTATCTCCAGGGGACATGCTTTTAGTTTTCTTTCTGTTCCCAAGGTGAGATCTAGTCATCCTTCTTTTCCTGTTACTAGCACAGGATCACACTCAGGCAAAACAGGACCCCAGAGGCCCTAGCTTCTGGGAGCTCTCATTCAGAAACATAAAGTTTGCCTCCCCTCTTGGCTAGTGCCTGCCTGCCTGAGGCCCCTTCTGAAGCCATTGTGAGCTCGTGCCTTCTATATTTCAATACAACTGTCTCTTCTCAAAGCTTTCTCAGGTGAATTTGAATGTATTTGTGTCTTCTAGGTATATGCACAAAAAGTGTGTTTCTGTCTACAATTCTTTTTGTGCCTCTGTGTGTTTTTTGTCACTCTCATGTCTCTGCCTTTGAGTGAGTCTCCTTAAGTGTATACGTGTGTTTGTGTATTAACCATAATTTGTTTTCTCTACGACAGAGAGGTTTAAGACAGAAGAATCCCCAAGTTTTATTTTCATGCAGATTTTCCACCAAAAGATACTATTCATTTCAATGCCCATGTATCCTTCCAAGACACTTTCAGATAGGGCTTCCAGGGACTGCTTTAGCAGTGAAAGACACACGGTGATCTCATGACGGGGACTGAAAATTTGTTTTTGTTTTGGCCACACAGATCTACTGCCATGATATTCTCAGTGTCACAGAATAGAGAGAATTTGACAACCTGGAATACTAGGCCCAAGGGCAGAAGTGTTGAAAGGGCTTTTAATCCCCTTTAAATAAATGTTGGAATTTGTCTTCAGCATTGTCATCAAGGATTTTTCTTTTCTTTTCTTTTTTGATTTAATCTTTATTGTATTTTTTCCATTTCCATTTAGTCCCTTGTAACCCTCTTCCCCCAGCAATCACCTCACTGTTGTCCATGTCCATCAGGAGTTTTTCAGTCTTTGAACATCTCCACTGACCAGAAGCATATTATCTCCCTGTGCAGATTAGACTCTTAGAAAAACCTTCCTTACCTGAGCTCCGTACTGTCTCTCTGTGATATCCACTTATCACTCACTACCTCTTGTACCCATCCTATTCCCATCTCTTCTACAGTCTCCTTTTCTCAAAACAAAACATCATTGGTTCCTTAAGTGCTGCTCATTTTAATCCCATAAGAAGCTGTAAATTTATTGATAGGAATTGTACAATTTCAAACTAAGTTGCAGTTACTCTTTTGAAACACCAAAAAAGTCCTCAATTTTAGATGGTCACACCATTAATTTCATAATAGTATTTACAATATTATTACTATTCTTGGTGCTCAGACTGATTTTACTCTCAACACATTTTCTTGTGACATGATCAGTTTTACGTTCTTAACTTCCACACTTGTTTCATTAGCCTCTTCCTCTTCACCCTCCTCTTGTACAGTTGGAGTCTGTGTGTTTTCTTGAATGTTTTAGACAGCTAGCTTCACCTTGAACTTTGAATTTCTTAGCAGCTACTAGTTGTGCTTGCTGAGATAAGTACTCAATCTTGGCTTTACCAAAAACTGTGTAGATATCTGAAGCTGGGCTCTTGTAGACATTTGGTTTCATGACCACAAAGAAAATATTATTAGATTCTTGGATAGTGACCCTAGTAACCCCTCTAACCTGTTGAAGACCCAGTTTGGACATAACCTTTTGTGCCTTTATTCCACTCCAGCTGTGTTTTACTTTACTGACTGGTTTTTCATCGAGATCAGCTGCTGCTGCCTGCTGGGCTCATTGTGTGGTTCCTGTGTGGAATGTTGTTCCTCGAGCTCTGGCACTGATTCATCACTGTCAGATTCTGCTCCAGACCTTGTCTCAGCCTGGGTTGTGGCTACTCCTGCTCTGTAGCAGGATGGTTTCTGTGGCTTCATGGGCACTTGTTGCGGTAACACAGAATCAAGATGGCATGGCAACAGAAAGAGCCTTAAGTGCTCTTTAACTGACTCAATCCCCTTTGCCTTTGAGTATGTCTCAGTTGGTTTAACTCTGAACTGGAATATGGAACCCCATAGTGAATGTTCTGTTATGGTTCTGTGCACTATGTTCATGCTTTTCTTAATTCTTCATCTCTTCGGCATGTCTTTGTGTTAGAATCATGAAATGCTGGGAAGACAAGGATGAACTAGGCACAGACTAACTCTAATCAAGACAAAACTATGACAGAGAGAGCAGAAGTATAAATGTAATTCTAACAAAATAGGAAGTCTGTATAAAATAGTATGGAAACATATATGAGAAGCTTATTATTCTGTTTAAAAACTGGAGGTAAAATAATAATTTGAGTATGAATAACAGTGAGAGTTTAAAAAAACTAAGAAGGAAGTGAAAGACAATGTTAGAGAAAATGAAAGCTTATGATTATAAGTGCACATTTTAGAACATACTATTTTCTGAATAAAATACCCCTATTAACAAAACCTAAAACTTATTTTCTGTAAGCTGCATATCACACTGTTGATTCATATTAGATTTACTATCCATGAGAGACATTCTGACAGGAGGACTTGTGGCGAGGAAACTAATAATCAGAGACTTTGAGTAGCTGAAGGAATTTAGGATAGACAATCTGAAGAAGGGAAGATTTCAGGGTATTATGATTGGAATTTTCAGATACTATTTATCTATTCAGTTATTTGTTAATCCAATTAAATGTTCACTAAATACCTGCTATATGCTTGGCCCTGTGCTAGCATTGAATATTTAGTGATCAAAAAATTTTTAAAAAGTAGTCAGTACCAACCTTACTTTGATGGAGCTTACAGTCTGCTAGGGGATACAAGCAATAAACAAATAACTATACAAGTACATACATGTTTATGAATTAAGATGTGTTTTACAAGAAAATGCAGATTCTGTGAAGAAAAATATTTAGGTGAAACCTAAAAAAAATGATCATGGCTCTGTGTCTACAGCATTATGCATGATGTGGAAGAAGTAAGTTCAAGCTCAATATAAGAACTTCATAAGGCAGTGAGATCTCACCAGGATAATGGCTTTAGGAGCAATGAGCTACCCGGCAGTGTGAGTGTTTAAGCTGAGTGTGGGTGACAATTGATATGATTGCGGCAGAGATGGTTCTCTCAGTGGGTGTAAAATGGACTCTGGTTTCAGGTCCTAGAAAGCCTGTCAAGTTGACAGTTGGATCAGTGGACTTCTGAGAGGAGGTCACTTTAGAAGGTCACGTAACTCCCAGTCTCTTCCATCTGACACCCAGGTGGCATATAAGGCAGAAAAAAATTCTGTCTGCCATTTTGTCCTCTTCTCTATGAAAAGAAAGATAATCAACTTCTCCAGTATCTGCTCATTCTTCCTACTTAGGTAGCGTTATCTTCAGAGAGCTGACTACTGGGCTTCATAGAAAAGACCACTGGACCTACAGTTGGAGGAACTAGATTCTAGTCCCAGCTTAGCCAGTTACTGGTTTGAAGCAAGTCACTTAACATGGTTGTTATGGGATTGATATGAGGGATCTTGGTAGTGAGGCAGTTGCCTCTCTGATTATCACTTTTACCACCCAAAGAGTGAATTAATTTCCTGTAGCTATGTTCTCTTACCCTTCCCATTCCCCATCTTGCATGTTTCTCACCATGACATGGGTCATGGCTAGTGTTTCCAAGCCTTTATTGTTCCTTCTTGCCCACGATGAGGTTTTACCAGTGGCAGGAAGTCTCAGATGAGGCAGTCCTAGACTGCACTTTGGTGAGACAATTAGATAAAGCCTCAAAATCCTCCTTCAAAACCCTTTTCTGACTTTGGATGAACCTCCAAGGAAGTGTCATGCAAGGCTAGCTCCCAACCTGTTACCTCTGTGGGGACCACCTTGGGGTATTATGAGTAAACAAAAGTTTATTTAAAAGAGCTCCAGGATGCTGAGAAATCTAGCACCTGGTGAAATACAGAAGAATATTTACACCACAGGTCAGGAGTACAGTAGGTAG
The DNA here is from genome assembly GCA_028533065.1 of Trachops cirrhosus. Taxonomy (NCBI): domain Eukaryota; kingdom Metazoa; phylum Chordata; class Mammalia; order Chiroptera; family Phyllostomidae; genus Trachops; species Trachops cirrhosus. The sequence goes on from CM052543.1 coordinate 38,458,864, forward strand.
GCTATCTGAAAAACAAGAAAAAAGGAAGAGTTGGGAGTACTTGCAATTTACTTTTTTATTTAAAACACTGTCACTATAAAGTGACTGAAATGTCACCAAATAAATCTGGAGTGGTTCTCAGCTTTGGGTTCACCTTGGGAACTTTAAAAAATATTGAAAATTAGATACCACATTCAGAGAGTCTACTTATTTATGTGGAGTGTTACCTGGGCAGTGGGATTTTAACTCAGCAGGTGGTTATTGTGTGTAGCCAGGGTTGAGAACCACTGATTTACAAGGCAGAAGCAAGGAACATTAATGGACAAAAGGCACAAGCAAGCGTGTTTCACCTTTCAGGAGGTTGTTAATCTTGAGGGAAGCAGAGATAGAATGCATGGAATTTCCGTAGGGAAATTGAAGAAAGGTGCATGAAGAGAAGGCTTGAAAGTGAAGAAGAATAAGAGAATGCAGGTCCTGGGGCCATTGTCACTATTATGTTGTATGTGTGTGTCTCCATGGTCATTGCTCTTTGCATTTCCGTAGCTGTTTGTTTTCCTGTTTATCTATTCTAGGAGAGCATTTCCATTAAACTCTTTAGTTGTATGGGCCATTTCACATCAACACTGGATAACTGCAGGATAAAGAACTGGTAATGAATCTGTGAATTCTACATCCAAGTAAGTTGAGTGAATGAATAAACTGATGATTTGAGATAATTCAGCTTCTGTAGCAATTGCAACTTCACATCCTACTTCATATTTTTAAAATTTATTTTACAAATTTAATTTATTATATTTCATTATATAATGTTATATTAGTTACATTATATTACTTTTTACTGTATTGTATTATATTATAGATTATTTTCACATTCTAGTTGGGGTTTAACTATTTTATTCTGATTTCTTGACCACTAATGAAATCTCTTATCCTTGTCTCTTTGACCTGAATTTTCTTTTTAAACTTAGAGCTCCCTTGTGTGTTAGTATAATTGTCATGGAACATCCATATCCCTTACCACCCTTATTCATATTTTTCAATTTTCTAAAACCAGTGTTTCACATTTATTTTAAACATCCCCCCATTGGAATAAAGTAGGACACACAGAGATTATCACTTTTCCAGGGGTTCCTATTTTCTAAGCCCCACATTGGCAGAGCTACAACTCAGTTCTTTCTTATGATTCCTCTAGATAAGCTTTGGTTTTACTCCCATCTCCACTCTGAAACAGAAACATCATTATAGGAAGTGTCTAGGGGTCTAAACTATAATCTAGGTTCTGCCATGCAATATCCTATTTATGTTTACAACAACCATGTAAGGCAGATGTATTTTTATCCTTAGTTTACAAATGGACACACTGAGGCTTGGAAAAGTTAACTATTCAAGGTCCACAGACAGTAAACTCTAAATTGAGATTCAAACTAATGTCCGCCAGAATCCATCATGGAGTTCTAAAACATTGAATATAGGATGTTAATTTTCTCATTTTCTTCTTATGTCCAAATAAGAGAATAATGTTATTTTGATCTCTATTTTACTAATTTAAAAAACAAACAAACTTTGGATCAGAGTATTAATTAGTCCAGATGGCATATTTAGTAACTGACTGAGTATTGATTTTGATCTAGTTTCTATTTATTCCTGAGTTTCTGCTCTTAATTTTTAAGTTATGCCTTAAATATTATAGAGTCTCCAATATCTTCATTACATATAAAATTTTCAGATTCTTGCTGTCAGAAAAAAAGAGTGGAACCTAATCAACAAAACAAACAAGGAAGCAAAATATAACCAGACTTTGAAATTAAGAACAATCTGAAAGTAATCAGAGGGGAGGTGGGAGGGGATCGTGGGGGGAAAGGAGGGAAGGGTTTTCAGGAACAACTATAAAGACTCATGGACAAAACCAAGGTTGGGGTGGGATCAGGGGAGGTAGGCGGGGATGGCTGGGGTGGGGAGGAGAATGGTGAAGGGTAAATGCAGACAACTGTACTTGAACAACAATAAAACAAAAAAAAAAAAGAAAAGAGGTGATAAGAAAGTGTCTGTTATATTTTTACTCAGAATAATCTAGATGACTCTAACTTTCCCTTCCTCCTTGTCTTTTCCTCTTGCAGTCTTTGAGGTGGGCTGCTGAGGCAGAAGACCCTATAGGTGGGAACTAACTTTGTTTTGTTTTTCAAATGGCAGGTGAAGACTGACCTCTACTATTGGTGATATGGGAGCCAAGAACAATGAAAGTCTTGATTTCCTATCTGTCTTTCTGACTGGACTCCCAGGATTAGAGGCCCAACATGGCTGGTTTTCCATCCTCTTCTTCACTATGTACATTGTGGCCATTGTGGGCAACAGCCTAATCATGGCAGCAGTGCAGACAAACCCTGCCCTACATGAGCCCATGTACCTGTTTCTGTCTATGTTGGCTGTAACTGAGGTGGGTGTCTCTGTGTCTACTCTGCCCACTGTCATGGGCATTCTTTGGTTTAATGCCTTCCAGGTTGACTTTGATGGCTGCCTGTCTCAGATGTTTTTCATTCACACTTTCTCTTGCATGGAATCAGGGGTCCTCTTGGCCATGAGTTATGATCGCTTTGTAGCTATCTACAACCCACTGCGCTACACAGCCATATTAACTCTGCCCCGAATCATCAGCATGGGTTTGGGCATTACCCTGAAGAGTGTGACACTCATGGCCTCCCTTCCAGTCCTTTTGAGGCAACTCCCCTACTGCCACACTAATATCCTCTCTCACTCCTACTGCCTCCATTCAGACCTGATCCAGCTGCCTTGTGCTGACACTAAGCTCAATAGCATCCTGGGCTTGGCTATTGTCCTGGCCACTTTTGGGCTAGACTCACTGCTTATTGTGGTCTCTTATATACTGATTCTTTACACAGTGTTGGGCATCGCTTCCGGGGAGGGACGGCGGAAGGCTCTCAACACATGTGTGTCACACATCTGTGCAGTGCTTGTGTATTATGTACCTATGATTGGTGTGTCTGTGATGCATCGTGCCGCTAAGCATGCCTCACCCTTGATCCACACACTCATGTCCAACATCTACCTCTTTGTGCCTCCTGTGCTCAACCCCATCATCTATAGTGTCAAGACCAAGCCAATCCGACAGGGAATTGCTGGCTTATTTTCCTGCAAGAAAGAATTGTTCTGAATACTCCAAGGGGGCAGAGACTTTGAATCATACATAAACTCTGATGGTGTTTCTGCTGTAGACAAAGTTCTACACCCGAATTGTGAGGAAGAATAGAAAGAAGGTATTCAAACTGTTGACAGAGGCTTAAATCTGAGTCACAAGAGACATCCCTAGCCGTTCCCATCTCACATCTTATCAATGTCAGTGCACACATGGTCATCCTCTCTAATAGATTTGATTAGCTTGAAAGAAGAGATCATAAATTTCTTTTCTTTTCTTCTTAAAACTCTTAGAATAAGAACCTAGCAGATAGCTGACAGTAAAGATAGGAGACTTAATGATATTTGAAATGAAATAAAACAAATTTCTGTTTTGGTGGCTTAGGCAGGGACTAAGCATCTTCCCCAATAAAAGAGGATCTTCCTAAAGACATACCTTTGATTAAGATGAGCATACTTTCTGGTTTGTCCCAGGTAGTCATGGTTTACACTTATTTTCCTCAACATCATTATTAATAGCACTCTCTTCCCCCCCCGAATTTCTCTTGTTTAAATGATAAATTACATGGGAAACTTACCTAAGAGGCAACCTCCCTTCTTTTATGAAAGGAACCCACTATCCCTATGACTCACCATACAATGGTCTCTACCCCCAGAATTTATGTACCAGGAGACTCTGAGAATGAGGAACATGTGACTAAATGGCCTCAACTTAGTCACAAAGCAAAATATTGACAACCTCACAGGCCCAGGTTTCAGATCCTAAGAATCTCAGCTAAAGCACCAAATTGTTACTGTGTCTCATTATTCCTGTTCCCCTCCCCCCTGTCCCTTCAGACTTCAGTAATCTTTCCATTTTTATCTTTTCCTTTAATCCACTCCTCCTCTAGCTTGTCCACAAAGGTATAGTTGACACTGCTTGTTTCTGCTTTCAGCTGTCTATGATTTTTTTCTTCCTTTTTTTCTTGTTGTTCAAGCACAGTTGTCTCCACTGTCTATGGTTTTCTGAAAACCTTTGGTTAAATGGAAAAGACCTTCTTCACATCTCCTAAGCAACATAGGTTTATGTAGAGTGGATTGATAAGACTGTGCGGGTTGGTCAGAAACTGGACTCACATTTTCAGCCTCTGTCACCTCAGGCCCTCCAATGACAATGTAAATATTTTTCTCACTATATTAGATTTTCCCAACTTCATCAGACTCATTAAGGTCACATTTACACAGTGGCTCTTTTTTGAACTACTCAGTGTGTAGAATAGTGATTGCCACATTTGTATGTAATCTCAAAAATAACTAATGGAAAAATAACTGTGTATCTTCTCATGCATTTTCAGGCTAACATCTAACATTTTCATTGTAAATTTACATAGTGGTTGAGCATGCATTTTGGGACATACTGTAAATATAGTCCATTTAAAATAAATCAATATATCATATTTTAAAATATCTGATGAAATCTAAATACATTGGTTTGATATCTGACAAAAATTTTGAAATACACAAGCACATTCCTTTTTAAAATATATAATCTTTATTTTATTTTTTCCATTACCATTTAGTGCCCCCAGCAATCACCACACTGTTGTCTATGTCCATGAGTCCTTTTTCTTTTTGCTCAATTCCTCCACCTACTCACTGCCCCCACTGGCTCTCATATGTTCTCCATCCACGAATCTGTTTCTGTTTCACAAGCACATTCTCTAACATTCACATATTTTATAGTTGTACCTTTTTTCTTGAACTTAAATTTTTATTTTACTTCCATCAAAGGGTTTTGACCATATAATGTATTTTTATGTTGAAACTATTTTAATCATCTCTTTATTATAATTTTTTCAAAAAAATTTGTATAAATATTTAAAATTGGTGTTTAAAAATTGGTGGTCCATAAAGCATTATTTAAAATATATACTCTGTATTGAGTTAATTTCCCAATATTGATTAGTATATAACAAATACAGTATAAGTATGATATAACTTTTGATATAATAAAAGTAACATTTAACTGGAAATCCATCTCTTAATGAGATGCATGGGCTTTTTTTAATCCAAAAATGAATCTTGTTTATTAAACAAATGAGAAACAGTTCAGCAACAATTCAATTCCTATTTATTTTCTTTCTTTTATGTAAATTTTAATGCTGATAAGTTTATCATGTTTATGTTATTTATAATAACATAAAATGTTATAGGAATCATTTTATCATTGTTCAGTGCCATTTTAAAATACTTTTGGAAGACAAGAACCATGTAATGTACTCTTATCAAATATGATTTGAAAAACCTAATAAATGATAATTTCATTGGATCCTCTTTACTTTTGTTGAAAGCAATGGAATTGATACCACACATCCTAACCAGAGTACATTACCAAGTCATAGGTGTTATTCACCTTATCAAAATCTATGCCAATATTTTCAGAAGTTCCTTTGGTTTCTCAGAAAGTTTTACACATTGTGGTATATCCTGAAATGATTCCAATTACATTAAAAGCTATGCATAGTCTTTTCCCCCTTTTCTAAATTTTAAGTTTAATTTTTTTGTAAAGTGAATGAATAAAATTATTTAAAAGATGAAAAAATGGTGTAACAGAGACACAGTTAAACAAGGTACACACTTGAAAAAGCTATTTAAGCAAAAAAAAATTGTGGTCACTTAATATCTTAAAAATTTATTCTCCTGACTGGTGTGGCTTAGTGGGTTGGGGGATATCTCCCAAACCTAAAGGTCAACAGTTCGATTCCTGGTCAGGGCACATGCCTGGGTTGCAGGCCAGGTCCCTGGTTGGGTGCATGTGAGAGGCTGCTGATCAATGTTTCTCTCTCTCTCCTTCTCCTTCCATTTCCCACTCTATAAAATAAATAACTTATTAAAAAAACTATTTGTGCTCAAGTACTTCAAGGACTGTTCTCATTGCTCTAAGGGAACATATAATAAGTTTGAAAACCACTAGATTAGATGCCCACCAGTAACAGTTTCTATAAAACCAAGATGACTGTACTGGAAAAATTTTGACTAAATCTCATCTTCAAATATCAGGGAAACCAATTTCTTCTGGAGTAGAATCTAAATATGGATGTCATTTACTGAAGAGTGGATAATTACTTTTTTCATTTATTCAAGTAGTATTTTTGAACATCTACTACAACTAAAGTGTAGATATATAATAATACTTTATTTTAAAATGCAACATAGAAAATAAATCTAAAAACTTAAGAATTGATATTGCTGTAATTTCTTCAGCCTGATCTAATATTCCCTTCTTGGTTTTAAATGTCATCAGCACATGGATTTGCCATGTAATCCATAAGTCAAAAGCATGAACATGCATAAATAAAATTTGAATGTATAATAAAATCTCACTTTAAATAAGATTACTTTTACAGTCACTTGTTCTGGGGACATGTTTGCCTAGCAGCAATACTCAGGAGTCCAGATCACTTTTAATAGATTTATTTCATAGTTGTTCAAGAATTCAAGACTTGGAAAAATAAAAAAAAATAATAGTTGCATGATTATAAAAAGTGTTAGAACATTATCCAGTAAATCATTTTAGCTATCTTTTGACATTCTCAAAGACTGTGACTTTGAGTAACAATTTCCAAATGACAAAAGTACAGATGTTTGCAGTCCTTTAAGGCTAAGTATAAAGCTACACTGTCTATGTGTATATATGGTTTATACGGTGGCCACCAGCTACACGTGGCTATTGAGCTCTCGAAGTGTGGTTAGTTTGAATTGATGTGTATTGTAATGACATGTGACCAGATTTTGAAGACCTAACATAAAAAATCAATGCATAATATCTTATTTTTTCTAATAGGCTATATGTTGAAATAATAACACTTTAGATATGTTGGATTAAACAGCATATACTTTGAAAATTATTTTTACCTATTTCCTTTTGCATTTTAATGTTACTTCTAGAAAATTGTGACTGTGTTTCTATTATATACATATAATATGGTATATATATATATACACACACACACACACATACACACACACCATATATATGGTACATCACTAGGCTAGAAGTTAAAATGTGAAAACTAACAGGAAATTATAGTAAAATAGAATAATGAATTTGAAATTGTTTATCAGTGTCTTTCTGTTTAATGAATTCCATTGGTCTAAGGCAGTGATTTTCAACCAGTGAGCTGCAAGAATTTTAAAAACATTCAATACCTGACCATTTAGTCAAGGGCACTGACCTCTTTCCTTAGATTGTCAAATGAGTGAGTTTTATGTAGCCATTTTAATATTGAAGACAGAGGAAAATATGCAACATTTTAGGCATAATATGATTTATCATTTCAAGAAAGATAAAAATGGATCTAAAATTCATAAAAAGATTTTGCAGTGTATAGAAAAGGTGCTATTACTGATTGAATGTGTCAAAAGTGGTTTGAAGAGTTTTGTGCTGGAAATTTCTCACCGGATGATGCTCCATGGTAGGGAAGACCACTTGAAGTTGATAGTGGTCAAATCAAGACATTAATTGAGGAAAATCAGTATTCTATCATTCAGGAGAGAGACAAAACACTCAAAATATCAAAATCATTACATTTATTGGTGAAAACAGCCTGGTACTGGCATAAGAACAAGCACGTAGATCAATGGAACAGAACAGAGAGCCCAGAAATAAACCCAAGTCTCTAAGGTCAATTAGTATTCAACAAAGGGAGGAAAAGCATAAAACAGAGTAAAAGTAGCCTCTTCAAAAAATGGTGTTAGGAGATCTGAACAGCCACATGCAAAAAATGAAACTCAACCACCAACTTGTACCATACACAAAAGTAAACTCAAGGTGAATAAAAGACTTAAATATAAGTCGCCATAAATGTCTAGACGAGAACGTCTAGAGGAGAACATAGGCAAGAAAATCTCAGATATTCCTCACAGCAATATTTTCACTGATATGTCCCTTACAGCAAGGGACATAAAGGAAAGAATAAACAAATGGAACCTCATCAAAATAAAAAGCTTCTGCATGGCTAAAGAAAACATCACCAAAATGAAAAGGGATCCAACAGTATGGGAAAGTATATTTGCAAATGTTACCTTGGACAACGGTTTGATCTCCAAAATATATAAAGCACTCACATGAGTCTACTCCAGGAAGACAAACAACCCAATTAAAAAATGGGCAAAGGACCTGAACAGATACTTCTCCAAGGAGGACATACAGAGACCCAGAGATACATGAAAGAATGCTCAGCATGACCAGCTATCAGAGAGATGCAAATTAAAACCACAATGAGATACCACTTCACACCAGTCAGAATGGCCATCATAACCAAATCAACAAACAAGTGCTGGTGAGGTTGTGGTGGAAAGGGAACCCCAGTACACTGTTGGTGGGAGTGCAGACTGGTGCAGTCACTGTGGAAAACAGTATGGAATTTGATCAAAACACAAAAATGGAACTGCCTTTTGACCCAGCAATGGAATTGCTGGGACTATACCCTAAGGATCCTGAAACACAAATTCAAAAGAACCTGCACACCCCAATGTTCATAGCAGCACAAGTTGCAACAGCCAAGTGCTGGAAGCAACCTAAGTGCCCATCAGTATGAGTGGATCAAAAAACTGTGGTACATTTACACAATGGAATAGTACACAGCACGAGGAGAAAAGGAACTCCTATCCTTTGAGACAGCATGGATGGATCTGGAGAGCATTATGCTAAGTGAAATAATCCAGGTGATGAAATAGAAATACCATATGATCTCACTTATAAGTGAAACCTAATTAGGAAAACAAACAAGCAAACAAAATACAACCAGAGACATTTAAATAAAGAAAAAACTGACAGTAACCAGAGGGTCAGGGGGAGGGAACAAAAGGGGAAGGGTCATCAAGGAACATGTATAAAGGACACATGGACAAAGCCAAAGTGGGCTAGGATCAAGGGGGGGAAGTGGGGATGGGTGGGGCAGGGAGAAGTGGTAGGGGGAAAATGGAGACAATTCTACTTGAACAATAATTGAAAAAAGAAAATGAAAAATATGTCTTTTATTTTAAGGTAGAAAAACTAAATGGGCTTTGGGCCAACTCAATGTCAGCATCCCCATTAAGTTAAACGTGACTTCAAACTGATATTTCCAACCTTAGCTCATAAATAATTCAAACCTTCTACCCTTATTTTTCTGTAACTTCTCACTATAACAGTGAGACATCTGGTTCCCACTATCTGTCATCAATTTACTTAATTGCACAACCAAATTAAGGACAACAAAATTTAGAAGCAAAAACATACACACACACACACACACACACACACACACACACACAACCAGAACTGACAGAAAATTGAACTGTACAGAAGTCCGACAACCAAGGAGTTAGACACATTCATCCAGTCTGGTAGGAGGGGAGGAGTAGGGTGGATGGGTGGAGTTGGGCGCCGGGCAGAGAGGGGTCGCAGCAAAGGCTTGTGGACCCTGGCACACAAGGCAGCGACTGATGCATCCTGGGTAAGAGGTGGCAGCGGGCAGACCCAGTGAGGCATGCAAGGTGGCTGGCTGACCAAGCAGTCCCACATTTCCGCTCAGACAAACCAGGTGAAGTTGGGGAGCAAAACAGACCATGCAGCCCAGGGCCCCAGCTTGGGGAAATAAAGCCTCAAAACACCTGTGGGGATTGAGGCTCAGGGAGAGACTCCCAGCCTCACAGGAGAGTTTGTTGGAGACACCCACAGGGTTCTAGAACATACACAAGCCCACCCACCTGGGAATCAGCACTAGAAAGGCCCAGTTTGCTTGGGGGAAGTGACGGAAGGGACTAAAATCCTACAGAGAGCGAAACAAGCGCCATTGTTCCCTCTCAGACCCTGCCCCTACAAACAGCATCACAACCCAGCGACAGGGCTGACCTACCCTGGTGAATACTCTAAGGCTCCACCCCTCATATGTAACAGGTGCAACAAGACCCCCCCAAAATGGCCCAAATGGAAGAACAAATCAAATCCCCAGAGCAAATACTTTTAAGCAATGAAGAAATAGCCAACCTATCAGATGCACAGTTCAAAGCACTGGTGATCAGGATGTTCACAAAATTGGTTGAATTTGGTCACAAATTAGATGAAAAAATGAAGGCTACAATAAGTAAAATGAAGAAAAATGCACAGGGAACCAATAGAGATGGAAAGAAAACTGGGACTTAAATCAATGGAGTGGATCAGAAGGAAGAAAGAAACATCCAACCAGAAAAGAATGAAGAAATAAGAATTCAAAAAAATGAGGAGAGGCTTAGGGACCTCTAGGACATCTTTAAACCTTCCAACATTCAAATTATAGGGGCACCAGAAGGGGAAGAGGAAGAACAAGTGGAAAAGTTATTTGAACAAATAATAAAGGAGAACTTCCCCAATCTGGCAAAGGAAATAGACTTCCAGAAAGCCCAGGAAGCTCAGAGAGTCCCAAAGAAGTTGGACCCAAGGAGGAACACACCAAGGCACATCATAATTACATTAGCCAAGGTCAAAATGAAGGAGAGAATCCTAGAAGCAGCAAGAGATAAGGAGACAGTCACCTACAAAGGAGTTCCCATCAGACTGTCAGCTGATTTCTCCAAAGAGACCTTGCAGGCAAGAAGGGGCTGGAAAGAAGTATTCCAGG
>CM052543.1:38470114-38490819 GCA_028533065.1 Trachops cirrhosus
GAGGAGAGAGGGGGAAAAGGTACAGAGAATAAGTAGCATAGATGGTAGGTAGAGAATAGACAGGGAGAGGGAAAGAATAATATGGGAAATGTAGAAGCTAAAGAACTTATGATACATGGACATGAACTAAAGGGGGGAACGTGGGTGGGAGAGGGTGTGCAGGGTGGAGGGGGATGGAAGGGGGGTAATGGGACAACTGTAATAGCATAATCAGTAAAATATTTAAAAAATGTATTCAATTTAAGGATGCAGATGTCAGTAGTAACCCATTGGAAAGATATTTCAGTAGAATGATAGGAGAAGATGGTAAATTAAAATGGTCTAAAGGACTGGAGACAATTTCTGTAAATCATGTATTGTAAAAGAGATGTCTGTATTGCCCCTATAGGGGACAAGTGCAGGCTTTTATTCTTTAAATAAAGGAATGAATATAACTTTTGTAAATAAAAGATTATTAATTTTTAGAGTGCTCTGAGAATAAAAGCTTGGACCTCTCAGAAAATGCACAATACAGTTAATGGGTTACTATTTATTGAATCTAAGCATATTTGTCCCAAAATGTCCATAAATGCCAAACTGATAATTCCTAGAAAATCATTAAACTATGGAATTTAAGACATAATGCAAGGTAGTATTAGGGAAAACAAAAAATGAGATCAAATAAAAATGGAATTTTTTGAATTAGAAAACTAAAAAGGAATAAAAACATTCAAAAATTATTCCTGAAAGAATCAGTGTAATTTGAACACCTCTAGCAAATTTGATCAGGAAAAAGAAACATAGGCAGACATTTAGAAATGAAACATAATGAGATGGCCCAAACTGTAGAGAAATTGCAGGGGTTGTTGAGTGGTTGCCAGTAAAATAGTAAACAATAGGAATTTGGATGTCTTTTAGAACTTAAAGCACAAATGAAAAGACAAAAGACCGGAACAAAGGTTTTTAAAACTTTTCAGCACAAAGTCCTAATAGCCTTGATTCAGATGTCTGAGGTATTAAACACTTCTAAAATATTTTAAACAAAGAACATGATAATAGAGATGTTTGGCCATTTGTAGAAGCTTAAAATAAAGAAAATCCTGGAAACAAATGGTGGTGGCATCCATCCAGGCACTCTGCAGGGGTGAGTCTCAGTCATATATCCAGAAAATGGTATCTACCACATATGATGGCTACCAGAGGCCATTTGGGTTGGTTATTTAACATTTAATCACTGATTGCATTCTTGCTCTGACCCAGAAACTACTGACTATAATTTGGATCCCTAAATTATTTTTGTTTGTTTGAATAATAGCATAATTTTTTATGCAAGTAGTACAGTAGATACCCTTTATTCCTGAGGGTTACTTTTTAAGACATCCTCAGTGGATGTCTGAAACTAAAGATAGTATTAAACCTTATTATACTATTTTTCTATATGTACACACCTATAATGAAGATTAATTTATAAATTAAGCACAGTAAGAGATTAACAACAACAACGAATAATAAAATAGAACAATTACAACAATATATTGCAATGAAACTTATGCAAATGCCACCTCTTTCTCTGGTAACTGATCTGATAACTGAGAAGGCTACTCAATGACTACAGGACAGGTAGTGTATCTATATCTAACATGGACATGCTCGACAAAGGGATGATTCAGGTCCAGGATGAGATGGAGCAGGACAAAGTGAGATTTCATCACATTATTCAGAATGACATGCAATTTAAAACCCATAAATTATTTATTTCTTGAATTTTCTATTTACTTTTCTGACTGCAGTGGATTGCAGGTACCTAAAATTGTGAAATGATATGGCAGTTAATGGGGGACTACTATATTTCCCTTTGTTTTCATACTGCAATTTCCTTTAGCTTGGTTAGTATAAATATTAATGGAAAGACATAACTGATTGTGACAGAATTCTATTATTTATGAGTTAACAAACCTAAGACTCCAAATTCTATGAAATTTTTTACTAAGCATAAAATAATGCCAGATTTTAAGGAATTTTGAGATTCAAGCCCTAAGATTTTCCTTGTGATTTCCAAATATTTTCTTTCTAGCTTCAGTATTTCAAATTTCAGTATGTCCTTCACAAGTAAAATGTTTTGTACTATGGTTGAATATAACAGAGAATCCATGTGATCTGCAATAGCAATGGATGGCGGAGAGTAGGGGATCACAATAGGGACAGCAACAGTACTGTTTGCAGAGAAATTACTGGGTGTTAGACACTCTTCCTAGATATTTACTTATTTTAACTCAATAATTATATAACTGATATCTATTATTTTAAAGAATAAGGGACATGTGTGTTGATAAAGGAGTATTTTTTTCCCCTGAAATCCAAGGAAGTCTTAGTGGAGGGAGTGGTCTATCAACAGTATTTTGAGAGGAAAGCCACAAAAAATGGAGAGGGATTAGGATGGGAGACAAGTATTTCAAACAAAGCAAATGGTTATAGTGCATTACAAGAAATTATGTCCTGTAGTCTTCTATAGCCATCGGGTGTGGGCTTGATTGCAGAGGTGGTGAGAACTGTGGCAGAAAAGAGGGTGAGAACAGAATAGGGCTTTAGAGGACCGTGGTGGGACTATCACATGGTGTTAAGTCAGGGAGTGACATCATCACATTTTTAGTTGAGAGACAGGATGTGAGACAGCACAAAACAAGATAGAATTAGGGAAAAATTATACTTTTTGAAAAGAAACAGGTGCTATATATGAGTGTATGTGTATCTGTGAGTATGTGCATGTGCTTACCACCACTTGGTCATGTTGGGGAATAGGACAAGAAAGAGAACATGACAGGAGACCAAAGTATATTAAAGAATGCAGAATTTAAGGACTTATACTTGAATTTTTTGACCTACGACGGGTCAAAAGCCAATGGATATGTGTTAGGAAAAAAAGTCAAGTCTTAATATCAGTAAAAACCTGATAATTTTTCTCTGTTGTAAAGCACTTATTTTTAGTTTCTAAAGTAACTCCAGGTAGGTAAAATTCTTAGAAACTCTGTACCAGGTGCAGATGGTGAAGACTTTGCATTAGGTGTAGAGTAGTTTATTGAGATCTTTAGGTTTCTTCCAGCCCTGCTTCTTTGCTTCTGTGACTTATCCTGTGTATTAAGGTCTAGACTCAGTAACTGGTAAATATTGATGAAATGATTTCTTTATCTTCAGATTGGCTCCTCATCTCTCAAGTTCTTACTTGAAGGTAATATAATTCATTAGCCCTAAATAGTTCATGCTAGTTTCTGTTCATTCCTCATGAGATGCTTTCATGCTTTATTTGAACTTACCTCTTTCTGAGATTTGGTGAACAATTTTCAGGGCAGACAAGAAGATGAGCAAAAATAGAAACAGAGGGAATACCACCCAGAAAAGGCAAATTTTCAGGGTGGGATTTGTTGATAGGTGATCCGATTATGCTTACCAATACAGACTGAAAAGTCTTCAGCTTTGATGACCACAAGTTTGGTGTAAAAGAGAATAATGGCATCAGGGCTATGTTTTGAACTCAGATGAAGGACAGTGGTAAATCTCTTGATGAACTATTTCATTTCATGTTCCCTACCTGTCACATCCCCATCCCACCTTTTGTCAAAACATCTCTGACATGGGTTGGCTGCATTCTCTCCTTGCCTCTATGGAGTATTTCCTGTTCTCACTTCCTATGTGTACCCCTCCTCTTATTACTGACCATCCATGGAGCAGTCCAGCCTTACCTTTGTGCTTTCTTGTTCATTCAGTGCTCTCTCTGGCCTCTATCCTCTTATCTGTGGCTGAATATTGCATACAGTCCTGAAGATCCCAGACTGGAATGGAGAAGGTAGGGGGAAACCTCTGGATCTTATAGGAATCTTACAGGAACATAGAGACTGTGCTCTGAGACCTGAGTCCTCAAGGGACAGAACCAGGAAAGATAACAGTACCTCTAACATTTTCTGAGTGTTAAACATTACCAATAATTGAGCTAGCAGACTTAAGGGAATATGAAGATTTTGCTAGATGACATGGAAAAGACATAGTCTGTATTGTGTTAGTTTTTTCTCAGTGATTATTAATTTCCTTCTGCTTCCTACAGTAGCTTATGTAGTTTTGAAAAAGTCTATTATATTGAAAATTACCCTTCTGTTCTTTCCTATTGAATATGACCAAACTCAGATTTAATATAGCTTGAAGATTTAGGGAAGGCTATCCCAGATCTTCTTGTATATTCAAAAGTCAGAAAGGCAAAACAACATATTCTCTTACAGGAAAGATGGGATTTCCTCTTCCAGTGTCTCACATTATTAACACTGACCTACATTGTCCCTTACTTCTCCCCTAGGAGGCTGGATCTCTACTCAGGCAAGAAAGGTCTGTGATGAATGCCTTCAGGAAACAAATGGACATGGACAACAGTGTGGTGATTGTGGCAGGGAGGGGGTATAAAGGGATATATGGTAATGGAAAAAATGCAATAAAAAACTTAAAAAAGAGAGACAAATAACCTAGGATTTTATATGAGACTTTATTTAGATTATAGTTCTCTCCAGACAGTGGAATCAGCAGCTATTCCGGTGTTCATTGTGAGTGCTTCTTTCATTTTCTACCAATGAAGGCACAGTGTTTCTGCAAACGTGGCTTGTCTTCATCCTGTATGTGGCTTACTTGGCATTTAAGATCTAGTCTGCTCCAAGAAGTATCCACTTCTTTATAGTTGCCACTGCTTCAGTAGGGAGATTACGGTTATGAAGTTGTAAACCCTGAAAATGTAGAAGTTAAGTAAAGAACACAATCTGATTGGGAATGTAGTATGACACTATATTTGGGATGTAGTTTTAATATATGATTAGTCCATGTTCAGTAGTTAGGGCTTAAAAGAAATAATTTAAAATGGAAAAATAAAGCATTAAATTAAACACTGTATTTACCAGTATGAAGTTAAAATATCCAAGTTGATAAAATATTGATAATACTGATAATTCTGGAAGTTAAAGTTGAAAAAAAAGTATATGAAAATTCTTTATAGTTTCTCTATTTTATTCATATTTGAACATTTTCCAAATAAAATGTTTTAACAATAGGTAGTAGGTAGAAGATAGTGGCAGAATGTGAAGTCCATTAACTTCATTGTTTTCATTATTGTTTATAGTAAAAGAGTAGACACTGTCTAAATAAAACAGAACATTAAATGCTTGTGTTTTTGTATGGCTCACAATATAAATATTGCTTTTACATTTTTCAAAATCAATTTTTCTTGTTATTCTATTAGATTTGTCTCAATGTTTTCCCCTTTGCTGTCCTCTGCCCATCCCACCCCCTGCTCCCACAGTCAGTTCCCACACTGGGACATTGTTCATGTCCTTGGGTCATTCATACATGTTCTTTGTCTACTCCCTCCACTTTCTTTCCCTGATTGTCTCCCTTCCTTCCCCCTCCCCTCCGGTCACTTTCAGCCTTCTTCTTGTTTCCATGCCTGTAGTTCTATTTTGTTGGTTAGTTTATTTTGTTCATTAGATTCCACTTATGGGTTAGATCATATGGTATTTGTCTTTTGCCAACTGGCTTATTTCACATAGCATAATATTCTCCACTAGGAAGATAAAATAATCCAATTAAAAATGGGTGAAAGATCTGAATAGACACTTCTCTAAGGAGGACATACTGATGGCCCATAGACATATATAAAGATGCTCGCCATCACTAGCCATTAGAAAGATGAAAATTAAAACCACATTGAGATATCATCTCACACCTGTCAGAATGGCCATCATTAATAAATCAACAAACAAGTGCTGACAAGGATGTGGAGAAAAGGGACCCCGGTACACTGTTGGTGGGAATGCAGATTGGTGCAGCCACTGTGGAAAACCTTGTGGAATTTCCTTAAAAATCTAAAAATACAACTGCCTTTTGACCCAGAATTTCCACTGCTGGAAATATACCTTAACAATCCCGAGTTACCAATTCAAAAGGAGGCACCCTTATGTTCATAGTGGTGTTATTGACAATAGCCAAGTGCTGGAAACAGCCTAAGTGCCTAGTAAATGAGGGGATCATTTACACAATGTATAAAATTGGTACATTTACACAATGGAATACTAGGCAGCAGAAAGAAAAAAGGAACTCTTACCTTTTGTGACAGCATGGATGGAACTGGATAATATAATGCTTTCACATTTTAAATGATTGAAAAATAAACAAAATGCAATGTTTTATGACACATGATAATTATATTAATTTCAAAATTCAGTGTCCATATACAAAGTTTTTTTCTATTTTCATACTTAGTCTTTATTTTTTTAATTGTTCTTCAACTACATTTTTCCCCGTTTTCCTCTACCCATCCCCACCTTCCACACTCAGTCCTACCCCGCTTTGGCTTTGTCCATTGGTCCTCTGTACATGTTATTTGATGATGGTTCCCCTTCTTTGCCTCATTATCCCCCTCTCCTCTCCCCTCTGGTTACTGTCAGTTTGTTCTTTATTTCAGTGTCTCTGGTTATATTTTGCTTATTTGTTTGTTTTGTTGGTTAGGTTCCACTTATAGGTGAGATTATATGGTATTTGTCTTTCACTGCCTGGCTTATGCTAAGTGAAATAATCCATATGTAAACTTCTATTGGAAAATAATCATGCTCATTTGTTCTTGCATTGTCTGTGGCTGCCTTCACACAACTGAGTAGTTTTGAAAGAAGCTGTATGACCCACAAAAGCTAAAATATTTAGTCTCTGGCTCTTCATAGAAAAAAAGTTGCTGACCTCTGACATAATAGTAAATGTACAAAGAGTTAAGCAAAATTTCAAAGAAATGGAGATACAAATATTCTCATTCTTATGAAATGCTTTTCACTCTCACTTAAAGTAGAATGTAATTGAAATCAAATTGAGATAGTTTTTTTATTTGTAATATTACCAAAATTTTAAATAATGTTAAAACAGAATGGTTGGCAAGGGAATGATGAAAGAAGCACTTTCACAATTGCTGATGGGATAGTTAGTAGGCATGACTTATATGAAGGGAAATTATAATACTTTAGTTATAAAAATTATAAATACACAAAATTATTTATTCAGCAATTTCACTTAAATATTAGTTTATGAATGCATTTATATGTGTTAAAATTGACATGTGTATACAAGATTATTTACTATAATATTATTTATGAAAGCACCAAAAATGGAAGCAAACTAGATTTTCCTCAGCTGGGAGCTGAAATAAATTCTGGTAAATACAATATACTCAAATAAACAAATAAAATATTATGTAGTTGTAAAAATAAATGATAATGCTTTTCATGTACTGGTTATGAATTATCTCAAAGATATATGTTTATATTAAAATCAAGTAGAGGACAGTACATAATTTTTATTTAGAAAACTATTAATGAACATACTGTATTTTGCTATGTATAATATGCACTTTTTTGCCCAAATTTTTGAGGGAAAAATAAGGATGCACATTACACATGGGTAGTTCTAATTTTGTATCTATATAAATGTTTTTAATTCTTTGATTCATGCTTATCCATTAAAAGTGTAACTCTAGAAAGCAATAATGATATCCGTATGCAAAATAATACCCTGTAATACAATAATCCATTTTGTTTATATAAATAAATAAATAAATAAATAATTGAATTAAAAATCGAAAGATTTTTTTTCCTGAAAGTTTGTGCCCAAAATGTGGGTGTGCACAATACAAGGTAAAATATGGTAATTTCTTATTTATGTATAAATGCTTTCCTAAAAAGAAATATAATAATAAAAAATAATTGTTGACTTTAGAGAATTATCAGAATTATTAAACTATAGTGACTTAAGTTTATATTTTCAATATATGTATTCAAATAGGAAAATTCAACTCTGTGAATGTCTAACATTGTCAATATTTATAAATAAATGTAAATTTAATACAATTAAAACTGCATGTAGTGTCTTGTGCTTCTTGAATATTTGGCTTATGTCTTATATCAGTTTTGGAAAACATTTAGGTTATTATATTTAAATATCACCTTTCCCCAGGATATTCTTTTTCTGGGGCTCCAATTAGATGTGTATTTAAGCTTTCCAGCAAATACCATTTCCTTCAATGATTTTTCTTTTTTTTTAAACTTATTATGACTTAATTTCTTCTACATTCTCAAATATGTTGAGCAAATCCAGATCCATACACTTCAATTTTACAAAGAAATGGAAAGGAATGAAACAACCCAAAAATTGATTACATGTTATATTTTTTTCACATCTCATGATAATGCAGACTTTACCATGGAGTAATTTCTTTTTTCACAAAAATCTATACTCTAATGTTGTGCTATCTTGTTCTGAATAACAGGAGATTATCCAAGGATTTTCAACTTGTTACATACTAGCAGAATTCCTATTTTTCAACCAGATAACCTCCTGTAAATGTGCGATCCATGACACTCATAAACTTAGGTTTCAGAGCTAAATAATTCTCTAGTTAAAAGTAACAGCATTTAAAGTAGAAAAAAAGAAAAGACAAATTTCCAATTTACCCATATGGTACAGCAACACAGAGATGTAATGCACTGTAATGCATTACCAAACCTTGGCTCCTCACTAGTTCGAAGACTGGCTGCTTTCTTTAACCACAAAGTAGCTGTACTTCAGACATCGCTAAGGATGGGAGGAGTTTTGGGACATGCCCTGGACAGCAAACTGGCCACAGCTGTAGTAGGGGTGCCCTGGTTGTAGCTCTGATTCAGGTTGTGTCTTTTTTAACTTTCAAAACCTCTTCATAAAGAAATGGGAAGGTACTGGGCATGGTGTCATGGGCCTTAGCCAAAAGCTCACTGATTATATATGTACATATAAGAAATCACCCCATGTCATTCTACAAAGATAATACTCATTCTTTTTTACAGCTACCTAATACAGTGTGGATACCTATGATGCTTTTTATTATTATTATTATTTCATAATTTTTTGTTATTCTATTACAGTTGTCCCAATTTATTTTTTCATGGGCTTTATCTTTTCACATCTATATAGTCTGGATTGTTTTCCAAATTATTTTTCAAAACTTTGATTCTTTCTTCATTTGTGTCTAATATGATTAAACCTACCCATTCAGCTTTTAATTTCAGTTAATTTTAGTTGTATGATTTCCATTTTATTTTATTTTTTTATTTTTTTTTAAAGATTTTATTTATTTATCTTCAGAGGGGAAGGGAAGGAGAGAGGGAGAGAAATATCAATGTATGGTTGCTTCCTGTGCATTCCCTGCTGGGAACTGGCCTGCAACCCAGGCATGTGCCCTGACTGGGAATCAAACCATGATCTCTTGGTTCACAGGCCCGCGCTTAATCCACTGAGCTACACCAGCCAGGGCTCCATTTTATTTTTAATTAGTTTTACTTTGTTGCTTAAAATCTACATCTTGCAATTTAAGTTCTAGGAAAAATTACTCAAACTTATTTTAAATGTTTGGGTATATTAACTCCCATAACAGGGTCCTTCATTGATCTGCATCTTTTGCCTTTTTTTCCTCTTGGTTTCCTCACTTCTTGTATTTTACATTTCTGGTAGTACTTTAATGAAGGTAATAAAAATTATAAGGATAGTTTACGATGTTGATTAATATCTTTCGGATGAAAGTATTTAATTTTACTTCTGATTAAAGTGACCAACCACCTCAGTTTGTGGCTAAGGAGTTTTCCAGGATGTGGTACTTTCTGAGATAAAGTGAGAAAAGTCCTGGAAAAAAACTGGGATTGTTGGTCACCTTAATGCTTAATGCTTACAGACGAGCAATAAAATTAGGTAGTGAGTTGATTAAACTAACTATATTAGGCTAAGACTATTTCTACTTTTCTCTCACTTCAAGGTGTAAATTTTCTGGAATCCAAGTAAATGCCTAGGAATTTACTGGTCCCCCTGGTGCAGGGTCTTGGTGTTTCATTTCTGTTTCTCTGCACTCCAGCCCTTTCACACTGCTGTGAGCTCTTCTCACTTTATCAGCTATTGGTTTTAAATCAACCAATTCCAAAAGTGGGAAAATAGCACAAAATATAACGCTCACTTTTCTGTTTCCCTTGTCTTTGGAACCTTTATATTCTTATTGCACTGGATATTCTTTGAAGTCATTCACAGAATGCTTCTCTAACTTTTCTAATTGTTCTTGGTAGGCAGATTAGTCTGAAACAAACTAACATTCCAGTGCATGTGGAAATGCCTATAACATTTCATGATTTTTTCTCATGTTCTAATTTATAACTTAGCTTCATAACTATCTGAATTAAACGATTTATAAATTTGCTCTGTTGAAGAAATAAAGGATCAAGGCAGTTTTGAATAGTCTAAACTTTAAGTTAGGATAGTAAATATGATGTCAGGAAAAGATGGAATCAATCTTAATATTTTTCTATAGAGTCATATTGAGTTCTGCTCATTACTGAACTTTATAGATAACCAGAGACTTCTAGAAACTTCATTGTGTGATTTTCTAGGATTTTGTCAGATTCTGAGATTATATCTAAGACTGGACCTCAGGAAAATAAAGTGATAAAGATAAAAAAAATGGAGCTGGAAAAATTATTTCTAAACTTCATGAGGAAAGAAAGGGACCTGGTCTCTTTGGTCACCATTTTATCTCTAGGGTCTAGGTTTGTACCTGACACACTGAGCACTTTCAATTAGTGCTACTTGACTAACTAGTAAAAAGGATCCTGAAAGCTGCCGTTCTTGATCAATTGACAGCATAGTTTAGAGGTTAATAACTTAGACTCTGGAGTTTGACCCAACTAGATTCCAAAGCAAGCTCTTTGATGTGTAGATTTGAGCAAGTTGATTACTATTTCTAAACAACTGCTTTTCATTTGAAAAATAATAATAATTGTATTAATCCTACCTCATAGGGTGAGGAGTGGCTGAAATGAAGTGCCTAGTGTACCTTTGCATCTCAAAAGTCTTAGTTCCTTTCCCTGAAAGTACAAATGTAAATTTTTTAATACTATTTCTAATGTCTGCAAAGAAATATCTAATCAGACAGAAAATGTTATTGTCCACAAAGGGATTCTTGCTCTTTTGAAAGATTCTGCATCCTGGATGGGAGACTTTCAAAATATTGCATAATGAGCAAAATTTGTAATCTTTGGGACTCTCAGTTTGGGACCTTGGTAAAGATGGGTGAATGCCATGTCGGAGTCAGTATTGGAAGCCTTCTTTGAGTGAGCTAGTGTGTTCTACTGCCATTGAGCTTATACCAACAACTAAAGAGAAGGTAATCCATTTCAGTTTCTTTTCTCCTCTAACACAGGGATCAACAGAGTCTCAGCTCCTGAGTACATTTTCTTTATTGGAAGTGCTGTATTTTCATAACCAATCTTTCTTTCATTCCTGCTCCAGCTATGCAATGTAATAGAAAACTTCTTGTCAAACATGTTTTAAAATAACACCAATTCTTTATATTGTTCTGTTCTGTTAAACATAATCCAACCTCATTTTCACTCCCACTCCAGTTCCTGACTAGATTACGGACAGCCTCCTGTCAGATACTGTATTTTATGATAACACCATTTTCATAATGTGCTGTCTAGAACCACCTGTGATTATAGAAAAAAGTCCCTTCCTACTTTGCACTTGTCTAAACTCTGGATCTCTTCTCTGACAGCATTTGGACAATGCCACGATGAATTTCCTTGGTCTTAATGCTATACACAATGGGGTTGACAAGGGGTGGGAAGAATAGGTAAGCATTGGCCATCAGAGAATGCAGCAAAGGGGACACATGGTGTCCAAACCGGTGTACCATTGATAAGCCGATCATAGGCACATAATAAACCAGCACAGCACAGATATGTGAGCCGCATGTGTTGAGTGCCTTCTTACGCTCCTCCCCAGTGGCAATATTCAGTACTGTGTGAAGTATAAGTCCATAGGAAACCACAATGAGCAGCGAATCCAGCCCAAAAGTGGTGGTAACAATGAAAAGTCCATAGATATTATTGATAGAAATGTCCCCACAAGGTAGATGGATGAGGTTGGGGTGAAGGCAATAAGAATGGGAGAGGACATTATGGCCACAGAAGGGCAGGCGCCGTAAGAGCATGGGCAATGGGGCCATGAGCATAATGCTTTTCAGCCCAATGATGACTCCTGTGCCAAAGATTCGGGGCAGGGTTAGGATGGCTGTATAGCGCAGTGGGCTGTAGATAGCCACAAATCGATCGACAGACATGGCCAGCAACACAGCTGACTCCATAATGGAGAAAGAATGGATGCAGAACATCTGGAGAAGACATTCATCAAAGCTGATCTCAGTGGTGCCAAAAAGGAAGACACCTAGCACTGTAGGCAGAGTGGATGCAGAGACACCAATCTCAGCCAGTGCCAACATGGCAAGAAAGAGGTACATGGGCTGGTGTAGAGCAGAGTTCATTCTGATGACATGAAGAATGGTGCCATTCCCGAGGAAGATGATAATGTACATCAGGATGAAGGGGATGGACATCCAGATGTGCTCTGCCTCCAGCCCTGGGATGCCAACCAGAATGAATGTTGTAGGTAAGAACTCCAGAGAGCTATTGGAGTTATTCATGTTGAAATCTCATTCCATGGGGTCAGTGCTACCTTGAAAATTAGAAACAAACTAGTGAGATAACAGTATAATGGAGAAAGACACCTCGACACCGAGGAAAGGGAAGAAGAAAACAAACCTCACAGATACAGGTAGCCAAATGTCTCATACCAGAAAACTGACAGGTGACCACTATCATAAAATTCCCACTATTAATGGGGTTGCAGTCTCCATCAGAGAGAAGTTCATGACTGGTAGAAAATTATCCCTTTAAGGTGTAGTTCTCCTTGGATCTGCTAAGGATGAAATGACAGCCTTGTCTTGGTGTGAATATGCCTGATCCTAGAAGGTTGCTGGGGAGACTGTCATGTAGAGGCAATTTCAGTGTAAGATATGGACTAATATCAGGAATAGGTGAACAGAGATATTACTGATAAATATATAGATATAAGTTAAAAACACAGTGTATAAAAGCCAGCTAGAACATTTCAATACTTGATAAATAAATACAGATATCCTTGAGATCTAAAGCAAAACTGAGAAGTAGCAGTGGCCAGAGTCTGGAGCAAGCACTGGAAAATTAAAGTAGAAAAGAATGGAGATTGGACCCAGATGGGTTTCAGCTGTTCTGGGTCTTGAAATGACTAGGAAGTGACTAGAAAGATTATGTGTAAAGGACAGAATCAGGAGGAGATAGGAATCAAGTTTGGTGGATTTGTACATAGACTTTAAGGCTCACGAAAGTACTCTGTCATGATGATATCCAAATATTTTCACTCACAGTTCTCAAAGATAACCTACCTTACCTGTTGGGACTTCTTTCTGGCTTAGACATACCTCTGAATACACTGAAACAACAACACTGAGAATGGACTTTCAAGAAAGATTCTCCTGGGCAGGAGAAAGCAAGAGAGGGGAGAAAAAACCACCTCCCAAAATTGGGTGTGTTGTAAACTGAGTACTTTCTGGGCGTGCACAAGAATAACAGTAGAATCCTGAACCCACAGGATAAAAAGGATCTCTGATCCTTTTCATCTCATTCATCCTACCCCACATGCATATCTGCTCATATATTTGCACATGAACATTTTTTTGCTCACATATTTGCACGCACATTTTTCCATACTTGCTAAAATCCTGTCTGCATCTTTCCCTGATGTGAACTCTGCATTCAGCTGCAGCTGGACTTACAGGAACCTTACTATCATATGCTGATTATTAAGTGTTATTTGCTCTGCACATCTGTAACCAATCAGCATGCCTTTATGCCATGCGCCATACAGGATCCTGGCAACACAGAATACTGGCCCTACTCAGAAAATCTTCTTTGCAACTTTTAAATACAGTCAAAGAACACATATTCCACAAATATTCAAATACAGTCATCACATACCCTGAAGTCTTTCTAAGCTCATTATAACTAAGTGCTACAAAAGAGAAGTTCAGAATACAATAGGTAGTTCCTAGAGGGGAAAACCTAGTTAATTTTTAAAAGTCAGGAAAAGCTTTCCTTAGAAAGTAATATTTCAGTCAACATTCAATTAATTAGTAGATTTTTTCCAGGCAAAGTGGAGAAGATGGCTGTAATATGATGCAGAAAAATTACCGTGTCAGTGCATGTATAAGAACCTATGGTGACAAGAAATAAAAGACAACATGGAGAAAATAAAAATGGTTGATTTACTAGGATTTTAAAATTATAGATTTTTCATAACTTTTACTTTCATGAAAATATGAGAGAAAAATATTTTTTAAAAAGTTAATTGCCTGTACCTCTCATGACCTGATGCAGTTTATCTCAGCAAATACTAGCTTAGAAAAAATTGTGTTGTGGGCTGTGTTCAGACTTAGGGTGTGAAAATTCAGGGACAAATTTTGATCCTCTAGAAATAATCACATGTCAGAACTTCTCATGGCTGAGGGATTTGAGGGACACCTCTCTTCCCTGAGTGTTATGTCTTTCCTATGTTCTTTCCTCACTTTGAAAAGCCCAACATCTCTCTCTTAACTCTTTAAATAGACTATGTATTGGTTTGCCTGGAGTTGCCCCTGTTATTTGTGCATGTGGTTTCATTGCCAACTTGACCCTATGCACCCTATTTCTTGCCTATACCATCTATACAACCTGAAAGTAGAAAGTGAGCGTAGAAAGTGAAAGTAGAAAGTAGAAAGTCATCTTGATGGATGCTTGAACCTGAGGTCTTCCCTCCCTTATTATCACCTGTCTTCTCTGCATCTACATGCTCTTTGGTTTTCTTTTTTATTTTCCTATCTTTTTTGCTTGATTGCATGCTTCCACTTCTACAACTTCAGAGTCTTCACAGTCAAACAGGGGTAAGGTCTTCTTCAAAAAGATCTTAGAAGGCAATAATCCCTTCTGAGTTTAGTATTTGTATAACAAGAGCATTTCAGATTGGGAGGAGTTAAAATAAATCATTTAGTCTACAGCTCACTGTACTAGGACACACAATAAATACTCAGAAAGAAGAGAGTGTGGTGAGGTACATACTACAATCCCTGGATGTAAAAGGAATTGGAGGTGAATATTCTGTACAGTATAAGTTTACTTAAGCTTTTGTGAAGCTCTGTTTCTTTATTTTTAAGGACAGAGATGCTAATACCTACCTCAGAGAGTGGCTCTGACTATTTCATGTAAGCTGTTAGCAACCAGTGAATATTAGTATCCCCACTTCTTCTGCCCCTTCTCTCAGGCATTCTCAGAAGAGATCGATTAAAGACAGATTATCCTAAAATTTCTGTTAATGTGATCTTTCCTTATCATTGCCTCACTGATACTCAAACCACATTTCTGAGGGAGACAAGGACACAACTTACTGATGGGCATACAAAGATGATGTCTTCCTTGCTTAACTCACCTAAGATATTACGATGGCAAAACTATTTCTGGAAACCATGACATTGTTTGATGTTGTCCTTTCATTCTTCACTTGCCCTCAAGTTTTTAAAAACTTCTCATTCTATCACACAGATTCAAGAAACTGGGGAGCTGGCTACTGAAGACAGAAAGGCCTAGAAGTCTGATTATAGGGTAGAGTTGGAACTCCTTCTGAAAACTGCTTCAGAAGTCAGGGCTGGGAAATTATGGCCTTAGACACTCACCACAAGCAGAGCTGACCTCTCAGTATCAAGTGGGAAAAGGGAAGCTCACTTCAACAAGTCTCTGCCCATTGATACTAACATCTCCCTAGTCTTGGGGCTGGAATGCTTCTTCCTTCTTTTAAGCTGATTAGCTGGGGAGAGTTGAGGAATGGAAAGGCACTTGGCTCTCCTGAGGGGCAATTATCCAGGTAACTACATCATCTTTTCTTGATGTCCAGGGACCCTAAGGGAAATAAGCAAGGGTATAGAGTCCGTATTTCTGTGAAATGAGTATAATAATAGTATGCACCTACTAGGAAAATAAAATAATTGACAAATGTAAATTGTTTTAAAACGTGTTTGGCTCATAAAAAGTCCACCATAAGTGTTAGCTAATACTATAACTATTGTTTACTGGAGAAATAATATATTAATATATTATGGTCATCGACCTTCACTTTTATCCCTTTTATAAACATGCATTTAACAAGTAATGAGCAGAGCACAAAGTTGTTGGTATCAAGATCACATGAAGGGTGTTTAATATCAGAAGGTGATAGAATCCAAGGGTTAAAAAATTGTAAATAAAATTTCCATCTTGGTTGGGGGCAGGTGATGAGAGATTGTTCAGAAAGGTGTAATAAATAGGGATTCCTAGCATAAGGTGACTAGACAGAGTTAGCAGAAATTGAACATATGCAGAACCCAATGTTACAGAGATTTTTAAACTGCTGAACTAATGAGATTGGGTTATTTGTAGATTTTTTTGGCTAGTTTTTTGACAGACAAAAAAAAGAGAAATTTGGCTTGAAAATTTACTATGACATATTTATAAGACTTTAAAAATTGTTCTGAAAATATACTTTTTATGCTTCTGTGAGGAGATGGTTTAAATGATAGGTTATATGGATAGACTAGAACTAGATATACATGGTGGGGAAAAAGTGGGTTTACAGTTCTTTAGATGGAAGCTAATACAATAATCAATAAATAATAATACAACAATAAACTCTGTGTTTCATGTACTCACAACTGTAAACCTGCTTTTGCACCACCCTCCATGTAAAGTCAGGAGTAGCTGAGAGATCTTGAGAAATTGAGGGATTTAGTGAGACACAGCTATAATAAAGTCAAACAAATCTAGTGTGAATAAGAAAATGAGGGAATTGAGGAGATAAATATCTGCAATCAGAAAATGGTCTACTAGACATTAATAAGAGAAGAGAAAACACTTTGGATCATAACTAGGTCAAAGATATAGTCATAGAATGAGAGAGGCATAGTAAACTTGAATTAAACTTCATGGAAACTAAAGATCAGAAGCTGTGATGTAAAACCCTCAAATGAATAATACATTCATTTGAATGTTGCCATATTTTCCCCCCAGATGTCAGTGATATGAACATAAAGGAGATAATCATTTTTCATTATGCTCTGGGATTGTGTTGTGGGATATCTTTTGCCAAATTTTCCTTTATAAATTTTTAGCACCCTTAACATTCATTATACATTTAATGATTACCTCTCTCTTGACTAATATATAAAAATTACAGTTTGTGTTTATCAACTATTGTTCTCAAGTAAGCCACATTATGGATAACTCACACCTTTCTCAGAAAGACACATTTGATGTCATTGAAACTAATGGAACAGGAAATATTTGTAATGTTTCCATGAGAACCATTTGCAACAAAATTTTTTAGCTGTGCAACAAATTGTATGCAAGGAGTGTTTCCAAGACTGCTGCAGAGTCTCTAGACTCTCCATCAACTTGCTCCCAGACCTGGATTGGATTTACAGCTAAACTGCAGAGTATTCATCTAGAAAAACCATTTGAAGTACAGCTAATCTGAAAATTTATAAACAGAAGCACAGAGGAAGATGGGGAGAAACAAGGGCAGGCATCTGTACAAAAATTTAAACAATGTGGTCTGGTTTGAGTCAAGCAGCCCAAGGGTGGAACTATTCAATGAATGGGACAACAGCAATCAAGAACCAATTACAACAAGAAAGGCCACATAACTCACACAAGAGTCATTCCTAGAGGACCTAGCTCAGATGATAAAACAGACTGTATCACTGGGTCCCACAGGACATCTACTACAGAAGCCCACACCATCAAATCTGGGAGTCACAGCAGTCCTATTTAATACATGGAAATAAAAACAAAGAGACAGCCAAAATGGAAAAACAAGAATTAGGCTCCAAATAAAATGGCTGAAGGAAATGAAATAGAGGCAAACAATTTATCAGATACAGAGTTCAAAGTAATAGTTATAAGGGTGCTTGACAACATGAAAAATAGCATAGAAACCATATAAAGGACCAGTCAGAAATGAAGAGTACAATATCTGAAATGAAAAATACATTAGAAGAAATAATCTGTAAGTTGGGTGAAGCAGAGGACTGAATTAACAAATTAAAAGACAAGGTAGAAAAAACATCCAATCAAAGCAGAAAAAGGGAAATAAAATTAAAAACCAGGAAAATGGTTTAAGGAATATTTTGGACAACGTGAAAGGTGACAACATCCACATCATAGGGGTATAAGAAAGAGAAGAAAGCAAGCAAGGGTTAGACAACCTATTTGAAAAAGTAATGTCAGAAAACTTTGCTAACCTGGTCAAGGAAAAAGTCACACAAGTTCTGGAAGCACAAAGAGTTCTAATCAAGATGAACCCAAAGAGACCCACACCAAGACACATCATAATTAAAATGACAAAGGGTAAAGACAGAGAGAGAATCTTAAAGGCAGCAAGAGAGAGATAGTTATTTACCTATAAGGGACCTCCCATATGGCTGTCAGCTGATTTCTCAATGGAAACACTTCAGGCCAAAGGGATTGTAATGAAGTATTCAAAGTGATAAAAAATAAAGACATGCAACCAATATACTCTACTCAGCAATGCTATCCTTTAAAATTGAGGGCTAAATAGCTTTCCAGACCAAAAAAATAATTTAAAGGAAAAGCCAAAGGAGTTCATTACCATTAAACCAGCATTGCAAAAAATGATAAATGGTTTAAGAACAAGAAATAGAGAGGGAGAGGAACATGAATATAATGAAAAATGGCAATAAATAAGTACCTATCTATAATAACCTTAAATGTAAATGGATTAAATGCTCCAATCAGAAAACATACGGTAGCTGAATGGATAAGAAAACATGACCCTTATATTTTCTGTATAAAAGAGATCCGCCTCAGAACAAAAGATATACACAGGCTGAAAGTGAAAAGATGGCAGAAAATATTTCATACAAACAGAAACAGAAACAAAGCTGGGGTAGCAATACTTATATCTGACAAAATAGATTTCAAAAGAAAGGTCATAGCAACATGCAAAGAAGGTCACTACATAATACTAAAGGGATCAATCCAACAAGTGGATATAACCCTCCCAAACATTATATGCACCCATATAGGAGCACCTAAATATATACGAAAATCTTGGTGGACTTTAAGGAAGAGATCAACAACAATACAGTCACAGTAGGGGATTTTAACAGCCCTCTGTCACCAGTGGATAGATCTTTCAGACAAAAAACAAGGAAACAGTGACCTAAAATAACACACTAGATCAAATTGATTTAATTGATATTTACAGAACATTTTATGCCAAAGCAGCAGAATATACATTCTTCTCAAGTGCACATGGATCATTCTCAATATAGACATGTTAGGACAAAAAAGAAGTGTTAACAAATTAAAAAAAGATCAAACTCAGGGACTTCTGGCCAAGATGGAGGCAGAGGTAGACACACTGTGCCTCCTTGCACAACCAAGATAGGGACAACAATAATTTAGAAACAGAATAACAACCAGAACTGACAGAAAATTGAACTGCATGGAAGTCAGACAACCAAGAAGTTAAAATAGACACGTTCATTCAGACCAGTAGGAGGGGTGGAGGCGGGCATCAGGGCGCAGGTCGGGGCACAGAGAGCAGAGAGCGTTGGGACCAGGCGTGTAAGGCATCTGTGGCGTGCAAGACCACAGCGGGCAGACCCTGAGCTCACGAGCAGCAGCTGGCAGACCCCGGCCAAGGGGTGGCAACCGGCAGACCCAGCCAGGTGGCAATTGTGAAGCAAGGCATGCATGCAACTCAGGATCCCAGCACTGGGAAATAGAGTCTTGGGACACTGATTGAAAACACCTGTGGGGGTTGAGGAGCAGGGAGAGACTCTCAGCCTCACAGGAGAGGTCCTTGGAAAGTCCCACAGGGTGCACAAGCCCACCCACACAGGAATTGGCACCAGAGGGGCCCAGTTGGCTCAGGGGAAGCAGCGGAAGGGACAGAGGTCCGACAGAGAGTGGAGCAAGTGCCATTATTCCCTCTCAGACCCCGCCCCCACATATAGCATCACAACCCAGTGACTGGGGTGCCCTGCCCTGGTGAACATCTAAGACTCCACCCCTCAAATGTAACAGGTGCGACCAGACCAGAAAAAAAAAATGAAAGATAGCTCAAACAGAAGAAGAAATGAAAGCCCCGGAACTCATCCTTTTAAGCGACCAAGAGATAGCCAACCTATCAGATGCATAGTTCAAAACACTGGTAATCAGGAAGCTCACAGAATTTATTGATTTTGGTCGCAAATTAGATGAAAAAATGAAGGCTACAATAAGTGAAATGAAGAAAAATACACAGGGAACTAATAGTGATGGAATGAAAGCTGGGTCTCACATCAATGGAGTGGATCAGAAGGAAGAAGCAAACATACAGCCAGAAAAGAATGAAGAAATAAGAATTCAAAAAAATGAGGAGAGGCTTAGGAACCTCCAGGACATCTTTAAACATTCCAACATCCGAATTATAGGGGTGCCAGAAGGAGAAGAGGAAGAGCAACAAGTGGAAAAGTTATTTGAACAAATAATAAAGGAGAACTTCCCCATTCTGGCAAAGGAAATAGACTTCCAGGAAGTCCAGGAAACTCAGAGAATCCCAAAGAAGTTGGACCCAAGGAGGAGGAACACACCAAGGCACATCATAATTACATTAGCCAAGGTCAAAATAAAGGAGAGAATCCTAGAAGCAGCAAGAGATAAGGAGACAGTTACCTACAAAGGAATTCCCATCAGACTGTC
>CM052543.1:38491319-38521772 GCA_028533065.1 Trachops cirrhosus
GAAATGTAGAAGCTAAAGAACTTATGACACATGGATATGAACTAAAGGGGGGAATGTGGGTGGGAGAGGGTGTGCAGGGTGGAGGGGAATGAAGGGGGGTAATGGGACAACTGTAATAGCATAATCAACAAAATATATTTTTAAAAGATCAAAATCATATCAAGCATTTTCTCAGATCACAATGGCATGAAATTAGAAATCAACCTAAATAAAAAAATTCAAGGACACTCAAATACATGAAGGATAAATAGCATGTTAGTAAATAGTGAATGGATTATCAATGAGATCAAGGAAGGAATAAAAAACTTACCTGAAAACAAATGAAAATGAATCCAAAACCACCCAAAATCTATGAGACACAGTGAAATAAGTCCTGAGAGGCACTATAGGCCTACCTTAATAAGCAAGAAAAATCTCAAATAAGCAATCAAACCCCATAGCTAAAAGAAGTAGGAAAACAACTGCAGACAAAGCCCAAAGTAGAAGAAAGAAAATAATCAAGATCAGAGAGGAAATAAATGGCATAGAGACTATAAAAGCAGTTGAAAATATCAATAAAACAAGGAACATCTTTTTGCAAAGATAAACAAGATCGTTTAACCTTTAAATCAGATTCATCAAGAAATAAAAGAGAGAGGATCCAAATAAAATGAGAAATGAAAGAGAAGAAGTAACTATCGATATCATGGAAATACAAAGGATTGTAAGAAATTATATGAACAACTACTTTCCAGGAAATTGGACAATCTGGGCAAAATGAATAAATTTCTAGAAACACACAATCTTCCAAAACTAAATCAGGAAACATGAATAGACTGATAACAACTAACAAATCTGAAGCAGTAATAAAAAAATTCCCAGAAAACAGAAGTCCTGGACCAGTTGGCTTCAAAAGGGAATTTAACCAATCATTCAAATAAAAACTAATACCTATCTTTCTCAAACTATTTCAAAAAATTTAAGAGGAAGGAATACTCCAAAGCTCTTTTTACAAGGCCAGTATTATTCTAATTTCAATACAAGATAAAGACACAATAAACAAAAAAATTATAGGTCAATATCTCTGACGAACATAGACACTAAAATCCTCAACACAATATTAGAAAATTGGATCCAGCAATGTATTAAAAACATCATACACCATGATCAAGTAGTATTTATCCAAGAGATGCAAAATTGGTACAATATTTGCAAATCATTAATTATAATACATCACATAAACAAAATGAAAGATAAAAATCACATGATCATATATCAATAGATGCAGAAAAAGCATGCAATAAATTCAATATCTATTTATAATAAAAACTCTCAGCAAAGTGAGAATAGAGAGATCATCATCATCAACATAATACATCAACATACAACATAATATACATCAACATAATAAAGACCATGTATGAAAAACCTGCAGCTAACATCATACTCAATGGGCAAAAAATAAAAGTGTTTTCCTTAAGCTCTAGAACAAAACAGTGGTGTCCAAAGTCACCATTTTAATTCAACCTAATACTGGAAGTCCAAGCCATAGCAATCAGCTAAGAAGAAATAAAAGGCACCCAAATTGGAAAAGAGGAAGTAAAACGGTCATTATCCACATAGTACATGATATTGTACATAGAAGACCCTCTGCCAAAAAACTACTAGACCTAATAAATAAATTTGAAAAATTAGCAGTATACAAAATCAATACTCAGAAATCTATGGTAATTTTAAACACCAATAATGAACTATCAGAAAGAGAAACTAAGAAAACAATTACATTTACTATTGCAACAACAAAAAAATACAGTATCTAGGAATAAACTTAACCAAGGTGGTAAAAGACCTATACTCAGAAAACTATAGGACACTGCAGAAAGAAATTCAGGAAGATACAAATAATTGGAAGTATATACCGTGTTCATGGATTGAAAGAATTTACATAGTTAAAATGTTCAGACTACCCAAAGCAATTTATACATTCAATGCCATTGCTATTAAAATGCCAATGACATTTCACAGATCTAGAATTAATATTCAAAAAATGTATATGGAACCAAAAAGACCCTGAATGGCCTCAGCAATCTTAAGAAAGAAGAATACAATTGGAGATATTACAGTACCTGATAGCAAACTACACTATAATGCCACTATAATAAAAAAACCTAGTACTGGCATAAGAACAGGCATATAGATCAATGGAACAGAACAGACAGACTAGAGACAAACCCACACCTTTATGGTCAAATCATATTTGACAAAGGAGGCAAGAGTATACAAGGGAGTAAATACAGTCTCTTCAATAAATGGTGTTGGGGAAACTAGACTGGCATATGCACAGAGAGAGAGAGAGAGAGAGAGAGAGAGAGAGAAAGAAAGAAAGAAAGAAAGAAAGAAAGAAAGAAAGAAAGAAAGGAGACCATCAGCCGACACCATACACCAGAATAAACTCATAATGGATAAAAGACTTAAAGTAAGTGATAAAACCATAAAAATCCTAGAAGAAAACATAGGCAGTAAAATTTCACATATTTTATGTAGCAATGTTTTGCTAATATATATCCCAGGGTAAGGGAAATGAAAAAAAAATAAACAAATGGGAATACATCAAATTAAAAGTTTCTGCATAACAAAAAAATCATCAAAATGAAAAGAGAACCAACTGTATGGGAGAATGTAATTCACCAATGATGCAGTAAATAAAGGTTTAATTTCTAAAATATATAAAAAACATATAATTCAACACCAGGAAGACAAAGAATTATAAAATGGGCAAAGCACCTAAATAGACACTTCTCCAAAAAGGACTACAGATGGCCAATATAAAAAATGCTCAACATCTCTAGTTACCAGAGAGATGCAAATTAAAATCACAATGAGATATCACCTCACACCTGCCAGAAAGGCTACCATCAATAAATCAATAAACAACAAGTGTAGGTAAGGATGTGGAGAAACGGAAACTTAATGAACTATTTGTGAGAATGCAGACTGGTACAGCCATGTGGAAAACAGCATGGAGTTTCCTCAAAAAATTAAAAATTAAACTGCCTTTTGACCCAGCAATTCCACTTTAGGGAATATATCTTAAGAATCCCAAAACACCAACTCAAAAGAATATATGCACCCTTATGTTCATAGCAACATTATTTGCAACAGTCAAGATCTGGAAACAGCCTAAGTGCCCATTAGTAGATGAGTGGATAAAAACCTGTGTTACATTTGCACAATAGAATACCACCCAGAGGTAAAAAAGAAGAAAATGTTACCCTGTGGGCAGCATGGATGGACCTGGAAAATATCATGCTAAGTGAAATAAGCCAGTCAGTGAAGGACAAGCACCACATGATCTCACTTATATGTGGAATCTAATAAGCAGAAACTAATGAAAAAAATAAAAACTGAGGCATAGACACATGGAACATCCTGACAACTGATGGGGGGCAGGTAGGTGGGAAGCTGGGGCTGGATGCAAGGAGGTGAAGGGATTAGCCAAATATATGTGCATGACCCATGGACATGGACAATGGTGTGGGGATTGTCCACGAATGGGTTAGGTGGAGGTGGTCAAAGGGGAAAAAGTGGGGTCAACTGTAGTAGCATAAACAATGAAATATAATTAACAAACCAACTATCTATGTGGAATCAGAGAACAAAATAAATGAACACACATAAATATAATTTTAAAAAGCTTTATATAAAATGCTCACTGAAGCAAATACACTTTATATTGAAACCCTGAGATAAACTGAGTTTTAAAAAATTAAGCCTTTGATTTTTTTTGCAAGAAGAAAACAAGGATTACATAATTTTTATTTAAGAAACACTGGAAATTTTGGAGTACCAAACATAGTATATTTTTGGAATTCCACATTTCACATAAAGTTTTTCCATAATAAATGGAAAACAGAAAGACCTTAATACCCCACATATGTAAGCACATGCAACAAAAATTTTAATTTATTTTATCACAAATGCATGTGCACTGTGTGTAGAACTTAATTTTACATACATTTTATGTATTTTAAGATAATCATGTAGTCATGAGTTTTTCCTAGTTTAGCTAAAATAATCTCTATATATCTTTCTATTA
Organism: Trachops cirrhosus; assembly: GCA_028533065.1. NCBI lineage: Eukaryota > Metazoa > Chordata > Mammalia > Chiroptera > Phyllostomidae > Trachops > Trachops cirrhosus. Next base: position 38,495,395 of record CM052543.1, read on the forward strand.
TCTATCTATCATCTGTCTATCTATCTATCTATCTATCTATCTATCTATCTCTTTATTTATCTGTTTTTAAGATACAAAGGTCTTCAGGGAAAATCCTGTTTTATTTTGTTTTAAACCTTCAGTTGTTTCACTTTTTGACACAATGAAAATGTCAGCAGTGGGGACCACAGTGAGATGTCTCCTTTATCTTAGAAAGGGAAATCAGGTCTTCCATAAGGTTGAGACTGTGGGCTTAATGTGTGATAGATCACAGAAAGAATAACTAAAACCTACACAAAAAATAAACATACCTAAATTAATTTCTAGTCATATAATATTTTAGGTTTAGTAGGTTATTTCTGTAGATTAAAATTTATGAATTTTTATTGTATTCCAGAATTTTGTATTAGTACAAATCCCTTCAATTTCTTAAAACACTTTAAACATATATTGACAAGCCACTAACACTTTGTATGAGTGTTTTTCATAATGTGAAGTATGTCTTAAATGCCCACAAATTTAACTTTGTTCTTAGAGGACAGGGAAATTTGCCCTATCAACTTAGATCAATGAAATAGTGAAGTCACCACTGTCAATCATCTCTGCATCAGCAGAATTATAAAAAAGGTAAGAATAGCTCACTCTTCTCCCTTTTAAAGATTCTCAGATGTGGGTCAAGAGTACCTAAAAACTTCTAGAAGAAATATGTATCTCTACTGATCTTGGAAAGCAAAAGAGAAACTTATCTGGTACAAGTAATTTGGAAACAATATCTTGATCTCAGTGCATGCATTATTCTTAAACAATATGAATAAAGGGAGAATTCTTTTTCTTCTCCTGTTCACCAGCACAGATGCCTACTATTGTCATCAATTAATCATGTGTTTTTACACACATAAACTAAGTGACATTATTATGTGATTAAATTATTTTATAAAAGTTTTATCAAATATACATGTGTATGTGTGTGTGGGTGTGTATATATGTATGTGTATATATACATACCCAGTATATATGTATATATAATTTGTTACTTCTTGCTTAAACCTTGAGTACCTATCAAACTGAGTCCTTTTTTTAACTTCACAATAGTTCATAATATGAACAGATCTTAATTCATTTAACTATTTTCCTATTGATGGCCACTTTGCATTGTAAAATTTCATTTCAAAAGTTGTTGATGTAAGAGTCCTCATCAAGTCTCTGAATTCATGAACAAGCATCAAACTATGAATCTAGAGAAGTGCTAAAAACGAGAATTTCTGGGTTAAACACCATGTGTATTTTAATTTGACACATGCAACAAAATAGCTGACAGAATGCTATACAACTCTAATTTAGGTTACAACACATACAGTATAGTATAGAATGTCCATTCTATATACACGTATCAAGCTTTCTAACTTTGACAAGGTGATGAGCGCTCATTCCTTCTATGCAACACCTTTGGTGATGAAAATAACTGTCTTTCGGGTAATCAGAACTGACCCCCTTATTATTTTCTTTGAAGAAAGAGGTGGATTAGTCCCTGGCGAATCTGCTTAGTCTTAACACTGTAGATGATGGGATTGAGCACAGGAGGCACCAGAAGATAGACATTGGCCAGGAGCAGACGGACAGCAGGTGCAGCATGCTTCATGAAGCGGTGCACCAGAGCCACGCTGATCATGGGTACATAGTACACAAGGACTGCACAGATATGTGATACACATGTGTTGAGGGCCTTCCGCCGTCCTTCTCCAGAGGTAATGCCCAACACTGTGTAGAGGATCAGCACATAAGAAACGATGATAAGCAGCGAGTCCAGACCAAAAGTGGAAGTTACAATGCAGAGCCCCAGAATGCTGTTGGGCCGAGTATTGCCACAGGGGAGCTGGATTAGATCTGAGTGAAGACAGTAGGAGTGGGAGAGGACCTTGTGGCCACAGAAGGGCAGACGCATCAGGAGAAAGGGCAGTGGGAACATGAGTATCACACTCTTCAGTCCAAGAGCAGCACCAGTACCAACAATACGGGGCAGTGTCAGGATAGCAGTGTACCGCAATGGGTTGTAGATGGCCACAAAGCGGTCCACAGACATGGCCAGCAGAACTCCTGATTCCATGATGGAAAAGGAATGTATGGAGAACATCTGTAAAAGGCAGGCTGCAAAGGAGATCTCACTGGCACCGAGAAGGAAGATGCCCAGCACAGTGGGCAGTGTAGAAACAGAGACACCAAGCTCTGCAAAGGCCAGCATAGCAAGAAATAGGTACATTGGCTGGTGCAGTGAGGGGCTGTTCTTGATCACTGTCAGAATCAGACTATTACCCACAAGGGCCACAAGATATGTAGAGCAGAATGGGACAATAAACCAAGGGTAAAGGGCCTCCAGCCCAGGGAGGCCAGTAAGAAGAAAATATTCTGGGGTGAGTTGACTTCTGTTGAACATTTTCTTATGTTTGGAGTCCGGGGATATTGATCTAGGCAGGTGCCAGGGATACAACCTGGAGTGAGACACACAAAGCTAATTGGGGACTGAGAAGGGACCACATATCCTGCTATCTACCGCTATCTGCCAACTTACATGCCTCTTCCCTTCAATGACCTGTTCCATTTAATCTTTAATCTTAAATAAACTTGTGGAGTCATGACTTGCCAACAAGTATTTCCAGAATTCTTGTTTCCAGAATAAAGGAATCTGGTAGAAGAGTTTATTACTCATAATTCAAACTAATCCCCACACTGATTTCACTGTGTATATTTGGTAGGTATTGAATGTTTCTCATATCTCTATGAGGAGAAGAAATTTTGTAGCTTAAAGAAGACACCCACATAAAGAAAGCTGTAATCTATTAGATATTCTAAAAACCACTGTTACAGCATTTTGGATTTTAAGTGGCTGAAGAGCACGAAGGTTAAGAATAAACTTACTTCAATGTCAGCATAGAATTGCTTAGTAAATAAAGATTCCAAAGGCCATCCTAGCCACTCCAAGCATCATTGAAGGCTGGCTTCCATTGGAGACACAGAATTTTGAGATTTACTTGGATAAAACATCTCTGAAATGGGATGTATTCTCTGGGTTCACTCTACAACCTTCTGGATGATCATTTTGGTTTTTACATATGGTGGGGTGGGCAGTATAGAAAAAAACATTGTTAGAAAGGTTAATGAATAAACATATTTTGCCCACAGGAATATTTATTAATGGAAAGAAATATTCTTTCCCTTGGAAAATTCCTCCACTCTTGTCAATCCCCATGTTGCAGGCTAATCAGTGCTTACCATGCATATGAGCACAATAAGCAATAGTCCTAGAAGATGGTCCTCAGAACATGATTCTGAAACTGCAGAAATAATGACAAAATTTTTATTCAGCATGCCTCATGTCAACAGTGCTGATGTCTTCTCAAAAACCTGCCTGGAAGGGCAACCTGAATCTTTTTACATGATCTGAGACAAATATATCTGCTAAGGAGAGAGGAAGAGATCTCTGCATACCAAGAAGATACAACTATGAGGCAACCTCTACACCTCAAGACAGAAGGTCAATCAAAATCTCTGCTTTATAAAAAAGTATAAGAGAGGGGAAAATATCTGTCTTTGAAAGGTAGGAGAACAGATCTGATTCAACACTGGAAACAAAAAGTCACGATTTAGAAGAAAATGTATTGGAGGTGAAGAAGCTGGAGATAGTGGAAGGTGGGATTACAGTTGAATGTGCAGACATGATTTTAAATGCTCGAATGCTACTTTCTACTGAGCTATTCTTTGAACTGAAATTTTTATATATGTAAATGAAGATAATCCTACAAATAAATATAATAATAATAAAATATTCTTTTAAAGAGTATTATAAACTGCTATAATCTCAAGCTATAAGAAAATAATATTGCCTCTTCTAGGAGATATTAGATACTCAGTGAAGCCCTATTGCTCACTGAGGGTTAAACATTAGTGATGATATAAAGACTGTTTGATAAGGATAATTTTTCCCCAATTATTTTTCATTCATGTTTTTATCCCCATCATTATGGGCAATATTCATCTTTTTGCAATTAAGCCATTTTTAATTGCTTAAAATTCCCTAGCTTGTAGATATCAGCTTTGCATCTTTATTAAACTGAGCCTTGAAAAGTATCTGGAATGTCTCTAGAAATTATTTGACCCTGCTTTCTGATCTGTAAGGGACACTGCATCTCACACATATTTGAAAGTCTTCTGCTTTTCAAAAGTCTTCTGATCATTCAAAAATTTTTCTACATGAGAAGTGAGTCATTGTGTAAAACTGCCACTACTTAGTGTCACCTGCCATGTAAGTGAAAGCAGATGAAATTTGAGAAAGATTCTTCCTGTCCTTGACACAGTTTGTGGGGAGGGAAAAGTGTTTTGGAATGAGCCTAAAGTTTGGATTTGTCATCTTCACAAACCCCAACTTTATTGATTAGTGTATTAATTATGAAAAATGTTAAGGAATGTGATTCTAAAATATGATATCTTGACACTGCAAAGTGGTCCGGTAGAGAGGAAATTAGTGGCATCTGAATATCATCCATCAATTTGAATTAATAAGGGGAACAGTGTTTTTGTGCACCTGCTACTGTTTAAGATGAAAGAAAAATTATTTATAATCCATACATGTATCCTCTTTGAATGACACACTTCTTAATGACTATTAAACTCCAGCATGATTTAATTCCTTAACTCGACTACTCCACATATCCTGACACACCCTTGCTTATCTTTTCTCTTTTGGTCATTCCTATGATTTGTTGTTTTTTTTTTGTTATTGTTTGTTTTGCTATTTTTTCCTTTCCTTTTATAAACATGTTGGTTTTCAAATCAACTAAAATTATGTTTTCAAACAAATACAACTTCCACCATTTTTTGTAATATCTGGTTCAGATGCCAATTCTGTGAGGTCTTTACTCACTCATGTGTATAATCACTTCCTACAGCAGACTCTCACGGCACTTCCCTTTATTTTAGTTGTTTATGTGACTTTTCCCAGTTGTATGAAGCTCTTTCAAAGACCTAGATCCTATATTTTAAACATATTAGTAGGGCTTAATAAATGGGAAGGGAGAAATGGGACTGGGGTGCCAGGAAAGGAGATACACTCTAATATACACTGTTCTCATTCTAGGCATTTGAGGAGGAACTTACCTGGCTTCTTTCATCAAATGAGAGCTTCTTTGAGGACAGAAAAACAGTGTAAATTCTTTTAATTCACTATATACAAGGAGCCATTGTATGAGATCAGAGATGGTTTTTAATGAATAAGTGGTGAGACTTTTAATTGGAAGATAATTGACAAAAGAAAAAAGCAAACAAAATATAACCAGAGACGTTGAAACTAAGAACAATCTAACAATAGCCAGAGGGGAGGGGAAGGGGACAGTGGGGTGAAGGGTTTTCAGAAACTACTATAAAGGACACATGGACAAAACCAAAGGGGAGGGTGGAAGTAAGGGAGGGACGTGGGTTTGGCTGGGGTGGGGGATGAGGGGGGGGAGAAAATACAGACAGCTGTAATTCAACAACAATAAAGTAATTAAAAAAGTAAGTGGTGAGAGGTAAGTGGGAAATACAAGAGGAAATTAAAGTCTCATGTTATCAGGGGAGAGGGCAACTAGAATTATGAGAAAAGAAAAGAAGTGCATTGATTTGGTACTATGTGTCAGGTATCCTGGAAGGGCACCTGTGTGCATGTTGCCTTTGTACACGTCATCTTATTTATCTTGAAAATATTTAAAATGACCAAATCATACCTATTTTATAACTTGGGAGAGTGAGAATTTAGTGTTTCAAGTGATGTGTCATGATCTAGTGGTAACAATCAAGATAAAGTTAGGATAAAAAGGAAGCCTGAGCAAAGGCTATTATATAAGGAAGCCAGTTAGAACAAAGGAGATGGAGTGAAGAAGAGGCTGGGGCAGCCAGAGAGAAATGAGGGACAAGTGAAAAGCATAGGTCATCAAGCATTTGTGTTTAAGAATGACCAGGCCCTAATGGATGTGTAGCTCTCAGCATGGAAGAGAGGAGAAAAGACTTATTGGTACAGAAGGTGAAGGAAAGGAGGGTAAATAGGCCTATGAAATGAAGATGGGTTTAAAAACTGAATTAAATATCTAGTTTAAAAGAACTGAATTTGGGGACTAAATGGAGGTTTCCCTGTTCCAGGTTCCCTAATAAACAAAGGAGGTAGGTAAAATAGACCTAGTGTTCCTCTGCCACAGTAAGGCTTTCTGGACAAAAGCCCCTCGCTCTGCTCACCTGAACGAATTTCCCAACCTCCTAGTCCCATAGGCTGAACTTCAGGGCAAGCTCCACTTCTCCTCTGTGGAAGCCCACCTGTCCTGTGTTTGGTTTCAGGCCTGGCCTCCAGCTCACCACCTGGAGGCATGAGCTGACTTGTTATTTATCACAACTCCAGAACTAGCCCTTTCCTTCCCCTAATTCTGACAATTAATCCCCTGGGAGACATGGACCAACCAGCCCCAGAAGAACATGCTGCCTTTGAGCCTGCAGGAATAAATGGGCCAAGAAAGGAAGATCCCAGTAGATGCTCTCTGGGGAACCAAGTCAAAATCTGAGAAAATATAGAATAAGATGACACATGTATGTGTTTGTATGGATATGTCTGTGTGAGCATACATTTATGTGCATATACAAGTAGACAAGTACAAGTGCATATACAAGTACATTTACATAAATGTACACATGCACACATGCATAGCCATGCTCCTGTGTGTGAAATTTTGTTTCCAAGTTTGTACAAATGTATGAGCATGCATATCTTCCCACAATTAGATTTATCTTGACCGTACATTCATGTAGAAGGTACTATGACAGAATAATATCCTCGAGTTGCTAACCTGGGAAATAATCCCCAGATCTGAAGAAAAGGTGCAATCTGCATCTGCATATGTGCATGCATGTATTGTATTTATCAACACACACATGTGTTTGTATAATATTATAGGTTTACTTCAAGGTCCTTTCAAAATAATCTGAAACTGTTTTATATCCTGAATCTCATTGGTCAGGGACATTTCTGTGTCCCACAGACACAGGCAAAAATTGCTTTGTGCTGAAACTGGTAAATTGTGACTCTTTGAATTTACACCTTTCACACAGAACTCAATGTTCTTTTCTTCGGTGAGTGACTTAAGAACATACTGTCATATCACCACATTCTCAATCTCAATATTACTTGCTGTGGTTATAATCTAGGGTTTTATGTCTCTCCTGACTAAGTTTTCCCTGTAGTTTGGGCTCTGAGAAGGCAGGAAGCTTGTTTACTGTGTCAACCCAGCTCAAAGTCCAGGTCATGTTGCACCCTGCATGGTCTTTTCCAGAATCAGCCACGGAACTTAAATTAAAACACCTGAGGTCATTGGCTGTTTTTTTTTCTTTAACTTTACTAGTTCACCACGAATACATAAATGGTCTCCAAACTTACTTCATTTCCTTAAAAATCAGAAAAATTGTACTTGCTTCAAAGAACAAAAATTTTAATGAGAAAAATTAATTGGACAAATCTAAAAAATACTAGATGCTCAAAATATTATCTGATTGTACTTCATCACAAGCAGAATTCTATGGCAAAAAAATCATTTCCAGTTTCTTTTATTATTAATCCTTGGCCTTCTTTAACTCTCTTCTTCTTCTTGCCCTTGTCCCTGAAAACCACTGTTGATACTTAGTCTTGGACCAGGCACTGACACTGCTAGTGACTGTATCTGCCATTGGTCTGAGATCTGGTGTGAACTGCATTCTCTGTAGATGGTGATCTTGCCCAGCCTTCCCTGATGTGGAATCCCCATATCCAGATCAGGCAGATCTTTGCAGCCAGAGTTGCCAGGGTAATTCTCTCATTTTTCAGCTGTTCAGTTGCTGCTCTGTTCTGAATTCTCACTAGGGAATTGAAAGTCTCACTGTGTAAGACACTCATGGCAGTGCCTTTGATCATGTTGTATTCTAAAGGCTCCTGAGTAGGATCCCTAATCTAGTCTGGTTGCCAAGGCAAATGTCCATGGATTTCAGCAACCTAGATTAATTTAGGTGATGCAAGCATCATACTTTTCATTGCCTGTATAACCTTTGTGTCATTTATGATTCCTTGTTTCCTAAATATAAAGGTGATAACTAAGCAACTATGTTGTGATGAGGATTTCTTTTCCCAAAATTAAATATGTGCTCAGCACCCAGATTTCCAACACACATTTAGAGGTAAGGTTTCCTGTTCCTTCTCTCTCTATATATAGCTATCTCAACTTGCACGGAGAATTTCATCTTTTCCATGGAATTAATCAAAGTTTAAGTGTTCTCTGTTTAATGACAGCTTATATGTGTGCAATCTTTATGTTTTAGCTACAGCTTACAGTCCAGTCCTGAGTTTATCTTCCTACTTTATGTAAACATAACAATCTGTTAAACAAGAATTAGGAAACATGTTTTGTAAATGGGAATCAGAAGAGGTTAAGCATGTCACGGATGAAAGACTGGGTTAAGAACTGAAGCAAATATTTCCTAATAGCATGTTATTTGAACTTACTTTATTTCTCTGGCTGCTTCCCAATCATCATATTTCAGGGGCCTGGCTGGAGGAAGCCATTGTTACTTGTATATTCTTAACAATGCTTATTTACGTAAGAGTTTTTAGAAATATTTGCCAATGCCATTAAGTTGTCATGTGCATTACAGACATCATGATTTTGAGGATGAAGAACCTGGGTTTCAGGTTTAGTAAATTTAAAAACACGTTAACTCATTCTTACAATGGTAATCAAAAATCAAAATTAAACTATGAATTCATTGTTATTGCATTAATCACACATTGAAATGAAAACATTGTTTCAATTCACAGTATTGAATTATGTTATTCTGGTCTCAAGAGTCTCTGCTGTGGTAAACTGAGACTCCCTGAATTCATCTGCCTAGCTCTCCAATCTGGGGGCAGCATTTGGTCCCCTCTTAGGAATAGATACTGGAAGGTTTGTTCATTTTTCAGTCTGTTCAGTTATTTACTTGTTAGGATGGAGTGACAACTTTCAAGCTCCTTATATGTGAAATCAAAAACCAGAAATGTTCTCTCTCTTTTGTATAAATACTCTCCTCACATGTGTTTGATAACCTCATATTTATGCTGTTCTTCTTATTTCATTCATCTTCCTTGTGGTCTCTACTAAATTGCCCTCTTCTAAATGAACTGTAAATGCTGTGGTATTTTAACATTCTGTTCAGGAAGCTCTCATTTTTTTACTTACTTTCCCTACATGCTATTTTTGTTTTCATGAACTTAAATAACCACTATATACTGATGACACACAAAATTGCATTTTTAAGTTCAAAACTCAACTATCCAAATAAAAATTGACCTCATCCTTTGATATTTTCCAGATATTTCAAAGCTAACATGCTAATAACACTATTCTTAATCTTATTCCCTAGGTTTATTTCTTCACAATACCAGTTTTTCTCATCTTATTAACTTGTATTGCCATCTGTTACTCAAGCTAGAAGTCTATACATCATCTTTGTCTCTTTCTTTTCTGCTCATATTTATGTTTAAGTAATCAAGTTCCCTAGTTTTATTTTTAAAATATTTTTAAGTTAAAGTGTAGTGGACATACACTATGATATGAGTTTCAAGTGTATAACACTTATACACCTCACAAAGTGATTACCACAGTAAGTCTAGTAGTCATTTGTCATTGTACAAAGTTATTACAGTACTCTTGGCTATATTTCATATCCCGTACATTATCTCTGTGAACAATTTATTTTATAATTGGAAATTTGTACGTGTTATTACCCTTCACCTTTTCATTTAGTCCCCCAACCCTCTCCCCTCTGGCAACCATCAGTTTGTACTCTATGAATCTGCTTAATGTTTTGTGTGTTTATTTGTTTTTTTACAATTCATACCTAAGTGAAATCATAAGGTATTTTTTCTTCTTGTCTAATTTATTTTACATAGCATAATAGCATCTAGGTCCATCTTGCAAACTGCAAGATTTTATTCTTTTTTATAGCTATATTTTGTATATATCTCCCTAGGCAAGGACCACCACCAAAGAAAAATAAACAAATGGGATTACATCAAACTAAATAGCTTTTGTATAGCAAAAGAAACCATCAACAAAACCAATAGCTTATTCTAGGAATGGGAGAAGATATTTCCAAATGATGTGACTGATAAAGTTTGATATTCAAAGTATATAAAAATCTCATACAACTCAAAACAACCTTATTGAAAAATAACCATTTGAGTTCAACAGATATTTGAAGACATTCAAATAGACATACAATAGAAAAAAAATAGACATTTGAAAGCAATAGACATTCAAAGGAGACATACAACTGGCCAACACACAGCAAAAGGTGCTCGGTATTACTAATTATCAGGTAATTGCAGATCCAAACCACAGTGAGATATCACCACACAGATATCAGATTGTCTATTGTCATAAAAACAACACTTAAGAAGTGCTGGTGAGGATGTGGAGAAAAGAGAATACTCATGCATTGCTGTTAGGATTGTAAACTGTTATAAAAATTAAGGAAAACAGTTCAGAGTTTCTTTAAAAAATTAAAAATAGAACTACCATATGACCCAGAAATTTGGCTTTTAGATCTCTATCTGAAGAAAACAAAAATACTAATTTAAAAGATATATGCACTGCATGTTCACTGCAGCATTATTCACAATAACCAAGACATGCAAGCAACCTAACTATCCATTGATAAACAAATTGGTGAAGGAGATGTGACCTAGATATAAGTGGAATATTTCTGTAGGTGTATTTTATGTCTCCCTCACTTTCATCATAGTCCCTCTAGCTTTCACCTGAACTCCTTGAATACCACATAACTGACTTATCATCTCATTTCTCTTCCTTCAAGTCACTCTCCACACAACAGCCATAATTCTTTTTAATGTAACATTACTCATCATGAAAATCCAATTTCTTTGCATTGGTTAAATAGTTTGATATCTGCTTACATTGGAACTGGTTCTTTTTGACATTTGTTCTTTCTACCTGTACTACATCTGTTCTTTCAAAGAAACATTTTTTCTCATATATTCTCCTTTCCATTCTTAGTATGGGTAACCTTTTACAAGCTGGGTATCTCAGCTAAAATAAGTGATCTCCAAGCTAGACAGTACAAAATGTCTCCTTTTCTGTCTAACCATTGTGCCCCATACATACAGCATAGTATCTGGTAAATAATAGTCATTCAATGTATATTTGTTGAAGGATGAAATTAATGAATGAACAATTCAATCTGCTCCAAAGAAAAAAATGATTTCAACTATGTTCTGTTCTTTTATTCTTCTGGTGAATTGTCACAATCCGTGTTTTCATCAAAGAACTTTTCAAGAGCAAACCATATTGACTCACCATTTCCAAGGACTCTTTTTCATAGTTCAGCTTAATCGTATTCAAGGAAAGTGTGACAATTCTGAGAGGTGACAGTGTTTTGATGATCCACCTTCATACATGGCCCAAAATTTGGGCTCATTTTCTATAGATCTTCTGGTGAACAAGTGAAATTCAGTTTCAATTCTGCTTTACAGACTAGATTCTGTGCTGAGCACAAACCAATTGTAATGGAAAACAAGATGATGGTTCTATTCCTCATGGAGCTAATGGTCTAGTCAGCAGGGTAAGCACAAATCAAGAAATTCTTACCCATTTTCCTAAGGAGTTTAGTAGACAAATAATGGGGCACACAAGAAACTATCACAGGGGGATCTAAAATCATCTTGGAATCAATAAAAGGCTTTTCTGAGGAAGCAATTTTAATATTAAAATTTTTAATTGAATTTATTAGGGTGACATTGATTAACACAATTATGCAGGTTTCAGTTGTACAATTCTATAATACATCATCAGTATATTGCACTCTGTGTTCACCACCCTAAGTCAAGTCTCCTTCCCTTTAACCTCTTTTCCTTCCCCCATCTCCCTGTGGTAATCACCATACTGTTGTCTGTCTCTATGAGTTTTCTTTACTTAATCTCCTCATTTTTTTCACTCAGCTGCCCAATCCCCTCCCCTCTGACAGCTGTCAGTCTGCTCTCTGTATCTACAAGTCTGCTTCTCTTTTGTTTGTTAGTTTATTTTGTTCATTAGATTTCACATATAAGTGAAATCATATGACATTAGTTTTCTCTCACTGGCTTATTTCACTTAGCATAATATTCTCCAGGTTCCATTCATACTGTTGCAAATGGTAAGATTTCTTTCTTTCTTTCTTTCTTTCTTTCTTTCTTTCTTTCTTTCTTTCTTTCTTTCTTTCTTTCTTTCTTTCTTTCTTCTTTCTTTCCTCTTTCATTCTTCTCCCTTGTTGTTGTTGTTGTTGTTGTTGTTGTTGTTCTTCTTCTTCTTCTTCTTCTTCTTCTTCTTCTTCTTCTTCTTCTTCTTCTTCTTCTTCTTCTTCTTCCTCTTCTTCTTCTTTCTTCTCTTCCTCATCCTCCTTCTTGGTTGAGTAATGTTTCATTGTGTAAATGTACCAAAACTTTTTTATCCACTCATCTACTGTGGGCACTTGGGTTGTCAGGAATTTTGATGGCTATAAGTTACCTGTGATTGCAGTGAAATTATGACTCCCAAACACCACTGCTGCTTGGGGTTCTTGGTAATGGTGTCATCCCTAGTAGTTTAGTAGCAAGGTCTGCTTTATGGGGCCACCCCAGGGTAAAAGCAGCTTTTTGATATCTGCATGATACCCTTGTTTTCATACTCTCCCAACAGTGACCCATTTCTCTCTTTTGAATCTTTCAAAATTTTAAAAAATATTGACTCTTTTAAATCTCTTTGGTTTAAATGCTCAGCATTGCCTGCCTTCTGAACTCGAACTAAAACAGACGAATAGGGAGAAATTATACAAAGAGAGGTGTGCTAAGGGAAGGGCTTACTAAGAAAAATAAAACAATGCAGGTAAACTATGAGAGATAAGAGAGATGTTTTTTCTTTCAAGGAATAAAAATCCAGTATTTTGGGGCAGAGAAGAACCTGATATTTCATAGTCTACCACTGAAAAAATGAACACCATGAAGTGAGAACTTCTTCAGTTTCTTGTCCTGCTACCAACACATTTACATCTGATTTACTACCCTGACACTTTCCTTCTGGGACACATAATAGTATTTGTCCTTCCCAAAAACTTACCTACCATCTATTTTATATGACTGGAACTTTGGCTTCTCCTGTGAATGTTGACTCACCAATCCCTTCTACTCTTTTCTTTATCTTTCTCCTCTTCATTACTTTTCATTATTATAATGTAAACACACTTAGATTTATCTATTTAAATTTTAGCCATCATATAATTCACCTTCTATCATTCTATATATTTTTCTTCTGTTTTTCCCCCACACTTTTGTATTGTTGTTCAAATACAGTTGTCTCCATTTCCCCCCCACCACTCCACACCACCCCAGCCATCCCCACTTCCCACGCTCGATCCTACTCCCCTTTGGTTTTGTCCGTGTGTCCTTTATACTTGTTCCTGAAAACCCTTCCCATTTTCCCCCTGACTATCCCCTCCCATCTCCCCTCTGAAAAATATAACCAAAGACACTGAAATTTTTCTTATGTTTTAAATCTAAGTTTCTTGGATGGATGTTTTATATTTGTAATTATAATTTTAAGAACAATGAAGATAGGAAGGAATAAATGTGGATAACAGAAATCAAATATATTTGTACAATTGGATAATTAAAGAAAAATGAGGAAAATATGGTAGGATCTCAGGACTTATTTCTGTCCCAGACTATGAAATGGACAAGTGAAGTTAAAAAGAAAAGCAACATTAGAAAGATTTTCTTAAATTTACAATGAGGTTATCTTTGATAGATATAATAAAATATAGTGTGAAAAGTGGTGCTAAACTTATTAGTCAATCCAAGAAATACAAAGTAAGAATTCATCTTTCCATATTATCACACAAAATTATCCCTAGTAAAGTTATTATAGAATTAGAGTTCTGACAGATCAGTACAGAAGAAAATACAAAAATTATGTTGAGCCCTGGCTGGTGTAGCTTAGTGGATTAAGCGCGGGCCTGTGAACCAAGAGATCACGGTTCGATTCCCAGTCAGGGCACATGCCTGGGTTGCAGGCCAGTTCCCAGCGGGGAATGCACAGGAAGCAACCATACATTGATATTTCTCTCCCTCTCTCCTTCCCTTCCCCTCTAAAGATAAATAAATAAAATCTTAAAAAAAATATTATGTTGAACATGGAAACATTTATGTAAAACAAATCATTCTTTTTAATGTACAAAAATAGTGATTATGTGTTTATAAGTATATATGTAAGTAATAATAAGCATCAACTATATTTGGTTTTTCCATTAGAGTCAATTAATAATGTACAATCAATTGATCAAACTAAAAATGAACAAACAGAAATTGCACTGTTTTAAGAGGGCTCTAAAAAGTAGTGTTATATATTCCCTATTTTGAACAACGTGGTCCATGACCAATGTCTCAGTGCATCTTCCCCAGTGAAAATACCTTGAGAATGGCCCTGCGGATTTGTTGAGTCTTGATGCTGTAGATGACCGGGTTCATCAGGGGTGGGAAGAGCACAGACACAGTGCCCATGAGGGTGTGCACCAGGGGTGAAGTGTGGTGCCCAAATCTGTGCACAATGGACAGGCCTAGCACAGGCACATAGAAGCAGAGCACAGCCAGAATGTGGGAGACACAGGTATTGAGGGCCTTAAGCCTCTCCCCTGCCGAGGCGATGGCCAGCACTGTGTGGAGGATGATAGTGTAAGAGAGCAGGATAAAAAGGACATCAGAGCCCATGGCCAACATGATGATGCACAGCCCATAGAGCCTGTTGAAACGTGTGTCAGAGCAAGCCAGGCGGATCATGTCCTGGTGAAGGCAGTAAGCATGGGACAGTGCCCCAGGGTGACAGTAGTCAAAGTTCAATAGGTGCAGTGAAGGTGCAGCAGTAATGGCAGCACTCCGCATGCCCAGCACAAGCCCTGCCAATGCCACACGAGGCCCAGTGAGCACAGACGCATAGCGCAGTGGGAATCGGATTGCCACCAAGCGGTCCAGAGCCATAGCAAAGAGCACGGCTGACTCCATGAAGGAAAAGGAGTGTAGAAAATGCTGTTGCAGAACACACGGCACTAGGCGCACCATCCGAGCATCAAACCACAGCACTCTCAGCACTGAGGGAAGAGTGGACATGCATAGGCCCAAGTCTGTCACAGCCAGGATGGCCAGGAAGTAGTACATGGGCTGATGGAGAGAAGGGTCAGTTCGTATCAGATGTAAGATGGTGGTGTTACCCAGGATGGCCACGAGGTATCCTACAAAAATGGGCAGTGAAATCCAATGGTGAGCCCATTCCAGGCCTGGGAAGCCTGTCAGCAGGAATGTAGAGAAGCTCAAGTTTGTACTTGGTAAGGTGGACATCCTTATTCTCAGGAGGCCTATTCACTCTGACAAAGGTGGCAGAATGATTGAAAATAACCAGACCAGTAAGCACGAGCAGTCCTGCTATCATTAGACACCAATCCCCTGCTGGCAGTTCTGGTCACTGCACACTCTGGAACTCAGTTACCTCTCAATGAACAATGGCCCTCACAAGCAGCTTGTGTTTTCCTGCTTTCCCCCCTCATTCTCTCATTTCCATCTAATCCTTTTCCTACCTCAATGACATTAAGCCTCAATGACATTTTCCCTCCCTTGTTCTTGAGCACCAGGTAAAGAGGTTTTTTTCTTCTCTTAGAAAAATCTTTAGAGCTCAATTGAACAGAATGTGCAGATTCTTCAAAATTAGTTACTCATTTTATTTTTTGTATATTTTCTGCAAGCATTTTCTGTAGGAAAAATTATCTCTAGTTTTTCAAAACCAACTGAGTTTACCTGAACAGAGTTGCCTCATCTAATCTGTTTTCTCTCCTTATTGTCGTGATGTGATCCTGTCTGCATGTTCATGCCTCTCTCTCAACTCATCCTCTCTTGAGGAACCCATGACTCACTGTCTAGCATCTTACACCTCAGGCATCTTCTCAGGTCTCCTGGCAATTTCATTTTTTCCGCTCACAAAGTGACACAAATTTATCCTACATCTTTAAAAAATCTATTGAATTTACTGGGTGACATTGGTTAATAAATTATATAGGTTTCAAGTGTATAATTCAATAATACATCATCTATATATTGCATTGTGTGTTCACCACCCCAAGTCAAGTCTCCTCCCATCACCACTTATGTCCTCTTTAGCATCTTGTAC
This sequence comes from Trachops cirrhosus, assembly GCA_028533065.1. Classification (NCBI taxonomy): domain Eukaryota; kingdom Metazoa; phylum Chordata; class Mammalia; order Chiroptera; family Phyllostomidae; genus Trachops; species Trachops cirrhosus. The sequence goes on from CM052543.1 coordinate 38,511,633, forward strand.
CTTCCCCACTTTGCTGTCCCTCTGGCAATCACCATGCTATTGTCTGTGTCTATGACTATGATTTTTTTTTGGTGGGGGAACTAGTCTACATATTTAAATCTGCTACCTTCTATAATTCCTAAAATTTCTTTCAAGTTTAATTCCAGAGTGTACTGACATGACTGCTCCTTTGATTCTCTTATTTTTCTTTATTTTGTCTCTATATTTTCAAAGATATCTCTCCCCAGAGAACAAGCTGGAGACCTAACACAACTTGCAACTCTAATAAACTAGGTAAACTTGCTAGAGCAACCTTTCCTAAATAGGTATTCAAAAAAAAAAACCACACACACACACACACACACATCAGTAAGTGAACCATGGAAGAGAAGCAGCAATGACACATCCTGTGTGCCTTGCTCAAATTCATTTACTAAATACTAGAAACAGAGGTACTGTACAGATGCTCAGAAGACACCCTCCTTTTTGGATTTCAGAGTTTGATATAATAATTGCTTTTGTATTCTCATTAGTAAAGTCATGATAATGATATTTTCTAATCAAGGAAGAAATGTGCTTTAACTGGCATACTATGTGTATAAAACAGTACAAAACTTGGGCTATGTTAACAATAAATATATTTGTTGTTGCTCCAAACTGAAAAGCGATTTTGTTATAATTTTCCCTATTATTCCCACTGTTTACTCTCCCCTAGTATACAGAAATAAAGTCCATCTCCTCTTTAATATAAGAATGCTTCAGACCTCAGCATAAGGTTTCATGTACCATCAAAGATTGGGGATCTACTGAGAGACTAGAGCACTGAAGGAGCAAATGGCAGACAGTGTGAAGGTGGGTACTTGGAAATAGATCACAGAATATGCAGAGGGACAGAAAGGAAGGCTAAGGGATAGACTCTAGGATGAGGCTAAGGAAATGGGGAAGGTATAATGGAGATCAGTTAGGAGAAAGCTCTGAGACAGTGAAATGATGACTAATTTTGAATATGAAGAGGGGCAAAGCTGGGGAGAGTCATAATTCAAGTGGTATAAGAGGATGCAGACCATGAGAAAATAGAAGAAGAATGGGGATGTGGTGAAAGCCGGAGAGAAAGATGTTGATGGACAGAATAAGGCAGGCTGAGAGTTAGAGAGGAAGGGAGGTTGTGAAACTGAGAGGAAGAAATTGGGAACAGAATATCAGGGAGAGCTGAGGCAGAGAGGGGCAGGATGAAGGGGCTGGAGAATGGAGAAGTTAAGGTCAGAGAGAGGGTTGCTGAAAGACTCAGAGAAGGGAGGAGGACAACAGAAAGGCATAGAGAGCTGCAGATAGAAAATGGACTGAGGAGGAGTGAAGGGAAAAGCCAATGAATAAATTAGTAGGATGCTTAGGTACTCATAGAGGATGGGGAGAGGCAGAATGGGAGGTCAAATGAAAAAGCAAGAAGGGGTTTGAGAAGAGAAAGTCTCCTGTGACACAACAGGAAAGAGCAGGCTGGGTGACAGAAAGGATAGTGACAGGAAGATGTTGTCAGACACTGAGGGACTCATATCATGGGTTATGAGGAACAGGGAGGATGAGGCACTGAGGAGCCTGAGGTTGGTACCCTAGAGTCAAAGATCAAAAAAACTCCCACAGCTCTTTGTTCAGTCTTGCCATCTTGCAGCCATTGGACAGAGATGGTCTATCTAGCCCTGGGACCCTCTAGACAAAGGTTTATTAGGCAACAAAGTGTGGTGGTTAAGAGAGCAGTTCTGGAATCAGACTTGCTTAAATCAGAACTCCAATGTCTATGAACTCTATCATTGTGTAAATTATTTGCTTATCTTAGTTTCTTCACTGGAAAAAATTGAGACAATTGTTATACCTAACTTGTTGGTTATAAAGCCCTTTATATGCAACTCTAAATGTACAGCAGTTAGAACCACACATGCAATAGATGTAGATTATTATTTTTTGTGGTTTCCGAGAGTCCTTTCTTATTGAAAGGTCTCCATGACAATTACCTACCATATGAGAGCTACAACTATCCCCTTCCTGTCTACAGAGGGCTCTAAGGGAAAGTCAGCAAGGGATCTGATAAGAACAAAGATTGATAAACTCACGATTTGGAGCTATGAGATCTAAGAAGTTTTTGGACAAGACAGCCACATGACTTTGGTGAAGTGACTAAGACCCTCCATGCCATAGCTTTATTCTGTGATAGGCAATTTCACAAGTCCCCCTCTTCTTCTCTAGGGAAACTGTTGAGTTTAAAGGGACTGTGAAAAGAAGTGCTCTGAATTGCTAGAAGCTGCCTCCAACAGGGTGGAGTTGCTGAGATTATGATTCTTTGCCTGATGCAGTCCTGTATCACTACAGTCCAAAACCCACCCCAGTAACAAGATCTGGTCTTTCTTTCTGACCAAAAACATCATGATGAGATAAAATAAGACAGCACCTCTAACCCCAGACCAATCATTGTCCTGGAAGCTGCCCTAGCCGTTAACCCCACTTTTAGACCTGCCAGATCAAAAGTATCAAGAGAAGGGATTAGATTGGCTGCCTCTATTCACAAACCAAAGGATCTTCATTAACTTACTGGTCCCTTATTAGTAGCCTCTTTCCTGACCCCTGTGGCACTTCTTACTCCTCTCCCAGCCTCTTCTGATTGACTCTGGATCTGCTGCACCACTGGCAGCTATAATATAAAGTTATCTGTCCTTCTCCCTGGGGTGTTAGACTCTCTGAGGAAACTCCTTAGATGGATGCAGGCTTGGCAAACACCGAAGAGGGATCTGTGTGTTTCCAGAACTTAATGTAGGTTGCCCCAGTAATTTCCATGGAAACTTAGTGACTCATAAGTACCAACTTGACATATTTCAGCAGATCAGATGATGTTTCATTTTTCCCTCCACTAGCTGCTCTGGTTACAATAAAATTATTGGTTGACCCTCAGTCCTTCTTTCTGTGATCCCCTCTTTTCTCTAGTTATGTCTCCCTTTGGAAACTCTCCTTCTTGCCAGGAAGTTATTCACACTAATTCATTCAGCAAATATGCAGAGACTACAAGCTATTGGTCATATATTTGAGTGTAACAATTAATATTAAGCACAATAACTTGTAGATAGTAATTGTTTTTTTAGGGCCCATAATATTCTAAATTTTCAAGTCCATGGCAAGAGATAGAAAATTTTATTTATTATACCAACTCAGCAAGTTCCTGTTTGGCCTTGGTCAGGCAGGATTGGTGTCATCGATACAAGGGTCTCCATGGCATAAAACTGTGAAATACAACTCTTAGGAAGCACTTCAAGGTCACTGTAATTTTAATCTGGAGGGGGGTAGGGCGGAGGGCCCAAAGCACCTGTGCAAACAGGCTAGGAAAGTGGTGGGGACACCCCCTTGATGGGTGCTGCCAGAAATGACTCTCTAGCTTCCTGGATGTGAAGAAGAATACTTTCTTAGAAAATAAAAGAACTTCTCTTTTTCAGTTTTGGATCCCACCTTATGCTTGTATGTTCTTAGGAATTCATTCAGAATTTGTGCATTATCTGCTATCTGCCAGGCACTGAATCTATAAAAAAAATGATTGGTAAATACAACATGAATTATTCCTCCAAGGTGTTTAATCTGGTATTCTATTCTGGAGGGGGAAATGCAAAACTGCACTAAAACACAAAATAGACACTAATATGTACTATTATGTCACATAATAATATGTATGGGACCAATGTTACATTGAAAAATGCAGTTTTTGTGGGAGCTGACTGATGAAACATCTGCTCTGGTATTGGCAAAGGGTCCCGTCAGGGGAGAATTCCGTGAGGAAGTTACTTCAGTCCTGAGACTTTGAAATGAATTTCATTTAATCAATGGTGGGGCAATCTCAGCAATTTTAGGGTTATAATCTTCTGAGCAATTAGATTATGACTTTGACATGTTTGTGGCAGTTTCCCTCACTGAAGCTTTGTTACGTTTTCTAGCATTGTGCCAGGCCTCACAATTAAAAGTGCCAAGAAACAAACACTAATTTCAGCTTAATGTCTGTCCTGAGATTATGGGACTCAGGAGTCCACAGAAAAAGTAAAATCAGAAATGAGAAGAGTTAGAGGTGGGGTCAAAGCTTTCTACTAGATACTGGGCCAGAAGAAAGCACATCCTCAAAAAGATTTGGAGGAGTTCTGTCTAAATTAGCCTTTAGGGAAGAGTGGAGAAGCTCTGATTCTTCAGATATGACTCAAGAGTCCAAAGGATACTTCTTAGCCAGAATAGAAATGGAAGAGAAAGCCCTTGACCAGAAGAGATGAGGGAAGCAGTCATACAGTGCCACAGGAAGAGACACATTTTCTAAGGTTAATTAGATATGGTGTTTATCTGTTTTCTGTCAGGTACTGTTATTTGTGCTTTTGAAAGTTTTTTTCCTTTTTAGTTTAGTTTTTTTTTAATTTTTTGCACTTTAATTATGAGCCTCAACAGAATCTTCCACTGTGCAGCTTTTGATACTAGTCAAAATGCTAGGTCTTGTATAAAGGAGGAGGTATTATAGTATAAGCAGAAGATCAGCATTCATAACTCATACTCAAGAAAGAAATTCACGTGTATTTTATTTAGGACAATGGAAATAATCTTGGGAAACTTAGGGTACAATATTTAATGCTTTCAATCTTTGGTATGATTGGGGGTCTTCTTCTGGGTACCCTGTGGAATTTTTAGCCCCAGAATTCAGCACTGGTGTCTTTAAGATCTAGGAATTTGCTGATGGCATGGCAGATCTCCTTGGTCTCAATACTGTTTATGATTGGGTTCAGCATGACAGGCACAGAGGTAGCTATTAGCCATAAGAAGATAGACAGAAGGTAAGGTGGGGCATGCTTCCCAAAACAGTGAACCAGGTACAGCCCCACCACAGACACAGAGAACACCAGCACAGCACAGAGGTATGAGGCACATGTGTGGAAGGCTCTACACAGCTCCTCTTGGGAGGCCAGTCTTGTCACTGTGTGGAGGATGACTGCAGAGGTCAGTGCAATGAGCACTAGGTCCAGCATCACAGCAAACACCAGCAGTGTCTCCCATACATGTTGTTGGAAGAGGTGTCTGTGCAGGCCAAGTGTATTAGCTCCTGGTGTAGACAGAAAGAATGGGAGAGGAAGTAAGACCCACAACAGGGAAAAACCTCCAGGAGGAACAAGGACCACAGGTCCTTGGAGGATGACAACCAGGGCTTGTCTGACCAATGCTGGCCAGTGATAATGACTGAGAACCTCAGGGACTGGCAGATGGTCACAAAATGGTCAAAGTACATGACAAGGAGCACTGAGGACTCCATGAAGGAAAATGAGTGGTACCACCTCACTCAATTTTTATGCTTTATGGAGAACCAACCCTAGTCACCTGCCACCTCATTTACTGCCATTTCCTCTGTTCACTAAATTCAGCCATAGTTTCCCAGAGAGGCTGGATGTGGTATGTGAAGAACACCATCCATGCCATTTTCCCATTGACTCCAAAAAGTTCATCTTCTTGGAAGCATTGCACCTCCCATTGCCCCAAGGTCCTCGCATGCTTGCAGTCACCCTCACACCTACTTCTGTATTTCCTTTTACGACATCATTCATTTGCCCTTAGTCCCTGCCAGTTAGTGCCTTGTTAAGCCCTGAGGTCAGCCACCGGAAAACCTTTCACATACACTCCCACCCAACTACATATCCAGACCAATGTCTCAGGCTTTTCCAAGGCTCTCTACTCAACTTTGAATGCGTGGGACACTCTTCCAACAAGCCCTAAAACACAGAGTCTTTCCCCAGTTTTTTCTCTCTTTTTGACTCATTCACACTTATGATAGCAAATACCATTGTTATTTGTGGAGGTGGAGTTCTCGTGCTGTCATGAGGAAAAGAATTTATTGAGACCCACAAGGGAAGGTGTGGGTCTATGGTAAACTACATTGATGATGTAAAATTAAAGGATATCCTCTCCTGACTTCCCAGTGTATCATCTTCATCTGACTTGCCACGGACAAGGTTCAATGTAGTCCTCAGCAAGTCCAGAACAAAAGACTGTATCCTGAGTTTCTGTTCCATATGGAAGTACATCCCAGTCCAGCATCCAGCTAGCTTTGCATGTGTTTCTAGCCACAGTTCATTGCTATATTGCAGTATTCAGGCTCTTCCCTGAATGCACTTCTTAAGGAGTCTGAACAGCCATGGCCCATGTATCTGTTAGGACCATGTGGCCATGGAGAGTACAGGCATGTTCTCCATGCCAGTGCAGGTCATCAGGATGGGGGAGAGACAGACACAGAGAAAGAGAGAGAGAGCGAGCAAGCTTCTTTGTTCTCCAGGGATTATAGATCTTGGGCTTGTAAGAGACCAGAAGTTTTCAGAATTACCCATCAACTTCCTAAGTTTTTATAAGCTTTCTATGAGTCCACACCCCCTAGTTAGACTGACAGTCCTCTATGGTCCAGCATCTCCCACTGCGCCTTCAACAATCCATACCTGAGGTGAGGAAGGCAGAAGCTTTAATGCCCTTGGTGGAGAAATGCTGTAATACTGGGGAGTAAAAGCTGTAGCATCCTGACCAAAGAAGCAGGCTTATGTTCCCCACTTTAATAAGCTCAATATCTAACTCCCTTTGTTCCCCTTTGTCATCAATAATTAGCTAAATACTAACAGTAAAACCATTATCTTTTGGGAGAAATTAATTTGTATTTCTTCCTTTTCTGTTATAGAACTTCAATTGATGTGGTCCAGGATATGCACACTTTTATTCCCTTCAACACACACACACATGCAGAGAGACTGGCATGAATAAAGTATTATATTATTGTATCCTTCAAAGGGGGAATGGTTGATCCAAGTTGTGTGATGGTGAAATTCCCCAAATGGGGCTCATAGATCCAAAGTGAGGACAGATCAGAACACACCACCAAAGGAGGTAATGCCACCTTAGACTATATATATAACAAGGTTATTGCCAGAGTATAGGCAGGCCGAGACAGAGGGATAGGACTGGATGCAGAGAGCAGGACATAGTTTGGGTGCAAAAGGAGGAAGCTAAACATCCTCATTTGGGTTTGTAGAAGAGGAAACCCCTACCAGAAAAATTAATGAAATTCTGCTTTTATTGAGATCATGATCTTGGCCATGTCCTAGAGCACAGGTGGCAAACACAAGGACCACAGGCCAAATCCGGCCCTCCACCTTGTTTTATCCAGCCCGGCACCTTGTTTCTAACTAGTGGCAGTGCCGAGCTCCTTTCCCCTAGTTAAAGAGTAGTTACAATTATACAGTCCTTTGAAGGCAACGGTGAGGCTGATGTGGCCCCTGGTGAAAACGAATTTGACAACCCTGTGAGGAAGCTTAGGTAATGACAGTACTGGAAAGGATAGCAGCAACAATGCTATTATTATTACCATCAACAACCGTGCTATTATTGATTTAAGGACTTCTGGCCAAGATAGAGGCATAGGTAGACACACTGTGCCTCCTCACACAACCAAAATAAGGACAACAAAAATTTAGAAACAAAAAAACCAGTACTGACAGAAAATTGAACTGTATGCAAGTCCGACAACCAAGGAATGAAAGTAGACACATTCATCCAGACCAGCAGGAGGGGCGGAATCGGGCAGCTGGGCCTAGAGGGACTGTGGCAAAAAGAACCGGTGGCTGGCAGACCCCAGACACACAGATGGTGACTGACAGACCCAGGTGCGCAAGGCGGCAGTGGGCAGACCCAGTGAGGAGGCAGATTGTGGAGGGGCACAGGCATGCAAGGTGGCTGGCAGACAGGGCAGTCCCACATTTGTGTGTAGATAAACCATGCAAAACTGGGAAGCAAGACAGATCATGCAGCTCAGGGTTCCAGCGCAGGGAAATAAAGCCTCAAAACAATTGAAAACACCTGTAGGGGTTGAGGCAGTAGGAGAGACTCCTAGTCTCACAGAAGAGTTCGTTGGAGAGACCCATAGGGTCCTAGAACATACACAAAACTACCCACATGGAAATCAGCACCAGAAGGGCCCAGTTTGCTTGGGGGAAGTGAGGGAAGTGACTGAAATCTGGCAGAGAGTGGAGCAAGCGCCATTGTTCCCTCTTGGACCCCTCCCCCACAAATAGCAGCACAATGCAGCAACTGGGTTGCCCCACCCTGGTGAACACCTAAGGCTCCACCAATCACTACGAAACAGGCACGTCAAGACAAAAAAATGACGCAAACGAAAGAACAAATCAAAGCTCCAGAAAAAATACAACTAAGCAACGAAGAGATTGCCAACCTATCAGATGCACAGTTCAAAGCACTGGTGATCAGGATACTCACAAAATTGGTTGAATTTGGTCACAAATTAGATGAACAAATGAAGGCTACACTAAGTGAAATAAAGAAAAATGTACAGGGAACCGATAGTAATGGGAAGGAAACTGGGACTCAAATCAATAGTGTGGACTTTCGGCCAAGATGGAGGCATAGGTAGACACACTGTACCTCCTCGCACAACCAAGATAGGGACAACAACAATTTAGAAACAGAATAACAACCAGAACTGACAGAAAATTGAACTGTATGGAAGTCGGATACCCAAGGAGTTAAAATAGACACGTTCATCCAAACCGGTAGGAGGGGCGGAGTTGGGCAGCTGGGCGCAGGTCGCAGAGCAGAGAGCAGAGAGTGTTGGGACCTAAAGCATAAGGCAACGGGGGCGCGCAAGGCAACTGGGGTATGCAAGACCGCAGAGGGCAGACCCTGGCCAAGGGGTGGCAACTGGCAGACTCAGCGAGGTGGCAATTGTGAAGCAAGGCACTGCACACAACCCAGGATCCCAGCACTGGGAAATAGAGCCTTGGGGCACTGATTGAAAACACCTGTGGGGGCTGAGGCCCAGGGAGAGATCCCAGCCTCACAGGAGAGGTCGCTGGAAAGTCCCATGGGGTGCACAAGCCCACCCACATGGGAATTGGCACCAGAGGGGCCCAGTTGGCTCGGGGGAAGTGGCAGAAGGGCCTGAGGTCCGATCAAGAGCAGAGCAAGTACCATTGTTCCTTCTCGGACCCCGCTGCCACATACAGCATCACAACCCAGCAACTGGGGTGCCCTGCCCTGGTGAACACCTAAGGCTCCACCCCTCATATGTAATAGGTGCGACCAGACCAAAAAAAAAAAAAAAAACCAAGATGGCTCAAACAGAAGAACAATTGAAGGCCCCAGAACCCATCCTTTTAAGTGACCAGGAGATATCCAACCTATCAGATGCACAGTTCAAAACACTGATGATCAGGATGCTCACAGAATTGGTTGATTTTGGTTGCAAACTAGATGAAAAAATGAAGGCTACAATAAGTGAAATGAAAAAAAAAGCACAGGGAACCAGTAGTGATGGAATGAAAGATGGGTCTCACATCAATAGAGTGGACCAGAAGGAAGAAACAAACATACAGCTAGAAAAGAATGAAGAAATAAGAATTCAAAAAAGTGAGGAGAGGCTTAGGAACCTCCAGGAAATCTTTAAACGTTCCAACATCTGAATTATAGGGGTACCAGCAGGAGAAGAGGGAAAACAACAAGTGGAAAAGATATTTGAACAAATAATAAAGGAGAACTTCCCCAATCTGGCAAAGGAAATAGACTTCCAGGAAGTCCAGGAAGCTCAGAGAGTCCGAAAGAAGTTGGACCCAAGGAGGAACACACCAAGGCACATCATCATTACATTACCCAAGGTAAAAATGACGGAGAGAATCCTAGAAGCAGCGAGAGATAAGGGGACAGTAACCTACAAAGGAGTTCCCATCAGACTGCCAGCTGATTTCTCCAAAGAGACCTTACAGGCAAGAAGGGGCTAGAAAGAAGTATTCCAAGTCATGAAAGAAAAGTATCTACATCCAAGACTGCTCTACCCAGCAAAGCTTTCATTTAGAATGGAAGGGCAGATAAACTGCTTCTCAGATAAGGTCAAGTTCAAGGAGTTCATCGTCACCAAGCCCTTATTATATGAAATGTTAAAGGGACTTATCTAAGAAAAAGAAGATAAAAAACATGGATAGTAAAATGACAGCAAACTCACAGTTATTAACAACCACACCTAAAACAAAAACAAACTAAACAAACAACTAGAACAGGAACAGAACCACAGAAATGGAGATCACATGGAGGGTTACCAACAGGTAAGTGGGAGGAGGA
>CM052543.1:38522272-38555253 GCA_028533065.1 Trachops cirrhosus
AAAGAAAGAAAGAAAGAAAGAAAGAAAGAAAGAAAGAAAGAAAGAAAGAAAGAAAGAAAGAAAGAAAGAAAGAAAGAAAGAAAGAAAGAAAGAAAGAAAGAAAGAAAAGACAGGATCTTTTCTTCCAGCTCCATTGTTCTATGTCCTTATAACTGCCACGTAGCTTTGATACTTCCAGCCAGTTCACTTCTCCTCTGAAGATGACCTTTCTGTCTTGTTCATACATACAATAAACATAACCACACCTACCCGAACCCACATTAAACCCTGAAGTTGACAGAGAAATGTGTTTTTTTTTTTCCATTCAGATTTTAAGGGCAATAACCTCACAGGACACAGTCTTCTCCATGTATTTTTAGTCTTAGTCACATTGAGCAAGTTTCAGATCCCCAGTCTGACTCAATACAGACCTAAATGAAATCCTTACTCAGCGTTCTCAGTTGCTCCAGAGTCACTGACTCACTCAGTCTGGGGGTCTTTGACGGAAACTGGCTGGAGGCTCTTCCTCTGATCCAAGATCCAGGACTGTTGAATGAGTTCTTTGTTCATCCTCTTTCAGCCTGGAAAGAAGTTGGGTTTGCCAAAGGGATCCTCTAGCCTAGACCAGTGTCCTTAAGAAAGCTTTAGTTGAAGTTTATTTTGTCCGTTCTCCTTTTATGCTTCCTTAGAAGAAGTCTCCACATCTTCTCATAGCAATCTATTTAGGAAGCTTCTCTTTCTTTATATAATAACCTCTCTCCAATAATTCTGAAGAGCAACCAGTTTTTATCCTCATTATGGAAAATTTCAGAGAGACCCCTTTTGGGAAGCCAAAGATCTATGCCCCTCTCCCTGCCCCAATCCCAACTTGGGCTAAGGTCAGCTTGTCTTTATTTGTCTGCCTCTACACCTGGCCCATCAAGCTCAGAGAAGTCAAACACCTGCCTCAAACACCTGTTTCACCAAAGCAGGTCTGACACTTCCCAGACTTATTCCTAGGCCACTCCATTGTCTCTTCCACAAACCTTATCACAGAAGAGGCAACCTCCCCTGGACTGGTATCTTTTTGCTCAGTCATTGGCCATGAGTCTGTAGTGAGCACACTGCAGCTCACTGTACATTCCTAGTACTATGTATTATAGGAAGACAAAGGACTGAATTCTGCCTTCAGTGGGTACATCTTGCAACATGCTGGGGAAATGATGCTAAGAGATCAGAAAGCATTTAAAATGCTTTATGAAGAGTAATAAAACAGACATTTATGTTAGGGTGTTACAGAATTGGAAAATATTTGTGAAACTCAATGATAATTCCAGTGGGAGATGAACAAAATTTTGGAATATAAGTACAGAGAGGAGACCATTGAGAAACATTTTAAGAAAATACAATCTACAGTCCTGGCAGGGTTGTTCAGTTGGTAGGAGCAACCCGGCCAGGATGGGATGTCATCCTGTACACAAAATATTTGTGGGTTCATTCCCTGGTCAAGGTGCATCAGGGAGGCAACCAATCAATGTTTCTTTCACATCATTGTCTCTCTCTCTCTCCCTGATTCTTTTCTCTCTAAAATAAATAAAAACATATCTTTAGGTAAGGATATTTTTTAAAGAGATTATAATCTACATAACTTTAAGACTATCAAGTTGTGAATCAAGTCTGATATACTGACCATTCACGCCTATACTCCTCAAACACAGCAGTCTGGACCCATTTTCCTGAGACTGAATACTTATTGTATATCTGAGACCTTGCTGTCAAGTTCTAGCTTACCTAACTCCTGTGACCCTCCCAGGTCCTCTGTGATAATCTGCATTTTAGGCCCAGGTAAAGCCAATTTCCTCTGATATCTTTGCTAACTTTCTCTCTGTCTTCTTCAAAAGGCTTCTCCCCTCTTATTTCTTATTCCATCTTATTGAAAGCATATGACTAAGTGAGTCATGATTAAGTAGGTAACATCATTTTAACAGGATCTTAGAATCAGTGTGAAATTTCTTGCAGAGAAAGAATTTCTTATAAGACCTTGGTGAGAGGTAACTCTCCCCCCATACAAATATTGAGCATCAGGGCCAGGCCTGCCTTGTCCTAGTCCTGTTCAGTGCCTCTTACATGCTAGGTACTGAGAATACACAATGACTAAGACATGGCCTTAGGGAGGCATAATATGCTCCTGGGAGAGACTGACAGATACAGGGTCAATTACAACAGGTTAAGGACTCAGTTCCAACTCTTCCCAGTTCAGATGCCAATCAGAAGCCTAGGTTGTCATCTATGCTCTGAACTGGCTACAGATTGGAAATTCCAACAACCCCATTCATCTCAGGATGCCAATCAAAAGTCCAGGCTGTTACCTGTATCTCTAAAATCAGAGAGATTCTCATAATTCTTTCCTTAGGTTTGATCAATTTGCCAGAGCAACTCACAGAACTCACAGAAACTTTTTTTTACTTACTACATCATCAGTTTATTATAAAAGGATATAATGTAAGAATGTCAGGTGGAAAATATGCATAGGGCAGGATATGGGGGAAGGGCATAGAAATTCCATGGTCTTTTGAGTGGACTTGCCATTCAACAATACTCCAGTACTTCTACCCATGCTTTCACCAACACAGAAGCTGTCTGAGCCCTCTCCTTTGTGTTTTTATGAAGGCTTCATTGTGGAGGTATGATTGGTTAAGTCGCTAGCCATTGGCAACTGATTCAACCTCCAGCTCCACTCCCCTTCTGAGAGTTCAGGGACTGGGACTGAAAGTTCCAACCCTCTAATCACATGGTTCTTCTGACAACCAGCTCCCCATTCTTGTATGTGGGTACAAAGTTCCCCTCTTTAACATAGCAAAAGACACTTTTATGCTCTTGTCAGTTAGGAAATTCAAAAGGTTTTGGCTCTGTGCCAGAAGTGGGGACAAAGACCAACTATTTCTTATTATAAATCCCAATAGCACAGTGATACCTAAAGGGTAGAGCCAATATGTCCTAAATCCTGTATGAATTATAAAGATGATAGAAAATCAGAATATTTAATATACACCTTATGCTGTATCTTTTAAATAAGCTGACCAGTTTATGAACTTTAAGGCTTTTATCTAAAACAAATAAAATTTTGAATTTCTTAAATGTTTATTACCTGTGCTGGTATTTCTACCCTTAACATTGATATTGCCCTTCAGATATAATCAGATGTAATATTCTTTACTATCTATAATGTCAGCATTCTTTAGATTTTTTAATTGCCATCTTTTGAAGTTCCTCTACCGCTAGTCACCATGATAATTTTTATATGGAATTTTATATCTCTAGACTGCAACTCATGTTTTTACAGTTTTGTCAATTTCTCCACTGAAATATTACAGGTCACAGAGTGAAAATTATATCTTCTGATTTTCTTTTAAATATTTATATTTGATTTTTTTTAAAAAGCTAAATGTGAAAGACCCTGCTTGCTGGGAAAGTCTATAGGACTAGGATATAAACATCAGAATGTAGTGCAGACTTCATAGTCATGTTCTAATGCCCCTGCATGTCTTAGGGATGTGGGGAGGAAGGCCAGAACAAGGTCCTTACTTCACTCTGCATGGCGGTCAACAACTAAGACCAATAGCAGCAAGGGCTCAATCACTATTCTGATCACTCAGAGTGCCCTCTGGAAAAGGCAGTCCCCCTGAGGAGTCCCTTTTCTGAACAACATCTTTAGCTCTTTCTTCTCTGTGTTTATTGAACTGGAGCTCCGAAACCAGTGGTAGCACCACAGAGCTGTTCCCACCTTCCCACCCCTTGGGTCCCACTTTAACCATTACCTCTTCTGAAAGCTCTCCTTTGTCACACTAGCTTAAGCAAGTTTTTCTTAGTTTGTCTCTCTCAATTGCATCAACCTTTGTGTTTCTCTCACAGAAATTCTATAAAGCTATAATTATTTATCATTGTATTGTTATTGTTATTCATCTCCCTTATTAAAACATAAGCATCATATAGGCAGAAAATATGTGCACTGATATATCCTTAGTCCCTAGAAATTACTAAAATATAAGGGCTCCTCATGAACTGAAATTTATCATTAAATAACTGACTAAATAAATAAAGTATAATAGGTACTTTCTGTTGTGAAATCTCAAAGTGCAGAGATATGTGCCTGTCTGGGGTTGAATTTAAGTTTCTTTATAAATGACTCTGATATGACAATATGGTCACTTCAGTTTAGTCTATGTAAATAATAATTATAAATTTCTGCCTTACTTTACTCTAGTGGTTATAGTCTGGGCCAGTTAGTATAAGATAGATATCTCCTTCACTTATCTAATATGTTCTATCATTAATAATCCAAACTCAAACTTTAGTATCCATTGTAAAGGACTGAGACTATCAATGATAGGAATAATAACTAACAACTACATTAATAATCATTGTTACTTTTTAATTCACTATTTGTTAGCTCCTAGCATTTTTTATCCTCATTTTCTTTGTCTTTTTCCAGGAGCAGCCTATATATACTGTACCAGTCATCCCATAGCAGGAGTGACTTCTGGAACAGCTAACTCAGTGGAGGCCACCCAGAGGAAGCTTTGCAGAGAGAACTTGTTGAAGCCATACAAGAGGAGTTGGAGGCAAGAAACCGAGGCATCATCCCCATTTCCTTTACCAGTGGAAATGCTGAGGAAATGTCTTCCCTTTTCTCTCTATTGTCAACAGTAAAGCCAATGAAATCATTGCTTAAAAAAATGATTGCCTTGGTCAATTCTTAGTCCATATTTGCTCTAATGCAAAAATGAGCACAAGCTAGCCCCATTCTTTGTGTAGCATGAAATTACAGTGCCACATACATCCCCTGTGACCAACAGTAAGAAATTATGCTTAAATATTTTCATAATTATGTATGTGAATTATGTATGTAGAAAAAGGTGCCATGGGATGTACACTAGATTATAAAAATGGATTATCTCTAAGGAAGATAGGGGTAAGTATTCTTTTCCCTTTATATTTAAAATATAAAATACACTTAATATTTTATATTTATGTCATAGAAATATTTGAAGTATTTTATGGGAAAAATTATGCTTAATTATTTACTGGTTACATGATCTTGAAAATTTTCTCAAATTGCCAGACATTTTTATTAGTAAAACTAAGAAAATAATCTGACTTACAGGGTTTTACTGAGGAATAATGAATATAAAATCTAATAGTGCTGCATTTGGCACATAGTGGATATTAAAATACTACTGCTAATTGATTTCTACCATTAAGAATAATTTTAATCATTGTTTATTAGACCATCATTGTGTGCCCACCTTCCTGCACACAGGCACATACACATCATCTTCTATCATGTTGGACTCTTGCCAGCATGTGAGTCAGTGGATGCCTACTCTAAAAGATTTCACCCTCTCTATATATCTAATGTTGATCCTACAGATACGGCCACATATATTTTCATAGCTCAAAGACTGTAGCACAAGTTCTCCTTCAAAGAGACTCAATAAGTGTTGGTGAATCAATATCCAATTTCAGAAGGATTTTGAAAAAAATGTAGTCCACATAGCTTCTGAGTGGAAGCTTCAAACATCGAAAAAGAAACTGCCTCTAAATCCCCATGAGAATGTATAAATTCAACATTTTACTCCCCAAAACACTTTGGCCTATAGAAGTAAGTCACCACTACCTCTATCCATATGTTCGCCAGTTGCTAAGCATAGCATCTTAAGTCACTATCTCTGAGAATCCCCAAATCTTCTTTGAATAGTAGAACTAAAACCTCCACCATTTTTTGCTTTCTCACCGAGTCCAAGTAAGAAGAGAATGCAGGTCTTTCTATTATAATATCTTGTATACCAAGCATTGTGCTTATTTTTATGGAGTTCTTGCTTTCTTTGGTAGGCCAGAAACTTCGCATCTTAAACGCCAAATGATCCCATTTGTACAAACATGCCTAAAAGCAGCAACAGCAGCAACAACTAAAAACTCGATGGTATATACTATGGTCCAGGAACTATTAAGTGTATTACATGTATTAATACATTTAATTATTAAAATGATTCAATAATGTAGATACTATTAGTATCCCCATTTAAAGTTGAGCAGAACAAAACACAGAAAGGCTACATGATTTGTCAAACAGCACAGTTACTAAGTGGAAGCTATATAATGACTGCACTAGGCTGCAGAGTAAGAAGCACATCACAAAAGGTCTTTACAAAACTAGAGAGGTCATAGCTGGATTCCCTGTGCTGTGCCAGTTAAGTAATTGGTTGGAATACCACATATCTTAGTAAGCTGGGGGCTCCATAGCAGCAAAAAGCCAAGAGAAGCGTGGGTTACTCAAGACGTGTAATTGAAAGAGGGGTAGCTCTGTCTTGGTAGAAGTAAAACTTTAAAGAATTTCTGACTCCTTACTAACTATTGAGAAAGCCCCTGGAAATAATTAGTCTTGGTTGCAATTTGGCCATGAGGCACTGGACCATAGAAAGAGATTTCGGCAGAACACATAAATAAAAGCATACATTTGAAAGCATATATTGAGTTAGTCTCTTCCTCTTAATTCACCAGCATGTCAGAAACATAATTGTTTATTTTAACTTCAAAAACCTCTGCTAAGAATGGTTTTATTCTAGTCAACAATGAATAACATAAGCTCAGGGTTAAGTGACATTTCCAGGTCACATGCCTGTGTGTGGCAGAGCTCTTCTTCCCTCTGAATCACGTCGACCCTTGAGAGACTACCCTCTGCTCAGTTCCAGGAGGGCTTTTCTCTGGATCATTCACTGCAAAGCAGGGTGGCAGTATTTGCAAAACTTGGGAGGGAAATGGTTTGAGACCATTACGCTGTGCCCAAGAGATAAGACTTCATGTCCTCGGAAGGGTGGAAAGTATGGGCCTGTTGTCTCAGATAGCACCCCACCATAGTCCTCCCAACCCTGCACACACAGGAACTTCTATGGGTTACTCACTGAGAAAGAATTCTTTTCCTGAACTTAAAATTTTGTCCCAGAGACACTGGATCCCAGGGGAACACCTCGATTTCTCTTCTTCCTTTAACATTCTGCCCACAGAGGGAACTCTTGGGCTCCTTTCCTGATCCTCACTCTTGTCTCCCTGGCTCTCCCTTCTCTGTCTCCTGTATTTCCTTCACTCATCTTCTTTCCCTCTATTTCACTGACCTTTCACTTAACCCCTAAGGTTTGTTCTGTCCTCTTCACTCACTGTTTCTTATTTGACCACTTAGGCTGACCTCTAAGTCACCTAATCTTTAGCAGGAATTTTGACAAGCAGTGTATAGCCCGTAGCATTCTCCTGTTATCCCATGAACCACAATCATACTGACCCCCCTTGGCTTCTCCACAGGTGCTTGATTGATTCTGTCTCCCTCTAATAGCACCTAGCAGTATTTCAACTCTGAGGTTCTCAGTGCTGGTGATGATGTGGGGCCTTTTCTCTACAGCTTACAGTCATGTCTCTGTGGCCACAATTGGAGACCTCAGGGCCCCAGAGAGGCAGGCAAAGGCCCTGTAAGAATAGTCAGGGACACAGTTTATCCTGCCATTATACCTGAATATATTGAGCATCTATGACATTACCAAGATTGTTGATTTCAGTGGAGGTGTTGCGTGGACCATAACAACTGCTCTTTAAGGTCATAGCTAAATTTAAAAAAATTACTGTATAATGCAAATGTATCAGATTGTGTTGAATGCAGTTAGGTGTGCTTTATTGTAACGTTAAGTCTCATTAGTGCCTCAGTGCATCTAGAATGGCAGGAAGCCAGTAGCAGAGTTTCATCCAGGGCCCTGAGACATGTGCATCTCATTAATGTTTTAATGTATGAATATGCTTTATGGGAGGATTTCTTAATGGTTCTAAAATTCAGTCCTCTCCCGTGCACAAAGAGAAGTTAGTTGCTTCCTGACCAGTCAGAATACACGGGGCTGTTTGTTAGTCTATTTCTATATATATGCATCTTGTCACAATACATTTTATCACATAACTCTGATTACATATTGCCAGTCTGGATCTATGCTTTGTCTGTAGCATCACGCTATATTCTAACCCCATTGACAAACAACAATGGGACTCTTGTGACAGTGTTTTCAAGGCATTGAAACTTTGTTGAGTGATCACCAGTCCTTCAGATTCACTAGATACTTCTATGGAGTTATGATATAACAAAGACATATTTTTTAAGATTTTATTTATATATTTATTTTTTTAGACGGAGGAAGGGAGGAAGAAAGAGAGGGAGAGAAACATCAATGTGTGGTTGCCTTTCGTGTCCCCCCAAATGGAGATCAGGCCTGCAACCCAGGCATGTGCCCTAACTGGGAATTGAACCAGTGACCCTTTGCAAAGCAGTCTGGCACTCAATCCAATGAGCCACACCAGCCAGAGCAATGAAGAGTTATTTTAATGTCTGGCCCAGTTCATGGTCTTAGTGGTCTATATGGCAACAGAACACATTACTAAACAAAAACAAATGTTCTTTGGCAGCTGAGATAAACCATGACATAAATTCAAGGTTATTATCAATACACTTAGTTTTACATAAATTATCGATACACTTAGTTTTATTGAGTGTCTCTTATTTGCCTCACACTGAGCGGGCTGCTATGGGAAGGAGAGCAGCAGCAGCAACTGCCTGAGCAATGCCCTTGTAGTCTCCTATTCTCTCTCTTTCTCTCTCAGTTTTCTCTTCTTGTGTATCCAGCAACTATTAGGAAAACATGGAGAGCACAATGATTGAAAATCATTCACTAAAAACTAACATTTCATACAACCACACTAAGATAAAAATTCAACAATGGAAAATTAGTAAAGATGTAAAAGTTGTCCTGTGAATTTGGCTTCCATTTATTCAGAATACGTGCTCAGGAAGGAATGGTTAGACCCTGTACACAAGGGACTTTGCTATTCACTTTGAGGAGTCTCCTGTCACTTAGTGGCAGGCAAATAGCTTGAGGAATGCTTCAAAGAAAATTTGTCTCTCTCTCTCCCTCTCTCTCTCCCTATGTATGCTTGAATAAGAGAAACTTACACAGGAAATTCATCTGCTCATAGTTTATTTTATTAGCAAAACAGATCATACATCATGACTAAGAGGGATTTATTGCATGGATGCAAGTTTAGTACAATATACACAAACCAATAAAAGAGATATACCACATAAACAAAATGAAGGATAAAAACCACATGATCATATCAAAGGATGCAAAAAAGCATTTGACAAAATCTAGCACTCATTTATAATAAAAACTCTCAGAAAAGGGAATAGAGATATAAAGCATAGTGATTAGACAATCACACACTTTCCATAGTATTCCCCCCAAAATTTTTAGTGCCCACCTAGGACCATACATAGTTATTATAGTATTGTTGATTATATTCTCTACATTGTATTTTATGTCCCTGTGACTATTTTGTAACCACCAAATTATATTGACTACACATTATTTCTGAGTACCACTGTCTCATTTAATTTATAGCAAAAATTATTCCTCTTGACTAGAAATTAATTAATTTCATTATTTTAATTTACATACTCTGCAAAAAGTGAGCATAACTATTTTATATGTATAGTTGCCTTATATGTGCCCAGTGCTCACTTGTAATCATTTGGAATTAGCTCAGACAGGCTCTCTGTTTCACTGACGACAATATTCACTAGTTTTACATAAGGGATAAAACAGCTAACAGTCATTGGTTGCTGGGATGTCAGTCAATATAAAACAAAACAAGACATGACAAAAGAAAACAAAACCAGTAGCCAGGAACTGAAACTGTAAAGTTTGTTTGGCCAACCCAGAGAACTCAGAGTCACGCTTTTAGTAGAACGAGTGTATTTGAATACACAATGAATATCAACTGAGCAAATGCTAAGCACCTTGCACTGTGTTTAGTGTTTTATGTGGCTTAATACATGGCTTATTTCACATCATACAAAAAAGGGAGTGAAACAAGAAACAGTTGGATCTCAAACACATGCCTTTCTGACATTTGACCATTTATTTTAGTGTGTTTTGGAAACTATCGCAAATTTTCATGTTTATAATCTCATAGCTCTTTCCCATACAGGGAAAGTAAATGTCATGTTCTTGATCGGGGCAGAGAGAATAATTGGAGTATACTACTGCGAATCTGCTTAGTTTTAATGCTATAGATGACAGGGTTCATAAAAGGAGGGAAAAGGAAATATACATAGCTCATTATGATGTGTACTAAGTGGGGAACACTCTTCCCAAATCGATGGATAAATGTCAAGCCAATGACAGTGACATAAAAGACCAAGATGCAGCATATATGGGAAACACAAGTGTTGAGGGCCTTGGACCTATTTTCTCCAGATGCAATGCACATGACAGTCTTAAAAATCAAAATATAAGAACAAAAGATTATCAGGAAGTCCAGTAAAACCATAGAAAATATCACTACAACAGGATAGAGGCGATTGAAGGTGATGTCAGCACAAGCTAGTTTGATAATATCCTGATGGAGGCAGAATGCATGAGAAAGGACATGGGATCTACAATAGGAGAACCAATAGAGAGGCAATACTGGGGGCAAGATGAGACCAAATCCCCTCATAAAGACTCCCATTCCAATCTTTATCACCTGGGTGTTGGTAAGAATGGAAGTATATCTTAATGGGTTGCAGATGGCAATGAATCGATCATAGGACATGGCTAGCAAAATTCCAGACTCAGTGACAGAGAGACTATGAATGAAGTAGGCTTGGAGAAAGCAGGCACCATGGCTAATTTCCCTGTGATTCATCCACAGCACACACAGCACTGTAGGCATTGTAACCAAGGTCATCCCCAGATCTATGGTTGCCAGCATGGCTAAGAAATAGTACATGGGCTCATGGAGGTTATGGTCAGCCCTAATGAGAAATATAAGAATGCCATTGCCTAGAAGTATGGAGGTATAGACTGCAGATAATGGAATGGAGATCCAATGGTGAGCCTTTTCCAAGCACACAAATCCAGTCAGAAGAAAGGGTCTGGCACTGGTGTTGAGTTCCATGATGGACTTGAAAATAGAATAAAGCTTCTTGTAAAGAAAGGTTGTGCTGGTTTTCAGAAATTCTCCTTCAGTGGCTTCTGCTTTTTTACTTAGTGTAGATCTTCCCTGAATGGCAGGGGCACCAAAGAAATAAAACATTTATTCTTAGGAAAACCTTAGAGTTGGGAGAAAATATGAACAACTTAAACTTCAGTGCCTATGTATATAGTGCCAGGCAATATACTGAACAAGAAGGATATAGAAGCAAGTGTACAAGGTAGAGGTGGTTCTTGTTCTGTTGGAACATAACATAAAATAGATTCAGAGAATAAAAGGGGAATAACACTGATATTTTTACAAATATGGTAGAAGATTTACAGGATTCTACAGGAACATATAGGTGACTGACTTTATTAAATCTGGCCAGACATTGGCATGTCCAAGAAAACATCCCAGAGTGTGCAATATCTGACATATATGGAGAGTAGTTGGGTATAAAGGAGAGAAAATTTTATTTTGAGGGAAGAGCAGAGGAGAAATTCCTAAGGCAAGAATGAGTTTGAAGAAATAATTGATACTCAATGTGATTAGAGAAATCCAGAAGACAGTAACAAATGGTTATATTGTAGAAGTTTTACTGGTTCAAAAAATTATGTAAGAATTCTAGCATGATAGCCCTCTTACCACAGGGAAAGTGAAAAAGGACTTAAATACCTATGCTTTCTAAATAACTCTATCTGTGTTGAATAGGACATGGAAACACTAGGACATAGAGAAATACCAGTGTACCACCATGGATGGTAAGAAGAATATTCAATGAAGCCTCCAGGATCTCTGGAATTTAGACAACTTCTCAGCTGAAATTGCAGCTCTTTCCATTTTTAACCCTGTAATTTTGGGCAAATCCCTTTCACTTTCTCAGCCTACGAGCCTCATCTAAAAGTAAATGAAAATAGTTAGCTTTGCCTTGCCTTCTGAGAACTAAGTGCAATATCATTTGGGATTGGATTGTAGGTGGTAAGATACTATGCATAGCAAAGGTTTTTGTTGTTGTTGTCACATTTGTTGTAAAGGGCCATACTAACTGTCTGGCAGAGGCAGACTGGTATCATTCACACTCATATATGTTGAATCTTTCCAATTTGGTCAAAATGTTCAGAGAAGAGGTAGAAAAAATAGTGGCATTTTAGGAAGTCTTGTGAGGAAGGTGACTGAAATGAATCATGAGAATTTAGTGAAAAGTTACTGGTGTGTTTGGGGGAGGGATGAGAAAAAGGCCAGAACACTTTTGTAAGTACCCACCAGGCCAATTGACTCCTGAGGCATTGGGATTCTTTTTGGGGTGAGGGTGGGCATATATTTCCTGGTAGAGTTCAGAAAAGGAGGAACAGAATGTAAAAAAAAATAAAACAGAAACTTTTTTGACAGGGATGGGTCTGAATTCCCTATTTTCACAATCTAGTCAGTGTTATTTTTTATGTCATGCTGTGGCAGGAGGGGCAGAGAGGGAAGGCAGAAGTGGTTTCCTACTACACACAAAACATGGCCTGCATATGTTGGAAATGCTCCCTATTTTTTAATAGAATGCCCACAAATGTTCTACTTCCCCATATCCATAACTGATTCTAGGATGCCTCATTAGCAAACCAAAATTTAGACATTTGTGTCACTGAAAAAGCTCTGCTTCACCAGAAACATGGTATATCTAGGCTGGTCAGCCAAGCCCCAAACACCAAGCCAACTCTGGGTGTTCTCACCCCAAATAAGATTGACAGTGTGGCCTCAGCCAATCAGATATTTTCACTTTTTCTCTTCTTTGTTCTTTATTCTTTATCCTATAAAAGCTTCCTTCCTTCATCTCCATTTCACAGTTCTCCAAGTAGAGATCGTCTACTTCAATTTCATGAAGTGTTAAATAAAGCTTGCATCACCTAAATTGTCTTGGTTAAGCTTTTTTTTTTTTTTTTAACACTGCAAGGACCCATTTCTAAGACTGTTGCCTCATGACCTTGAAAAGTATATCCATCAATATATAAGGCAGATTGATCCCTAGGGAGCTCTTGTGATCTCATATTGAAGAAAAACTATTGTCCCAAACAAATCATTCTGTTCCAGAAATTTGGAGGCTTCAAGAAGATACTCTGGATCTCTCTTCCTTTAGGTGTCTGCTCATGGAGGAACTATCCACTGATATGTACTTAACCTACTTTATATTTGCCTTTTTTTAGCCTCCTTTTTCCCTGTTGTTTCCAGCCTTTATCCTTCCAAATGCTGTCTGCTTTGTTCACTTTTATTTTATCTTCTGAATTCTTGATCTAACTTGATTTCTATTTTTTGATTATGTAATTTATAACTAATGATGTTATCCATCTGATATGTGACATTCAGTGGACCTGATTTAATCACCAGATTGTCATTATAATGCTGAGTATATGTTTATACTTTTTAAAAGCCATGCACTGATCATCTGACCTATACATACATATACACTGAATTTCTGACCTTACCAGTGAATACTGATTCTGGATGTGCTATTCGAAGCATCAGTGACCACCTTCCCCTACCCACTCCACCCCAACACAGATCTGCCATCACTCCCTGTCTGTGGAATTTGAGGTTCTTAAAATCTGCAATGCCTACACCTCAACATAGAAGGAAGTGAACAGGAAAGCTCTCTTCTGCCTTTAGTTTACAGGATTTGCACATTTATTTTCTGATGGATACTGAGCTTACTGCTAGAAATATGCAACAATTTAAAGCAGGTTTTCTAATGTCAAAGTCCTCAAAGTCTGCCTTTCCTTTAATCTGAAACTGATCTGTTTTGCAAGTTTTTTTGCTGTTAGTCTATACCCTTGATATCATTATAGTGACCCCCTTCTCAACCTCATTTATGCTGTTGAGGAGTAAATACTTCACGGGGACACAAGAGGCAAAAGGGAAGTTGGTTCTAATAGCTGAAGAGATCAAGAAAGGGACTCATCCTGGAGTCCTGAACAAAACCGCAGATTTCTGCCTCTATTCTCAAGAATCTTCTGTAGTTTTCTTATAAAATATATGTGCCTGTTAGGGAGGGAAGAGAAGAGAATTGGCTTCTCCCTGTTCCAAATATCTGCAAGAAGAGATTATTCTGATGCCATGTATTGGAGGGAAAAACTGGGATATATTTCCATGCCCCATCATCTCTTGACTGACATATTACTGCTTTTCTCTGTAAGTTGCAAAAAACCAACTCTATACCCAGCCCTACTTGCCAACTTTGTCACCTATACTTAGCCTTTCAGGAAAAGTCATACCAGAGCAACTTACTGACCTGTTGTTCATCAATCTTTTCTTCATCAGTGCCATAGATGTGACCCTGAAATGATGAGACTGGGGAAAGTGTTGGTCCTAATATCACCTCTTTAGATCATACCCAGAAGCCAAATTTCAAGGAGCATTTGTTGCAGAAGGTTTTCCCCAAGGCTCTTTTCTACCTCCCCCCTCCTTCTTTGTTCTAGCCTTAGGGACTTGGAGCTTAGAAACAGTGCTTAACCATGGTCTCTCATCCTGTGTCCATACTTGAGTATTAGCCTTGTCACCAGGAAGGTAATTCATTTTAAACGCTACACACAGTTAGGTAACACAAAGGTAGGGATGGTGACCTTTTTGCTCCAGCTTTCTTTGAAACTCCCGGGACCTTGCCGCTACATTGAAGCATATGTGAATATAAGGCAGAGCAGTGAATTAAATTCATCTGTCAGAAAAGTTTTCCCACCCAACTTCCCATTATCCTATTTCTGAGATGTTCAACTGGGACCATAATGATGTCATAGCTCTGCTATGTTTCATAGGACTCACTCCATCAAAGAGAAACTGACCTTCCTAGTCCTGTATTTCTACCAAGTTCTTTCTCTGTTCTCTTTATCCCATCTCTGCAAGATAAGGAAGAACAAAAATGGAAGAGAAAAACTTTTGAGGGTGTCAATTAAATGTGCCAATTTGAAGCCTTTATAAAAGACATTGTTATCCTAATATACTTTACATTAGTCTTCTATTGCAGATTTCAGGATCATTGGTCCTAGGGAGAAAGTCAAGAAATATTTTCTTTGATGTAGCTTTGACCCACCTGAACTCATTCTCAAGATCACAAGGAAACAATGAACTCTGAGTTAAAGTGCTGTGATCTTTTGTATTTTAGCATATTAGATGAGGCATTACAGGGCATAACAACAGAATCAGAAACAGAAGAACCAAAAGACACACAGAGAGACATGGATCATTTTAAATTTCATTTATTATAATAAACAATTATGTATTTTATTAAAGATTTTCTATGTTAGTGTACACAACAGCTTAAAAGACCTGTGATATCATTATCCTCCTGGAGCACAGAGTCTGGATGCTATGAAAGGAGAAACACAAAGTCACATATAATCACAGACACAAAGCCAAGCTGAATAAAGACAAACAAATAAATGAATAAATAAATAAACAGTTTCTTGAACTGATCTGGCAAACATCATTTACTAGCCTGGAAGCTGCTCTAAAACTCAAGTTTCATGTTTGTTTTCATAAATCCCAGGAGTTCTGAAAAATTTTCATCTTTCTGTGACCAAGAGTGGGTGCAGGAGACAGAGACCACTTTCAATGTCAGTATGACAAAGCCCAGAGACAAGGTCCCTTATATGAAAGGAAGTAACTAGTTACAGGGTGGCCCCTTGTGTAATCTTAGCACTTTAGACTCTATCTTCTCTTTACAAGAATATGTCTTAATTCACTCAAAAACCTGTCACTTGAGTCATGGCTCTTCAGCTGGCTATAGAACCATGAACTCTTTCTACCATGCATAGACTGTGAACAAAATCAGCTTCAACAAATATTTGGAGCCAGGGAAGGCCACATTTATCTCTTAGTCATAAGCATGTCTCCATCCTCTCCCTTTCTCCCACTCACACCTGTGACCAACTCTTTCTCAACTCTGGTATTTTGCACATTTCAGGAACACCCATTTAGCCATATCTATGTTGTACTCCCAAATGGACTTTAATACCACATTACTCTGTGAAAATACATACCTTTGTTCAGCAGTATCTGGGGCTCACTCATCAAGACAATGGCCATCTGATTAGGAATTATATCTCTGTTTATTAGTATATAATTATATCTGCTATATTATTTACATATATTTTCATGTATTATTAAAATAATATATTTAATAAATGTTTATTAAACATTTAACTGAGTAAAATTATACAAGTTCTGTCTGGAAAAGTCCAGCTATTGTTAACATAATGGAACAGTTTGTGACACATGGATATAACATGTCAGCCAAGGAGAGAGGACTGGAATGCACATGCACGAACAATGATGACTTCACTGTACTAGTCAGTAGGCATGGTAGACACCAGTAGTGAGCATGTGTATTGTGTAGCCATCACATTCAAAATGACTGAGGAGAGCAATAAATCTTCACCAAATTTTGCATTAAGTATGATCATTCCTTCACAGAAAATATTCTGATGATTCAGAAGGTTGCAACTCTTGGCAACTTGAGATTGGCAGCTTCATCACAACAACATGCTCACTCTTGCATCACACCTTGTGCAGAGATTTTTGGTGAAACATCATATTGTCCACATGACTCAGCCCTGCTACAGCCCAGATTTGATGCCCTGTGACTTTGGCTTTTCCCAGAACTAAAATCACCTTTCAAAAGAAACAAATTTCAGACTGCTGATGAGATTCAGGAAAACACAAAGGGGCAGCTGATTGTGATTGTTAGAATAGAGTGACATTCCAAGGTGCTTACTCTGGAGGGGAATGAGGTTTCATTGTCTTATGTACAATGTTCCTTATATCTTGTATCTTCTTCAGTAAATGTCTCCATTTTTCATATTACATGGCTGGATACCTTCTAGACTGATCTCATGTATACTTTTCCTAGAGTTGGCATATTGAGCTGAAGACAAAGTAAGGCTCATTGCTTTAACTAGTGCAATTCTCTAGATAACAACTAGCTCTATGAAAGTGAAAAAAAACTAGATAAATATCTGAGATGAAGGATGTAATTACTAGGTACATCAGAGCCAATACATTCAGAACATAGGGGAAACAAAGGAATTTGACTCCGACTCTGGTGGTGAATATCATAGACCAAGAATAATATTTCAAATGACATAGATTCACCAAATAGGGTGAATTGCCTGAGAAACAGTAAATTACTTGGAAACCTGAAATATGTGCTTAGTGTTGTATATACGTTACCATATTTTGCCATGTATAATGTGCATTCATGTTTTTGTGAACATTATACACAGGATTATTATACTCATGGTATATAATCATTATACCCATGTATAATGTCCATCCTTAATTTTTCTTCAAAAATTTGGGCAAAAATTTGGATATTACACATGGTAAATACAGGTATATCATATACAACTCAGTAGCCAATGAACAGGGTAAGATGATGTTCTAAAATAGCGGAGAGGTTGTTTTTTGTTGACATGACTTTCTCTAGTTGCTCCTACCAACTAAATGTCAGCTTTTTGAAATTTATGCTCTAGTATGAGGCAGAGAGAATAAGCGAATCATTCCACTCTGTATCTGCTTGGTCTTAATGCTATAAATGATAGGGTTCATAAAAGGGGGGAAAAGGAAGTAAATGTAGCTCATTGTGATGTGGACCACACGAGGAGCATGTTTCCCAAACCTATGGATAAATGTCAGACCAACTACAGTGACATAGAAGACCAGGAGGCAGCAGATGTGGGAGACACATGTGTTGAGGGCCTTGGCTCTCTCTTCTCCAGAAGCAATGCCCATGACAGTCTTGAGGATCAGAATGTAGGAAAAACAGATGATGAAAAAGTCCAACAAGACCATTGCAAATACAACAACTACTGGGTAGAGACGATTGAAGGTGATGTCAGCACAGGCTAACTTTATGACATCTTGGTGTAGACAGAAAGCATGGGAGAGGACATGGGATCGACAATAGGGAAACCAGTGAAGACGAATAATTATTGGCATAATCGACAGACCAGCTCTTGCCAATACCCCCATTCCAATCTTCATTACCCTGGTATTGGTAAGGATGGAAGTATATCTCAAGGGGTTGCAGATGGCAATGAAACGATCATAGGCCATGGCGAGCAAAACACCAGACTCCACGATAGAAAGTGTATGGATAAAGTAGGCCTGAGAGAAGCAGGTCCCATGGCCAATCTCTCTGTGATTCAACCACAGAACTCTCAGAACTGTGGGCATTGTTGTCAATGTCACTCCAAGATCTGTAGCTGCCAACATAGCTAAGAAATAGTACATGGGCTCATGGAGGTTTTGATCATCCCTGATGAGAAAGAGAAGGGTGCCATTACCAAGGAGTATGGAGATGTAGACCACTAATAATGGGATGGAGATCCAGGGATGAGCCTTCTCCATGCCTGGGAAGCCAGTAAGCAGAAATGGAGAAGCAGTGGTGTTGAGCCACATTGCAGGCCTTGCAAAAAGGAAAATATTTCCCTTAGATGATGCTGCAGAAGCTCTAGTTCTTAGAAGCTGCCCCATGAATGTACTTCCTGTTCATAAGATATTTATTAGTCTTGACTTCCAGGGGTGGCAAGGATAGTAATTTAGTCATTCCCAAGAAATTCTTGGGTATTTTAAAATAAAATGTATAAAGAACAGCTCTACAAATTATTCAGGATTGCCCACATGCAAGGTTATTGAACTATATACTGAGGATACAGCAATATATGCAGAAAAGACCTGGTTGATATCCTTAGAAATTACATAACCTAAAAAAATAAGGACAATTGAAAGAAGAAATAACTGTGTTTGAATAGTGCTATAACAGTGTTTTAACTTACAGTGTTTTTTATGGTGTCCCTTATCTGGCTGATGGTATCAGGGAGGAGGCAAAGGTTTTCCAGAATGTGTGAAACCTAGCAGATCAGTAGAAAATGGTCCTAAGCAGTTTTAGAAGAACAAGTACAAACATCCTAGGGAAAAATAAACAAACAAATAAATCAACAAGTAAATGAGATAGACTTTGTTGATTTGAGGGAATGACTAATGCTATATATATATGAGGGCAAAATTAGGTTGATAAAGTTCTAGAGACTTTTGGGAGCCTGCAAAAATGATGTGAGCTAATTATGTGTGTTTATTTTCAAAATATGTAGACATCTAAAATCCATGTTGCCTAGCATTGTAATACTTCAGCTATAATTGTGCTGTGTCTCAAAGAATTCAAAATTTCAGAACATAGTTACAAAAACAAGCAATATAAGGTAGATTTTAATGATACACATTTGAGGGCACTATTTACTAACAGTACAAAACAAATTACTGTTGGCATTTCACCTATTTGGAGATACAAAGATAGAAATGAGGTATTTAAGCAAGTTCAAGGAAAATCTTTTTCAATGCCACAGAGTCTGATGAGATTTAACAAAAGTGCAAAGGCTCTGTGACATTCAAATTATCAGGTATCCTCTGGTGCAGGCAGCTGGTCTCTGGGAGTCAAATAAGCATGAGTGGGTGTCTTGGGCATCAGCCAGAGAAAAATGGGGCCGCCTTCTACTATTGTTGGTATGGACTGTACAGCTCACATGTTTTAAAGAAACATCTTGTTTTAAATTTAATGCACAGCTCCCTGACCCCTTTTTGTCCACAGAAAATTGTCTGCAAGATTATCTGTCATTTATCTGAAGACTTTGGTTGAAGTTTCAGCTCTGCTACTGTGTAACAATGATGATATTGAGAAAGTCACTTAATCTTGGGCTTTGGTTTTATTAACTTCAAATGGTACTATCATGTTTACCCAATCATGCTCTTGACACAAGGTATGAAAATGAAATGGAATTGCAAAAGAAGTGCTTTGCAAAGAGGAAGTTATTCTTCACTTTTGAAGTTTTGTTGTTATGACTAAAGATAGTCTCCCTGCTCTCTGTCTAGTGGGTATTCAGTAGGATCAGCATTGATCTCAGTGTAGGAGGGTGCAGCCATGGGGCCCCCAAAAGAAGGATTTGTAATGGGGTCCAGAACTCAAGGTGTCCAGGAAATATTAGAAAGATATATAGGATATCCTCACCTACCCCCACCCCCACAGGTATGAGTTGGGGGAAGGGACACATGGAGCAGGGCCATTGAGAGCTGTTTCACATAGCAACAGCTTTGCAGCTAATTCCTGGCATGGTCATTTAACATACCTATAACCTTTAACTGGTTTCATAGATATGTTAAATAGCTGTGGCCAGGCTTTGAGCCAGGGAGAAGGGAGTGACTTCCACCCAAGATACAACTGTGAGGCAACGGGGTTACAGCTCCTGCGTGGGAGCTTGGAGATGATTGTCTCCACCAAGGGGCCACACCTGCCCAGACTCCCTATGGCAGCCCAGTAAAGCTGGAAGGATATAGGAGTCCTGGCAAGTGTAGCCAATTGTGGTAGGAGTTGGACACTGGGCTGCAGAGGAAGATTGGCACAGGGATTTAAACCCAGATGTGGCAGCCATTGAAGAGAGGGCAACGTGGCTATGGCAGTGAGGAGAATCATGCACTTTTGGCAGAGTGGGGACTCCTGCAGCCTTGGTGAGGGAGAACCACGCGGCTTTGGCCAGAGCGGGGACCCCCCCTCCCACCCGCCGCAGCCATGAGAAGAATCACCATGAGGCTTTAGCAAAGAATCACCAGGCGGCTTTAGCAGAGAATCACCACACGCTTTAGCTCGAGATCCCGGCGACACAGCTTATGGTGCTAGGAACTGAGGGAGGCCTACCAGCTGAGCATGGATTACTGGGAGGAACCAGGGGCTGCCTGAGCCATGGACTTCCATTTCTTTTCCTGAGATACGGTACCCCAGACTGGGCAAAGTGGGGAAGGAAGGACTGTGTGTGTTTGTGGGTGTTTTAAGGGATTTGGGGATTTTCATTAAGTCATTACTCTTAAGTCTGTATAACTTGAATAAATAACTCCTTTCCTTTTCACCAATCTCTAACATGGAGAGCTATAATTATCTGGTGAAGGGAAAGGTGAACCTAGTACAGGGGGACCCCAGGAGAAGCGGGGGTCAATTCGGTAGCATTGTGGGAACTTCTTCCCTGGTGGCCAATCAGGGAAAATCATGGGAGACCACATGTGCAGTAGCTTTAAAGTAATACAACTACTTGTACATGCACAGTGAAAGCCCACCAAAACTAGCCAGGAAGGATCTGCCCTTTAAGAATAGAGTCCCTCCAGCCCATGAGGTCAATCTCTGCTTGGCCTACTCCCATGTTCTCTGCTATAAACTCTGGGTGTTTGGTTCAATTCTTTGTCCTGATCACCAAGAACCTGGTTACCTGAGCCCACCTGTGACACCAGGATGTGTCAAATTTATTAAGAAACCTGGGGAACAGACAAAAGATGATGGGATTTTGAGGAGTCTAAATTCAATTGTAACTAAAAATATGAAATCAGAAACCATGTAACCAGTGCAAAAAAGGTGATATGTCTGAGCTGAAAGGGAAAGGGAGAAGGAGAGTGGTGAGTGAGTGCAGGAGTTTCTGATGGTAGCTACTGATGACTTCAAGCCTGGAGCCCATGACTGGACCTGGTGTACATCTAGGGAAAAGCAACTCTGTGCTCACAGGGATTAAAAGGAGAGGAATAGCTGGCTCTTGCCTACAAGTGAATAAAAGGCTAAGCAAATAGCTTATTCAGGGTTAAAATAGAAAACAGCAACAACTACAATAACAAAACAAAAACCAGGTAAGGTGGAGGCTCCAGGCAAGGAGCAGTTAAAAAGCAAGTGCAAGAAACAAATACTTGTTGAGTTCTATTATATGTCTGGCCACTAAGACATTACATGTGGCTCTTGTTTTTGTAGAAACTTTACAAGACCCTATTTCCCCCATTTCATAGAATTATATTATTTGCAAGTCCAAGGGGGTAGCAAACGACAGAGTCCATTTTATGCACTATAGCTTAGACTTCGGTGATGGTTGAAATCTTTGTAGAATACTACAAAGGGAGTGCAACCAACATTGCTGTCTCTCTTTTCTGTTTTCATATTGAAAAACTGAACATTTTTATTTGATTTATTCAGAGTTGTTTTTGTGGCACATGAGATATGTGAGTTTTGCAGGAGTTAAAAATCCTAGGCTTTTCCTCTTCCCTGCAACCACCCATTGTCTCCCAGAGCCTGTCCTAGAGTGGACTTCCTTTTTCACTGATGAGAAGCTTATCCTCAGAGTCTCAAACCCTGTCACATAAACTGTGGGCTCCATGCAGACATCCTGCTTAGACTTGTACCATTCACATGTTCCCTCACCTTGTCGGGGGGGGATGCTCCCCCACCTCACCCCTTTTTATTTTTTATTGACACTCCCTTTCACACTTCAAATACTTAATCCCTCTCTCCCTGGTTTGTTCCTTTGTTTGTTTTATCTCCCAGCCATTGTCCCTCATCATTCCTTTCTGTAAGGTTCAAATTTGTAATCCATTCTTCTGTTTATTCTACTTGCAGGGCTTCTGAAGGCTGCACTCTCAATACTTAATTTTTCCTACGATGTCTAATGCAGTATGTGTTTTTGGTGGTTTTTTTTCCAGTCTTTGAAAATAATTGGTTTGCCTTCACATACAGACTGGGTTTTGATCATCTTAAAGGTCTGATTTTGAGCAGGTTCTCAAATTTTCAAAGCATGCAGATTTATTGGTGTGTCCTACTTAGTGGTGGATTGACTCTGGATACATAGCTGTGAGTCCTCAGCACCTAGACATGCCCTGAGGGTTGTTCCAAGTAGATGAAAAGAAAAATTTTACCCCACTTTCAGTTTGGGCAATATTGAATTGCACACTGTGTACTTTTCCAAGTGATGAAGATACACAGCTATGTAAATCACCATTCCTGATCCAAAGGCTCACAAAGCTCAGGCTTCATCCAAGATTAATTTTGACTTGGCTTATTAGTCTTGGATGATGGTGAGATAGAAAATCTCACCATCTCTTCAGAAAATGTTTGAATCTCTGATCATTACAGAGCTACCTCTTCTCACTTTTACAGAAGATATTCTATCCTTGGCTTATCTGGACTTCTAGGGGAAATCACAGGAATAGGGCCAGGGTGGTTGCAAGTTGGTATTTAGAGACAGCAAGCAGTAGAAACACATAATTTATCACAGAGTCTACATCCATCATCTGGTTGTAGAACCCACAACTCTTCTTTGCCTCATGGGTTCCAGAATCTATTTGTGACCTTATTTTAGACATCTTAGTATGTAATCCTTAAATAGTACAAATTTTAGAGATGTTGGAGAATCTTAAGGACCTGTGCCTGTTCTCCACATGCACTTGACAGACAATACTATCACTTTTCATTGCTGAGAAACCAGCTCCCCAATTCCACTCTTTCTAACCTGGTGCCTTGTTTGAGACAATAGAGAGAAGATTCACTAGACACCTCACTGACCTGAATTTTGGTTCTCTCCTATTCTTCAGCTCCATAGTCTTTAATCTGGAATCTTTACCTTTACCAAAGATTTAATCATAACACCATCCTTTACATAATGTTCACAAAATACTGGCTGGTAGGAATATTTATATTAGGAGCTACTCTCCAGGGTCCACTTCTTATTTCAGCTCCCCATTGCCCCTCCCTCTTTGTCCTGCCTCTATTCATGCCTCCTCCCAGTTCTTTTTCATCCTTATGTGCACCCTTGGCTTTGGAGACCTAGGGCTTTGAACAGCAGTCCCGAGGTCTCCAAGTTGCCTGTGTCTTAGCTTTTACTTAAGCCCTATTGTTAGGAGAGTAATAGTTATTTATATCTATCAGGATATGGAAGGAAATGTAGACCAGCTAAGGGTCTGGACTGAAAAAAGTTCTTGGCACAGTATTCCCCAGCTGTCTATGAGAACTCCCAATGCCTGTCCCTATAATGAGGAATGATTGCAAATTACAGAAGAACAAGGCATTCACTTTGGTGAAAGTAAAATAATTCCTACCACACATCCTCTTTTTGATGTCTGGCTGCAGCCAATGGGAGCTGAGACCCCTGTCTCCTGGAAAAGAGAGAATCGCTTTTCAGTCTCTGAGTTCACCTTATTTCTCTCTCTACATCCTCCAGTTACATTTTTTCCTTTCTTTCTTTCTTTCTTTCTTTCTTTCTTTCTTTCTTTCTTTCTTTCTTTCTTTCTTTCTTTCTTTCTTTCTTTCTTTCTTTCTTTCTTTCTTTCTAGTTTTCAGTTACAGTTGACATTCAACCTTCATGTTAGTTTCAGGTATAAGACATAGTGGTTAGACATTTATATAATTTACAATGTGGTCCCTTAGATAAGTTTACTACCCAACCAGCACCATACATAGTTATTACAATATTATTGATTATATTCCCTATGCTATACTTTTATAGCCCCATGACTATTTTGGAACTGTCAATTTATAGTTCTTAATTTTTTCACCTTTCCACACATCCCTGCAACTCCCCTCCCACCTGGCAATCATCAGTTTTTTCATGAATGGGAGTAATTTTTAATCAAGTTACCCATAAGATATGGAAGACAGGATGTATAATGCCAGTTGTATGGACTCTAAGGCTCTTACTCTCTTTTCTCATAGAAAAACAACAATTCAGTATATATGTGATTAAGAGCATTAATGTT
The DNA here is from genome assembly GCA_028533065.1 of Trachops cirrhosus. Taxonomy (NCBI): domain Eukaryota; kingdom Metazoa; phylum Chordata; class Mammalia; order Chiroptera; family Phyllostomidae; genus Trachops; species Trachops cirrhosus. The sequence continues at coordinate 38,546,858 of CM052543.1, forward strand.
GAAACTTAAGTACTTGGTTAACAATGTGACTCTGGCTTTTGCTTTGCCACTTTGCTCAAGTTATGTAACCTCTTTGCTCCTTATCTCTAAAATGCATGTATAAACTATTGCATAAAGCTTTTGTGAGCAGTATTTTATATAAAGCACTTACAGCAGTCATAATAAACAGTCAGACAATGTCAGCTATTATTATCTCTATTATAATAAGTCACACTTATTTTAATTATTTATATTTTAGATTATCTTTCCCCATTTAGTATGCAACTCTTGAGAAATGGACTCCATCTTTCATAATTTTATGGCACATAGATATCTAAATGATTAAACTATAGAATCAATGTAGTAGTCTTCAAAATCTACTACTGGAGGTAAATGATTTCACAGGCAATTTAATATGTCTCTGATGGGTGGAGAGCAATTTTCATTTCCATATTAAAACCACTAATTCATGAATAGCATTCTACTTAGTGAAATATTTTTTAAATCTACTATATTAGATTTTAGTCATAGGCACATTTATAGAAGATATACAGATAAACACAGATATATTCTTTTACTCATTAAGGAATGATAAGATTCAATTTAACTACCAATTTAATTAAATTAATTTCATTTAATTTAGCATTGACACAACAGGAATGAAAACAGCACTGAGAAAATGTAGTGTAGATAAACCTGAACTGACAATCAGCAATGGCTTCAATGAGCATTTCTTTAGTAAAAAAATATTTATGATAAAAATGTGAATAAATTATAAAGGTCTAGCTTAATGAATTTGCTGCAGAATAATTCGTCATTTTACCAACCACATTGAACAAGAAACAAAATAAAATTTTACCAGTCCAGCAAAAGCCCCTTTGTGTCCCTATCAGTCCACTTCCAAGTTGTGTTTTACCTTGTTGTAACTTTTATAAAATGGAATAATTCTCTATGTGTTCTTTTGTGTCTCATTAATATTTATCATTAAGTTTGTGAGAAATATCTATGTGTTTGCATGTAGCAGTAGTTTCTTCATTTTCATTTCTATATAGTATTCCATTGTATAAATATACCCTATATTTTTTTATTTTTAATAATAATAGTTGCAGCTATTTCAAAATTGCTACTTGATCATTAAGGTATATATTTATTGGATTGTTTGTTTTGTGCACCTAGGTATGAATTTCTGTTGAACTTAAGCATACAGTTTCTTGGAAAAACATATACTTATTTATAGTAAATACTGTCTAATATTTTCTAAAGTGAATATATATTTTTATATTTCACTAATAGTTTATGAGTCTCAATTGGTTCATGCCTTAGCATGAGGTAAATTTAGCATTTTCAGAAAGCTCAGTGTGTAGTAGTATCTTGTGGTTTTGAATTGCATTTCCTCATGACTAATAATGTTGCACACATTTTCATATATTTATTGGTTACTTGCCTCTTTTGTGAAGAGTCTGTTTCAGTCTTTTGCCCAGTAAAAAAGTAAGTTGTCTCATATTTTCTTACTGATTTTCAAGTATTATTCATAAGTTATCAATGTTATTTTTGGATCAGGTATAGATATAACAAATATCCTTCCTACTCTATAGCTGACTTTCTAATTCCCTTAACTATTTTTCATGGTAATAAGTTATTTTTAGTGCAAATTTATTTATAGTTCTCATTTTTGTGAAATACTTATGAGATCTTAAGTGCTTGTAAGGATGTGGAGAAATGGGAGCCCTTTTACACTGTTGGTGGGAATGCAGATTGGTGCAACCATGGTGGAAAGCAGTATGAAGATACCTCGAAAATTAAAAATAGATTTGCCTTTTGACCCAGTGAACCCTCTTCTGGAAACATATTCAAAGGAACCCAAAACACTAATTCAAAAAGAACTTAAGCACACCTATGTTCATTGCAGCATTATTTACAATTGCCAAGATATGGAAGCAGCCCAAGTGGCCATCAGTAGATGAGTGGATAAAACAACTATGACATTTACACAATGGAATACTATTTGGCCATAAAAAAGAAGAACATTTAACCCTTTGTGACAGTCTGGATGGACCTGGAGAACATTATGCTAAGTGAAATAATCCAGTCAGAGAAAGACAAATACCATATAATTTCCCTCAGAAGGATGACAGCTATGGGGTGATGATTAGGTGGTGGAGGATTTGGGCAAAAAGGAAAGAGGACTCATGCACAGGGACAACGATATGGTAACTGCTGTGGGGAAGGGAGTATAAGAGGACTGAATGGTAACGGAAAAATACAATAAAAATTAAAATATAGGAATAAAATAAAATCAATGAGTAAAATTTCCTGTGTTATCTTACACTAGTTTTAAGCTTTTAATAATTTCACCACAAATTTAATTTTGTCTACAGTGTGAGGGTGATAACACAAATTATTTTTGTGTCTAGATTAATTTAGTGCTTTTGAGTTGCTACATTCTTCTCTGATCCAGTAACTACCTTGGAAATTATATATAACCATAGTTGGATACACCCTCTTTCACTCTTTCACTTATTTACAACATTATCTTGTTAGCAGAAACATAATATCACTTATGGATTCTATATTCTTGTTAAGCAAGGAAATTATACTTTCATTGAAGGCCAAACTACGTGGTGACTAGATTCTTGTCATAAGTTGGGTTTTCCAGAGGTAGACTCTGAGACAGAGTTTTGGGTGAAAGTTGTTTATTAGAAGTTCACACCTTTGAAAAAAGAGGGAAGCAGAATTGGGCAGAGAAAGAAACCAAACTGTGATACCGGCTGAAAAGCCTCATCCAACCTAGCAGAAAACTCTGGACCAAGTATACTCAACAACATTATCCCAAGTTGGGATCAAAATGGGCAGACTATTAAAATCTTCCCTCAGCTAGTCACCTAAGACAGAATATCATGACTTTAGGCAAAGTGGCTCTCAGCAGCTGAGAGACATCTTGTGTAAGGTGAGATCTGGAGGCTGCCCACTGACCATACCCCCACGGTCCACAGCAAGTCCTTGCTGGGGGTAGCCTGGCCTGCACAAGTCCATGCCCACAACCATCTCCTTGTTGGTCTCCTATATTTGGAGGACATTTTCCAATATCTTTCAGATTTAAAACCTAATTATAGTTCCCAAAACTCAGGAACCAATGCAAAATAGAAGCATATGACCCAGATACTAAAAGAATAGTTTCTCAGTGGTTTCACTAGCTCCCAACAACATCTGTGGTCCCCTAAATCTCACAGGAGTGTGTATTTAGAGAGGTTCATTACAATTTGTATATTAAAACAAATAAAACCACTTTAAATTTGTGTATTTGTTTTTTTAACTTTTTTATTTAAAATCATTATAGATTCATAAGAATTGCAAAAAAATATAGGAAGATTCTGTGAGCCTTTCACCCTGTTTTCTCCAATGATAATATATTGCATAACTGTAGCATAATATTCAAAGGGGCAAATTGACATTGCTGCAATGCACAGAGAACATTTAAATTCCAAGAGTTTTTTGTGCATTTATTTGTGTTTTTGCATGTATACCTTCATGCAATTTTATAACTAGTGTTGATTCATTTAAATACCATCACAGTCAAGATACAATACTGACCCATCTTCAGTCCTACCTCATGCCATTCCTTTCTTGTTTCCCTCTCTCCTATTATCCCTAACTTCTGGCAACTACTAATCTGTGCTCCATACTAAAACTTTGTTATTTCAACAAAGTTTCATGCATGGAATATTGTTTTTTTAAAATTTAACTTATTGGATTCTCTTGAAAAGAATCCAGTTGGTCTATGTATCAACAGTTTTTTATTACGGACCAATAATTCATTGTATGGATGTACCACAGTTTATTCATGGATTGAATAACATTTAGATTGTTTCTAATTTTTGACAATTACCAAAAAAAAAAGCTATTATGAACACCTGTGTATAGATATATGTTTAAACATGGGTTATCATTTTTGTGGACTAAATGCCCATTGTTAAGCCATAAGTAAATGCATGGTAATTTACAAGAAACTGCCAAGTATTTGCTAGCATGACTGTACCACATTTCATTTCTAACAGCATTGTATGAATGATCCAGATCCTTTATATTATTTTTTAAAAAATGTTTTGAATTTATTGAAGTGAAATTGGTTAATAAAATTATATAGGTTTCAAGTGTACAATTCTTTAATACATCATCTGTATATTATACTGTATATTTCCCACCCAAAGTCAAGTCTCCTTCCATCACTATTAATCTCCCCTTTACCCTCTTCTACCTGCTACTCCCCCTTTTCTCTATGGTATTCCCCATACCATTGTCTGTGTCTATGAGTTATTTTTATTTGCTTAATCCCTTCGCCTCTTTCACTCAGCTCCCCACCTCCCTGCTTCTGACAGTATGTTCTCTGTATATATGAGTCTATTCCTATTTTGTTTAATTCATTTTGTTCATTAAATTCCACATGTAAGTGAAATCATATGGCATTTTTCTTTCTCTGATTGGTTTATTTCACTTAGCATAATAGATTTCCCTCTCTTTTTTTTTGTCCAGTAGTATTCCATTGTTTAAATGTACAACTGCTTTTTTATACACTCACCTACTGATGGACATGTGGGCTGCTTCCACATCTTGACCATTGTAAATAATGCTGTAATGAACAGAGGAGTGCATGTATTTTTTAAATTGGTGTCTCTGGTTTCTTCAGATATATTCCCAGTAGTAGAATTGCTGGGTAATGAAGAAATTCCATTTATTTTTTTGTGTAAACTCTATAATGCTTTCCACAGTGGCTACACAAATTTGCATTCCCACAAATAGTGTATGGATGTTCCCTTTTGTCTATATCCTCACCAACACTTATTGTTTGTTGATTTATTGATAACCATTCTGATAGGTGTGAGGTGATATCTCATTGTGGCATTAATTTGTATCTCTCTGATGATTAGTGACATTAAGCATGTTTTCATATGTTCATTGGCCAACTGTACATCCTCTTTGGATAAGTGTCTATTCAAGTTATTTACCCATTTGATTGTCTGTTCTTTTGGTGTTGATATAAGTTCTTTATAAATTTTGAATATTTATACCTTATCAGAGGTATCATTGGCAAATGTGTTCTACCACTCAGTGGATTGTCTTTTCATTTTGTTGATGGTTTTCTTTGTTGTGCAAAAAAATTAGATTGATATAGCCCCATTTGTTGATTTTTTCTCATTTCCCTTAGTGAGAAGATATATCAGAAAAATTATTGCTACAAAACATGTCCAGTATGTTATTACATAACCTGGCCAGGAAGCTCAGTTAGAGCATCATCTCAAATACAAAGAGGATGTGGGTTGATCTCTGGTCAGGGCACATACAAGAATCAACCAGTGAATGCATAAATAGGTGGAACAACATACTGATGGTTCTCTTTCTCTCCTTCCCTCTTTCTCCACAATAAAAAAGGCATTTTACTGGCAATGTTTTCTTCTGGGATTTTTATTGTTTGGAGTCTTACATTTCAGTCATTAACTTTTTTGGAGTTTATTTTTCCATATGGTGTAAGAAGGTGGTGTAGTTTTATTGTTTTGCTCATATCTGTTCAATTTTTCCAAGGCCATTTATTGAATAAACTGTCTTTTTTGAAAATTTAATTTAATTTAATTTTTTTAAATTTTACTCTATTGATTATGCTATTACAGTTGTTTCAATTCCTCTCTTCATTCCCCTCTATCCTGCACACCCCCTCCCACCCAAATTCTCCCCCTTTAGTTCATGTCCATATGTCATAAGTTCTTTAGCTTCTACATTTCCCATACTATTCTTGCACTCCCCCTGTCTATTCTCTACCTACCATCTATGCTACTTATTCTCTGTACCGTTCCCCCCTCTCTCATCCTCTCACTCCCCTGTTGCTAACCCTCTGTGTGATCTCCATTTCTGTGGTTCTGTTCCTGTTCTAGTTGTTTGCTTAGTTTCTTTTTGTTTTTGTTTTAGGTGTGGTTGTTAATAATTTTGAATTTGCTGTCATTTTACTATACATGTTTTTTATCTTCTTTTTCTTAGATAGGTCCCTTTAACATTTCATATAATAGGGGCTTGGTGATGATGAACTCCTTTAACTTGACCTTATCTGGGAAGCACTTTATCTGCCCTTCCATTCTAAATGAAAGCTTTGCTGGATAGAGCAATCTTGGATGTAGATCCCTGCCTTTCATGATTGGAATACTTCTTTCCAGACCTTTCTTGCCTGTAAGGTCCCTTTTGAGAAATCAGCTGACAGTCTGATGGGAACTCCTTTGTAAGTAATGCTCTCATTTTGTCTTGCTGTTTTTAAGATTCTCTCCTGATCTTTTACCTTGGTTAATGTAATTATGATGTGCCTTGTGTTCTTCTTTGGGTCCAACTTCTTTGGGACTCTCTGAGCTTCCTGGACTTCCTGGAAGTCTGTTTCCTTTACCAGAATGGGGAAGTTCTCCTTTATTATTTGTTCAAATAACTTTTGCACTTATTGCTCTTCCTCTTCTCCTTCTGGTAACCTTATAATTTGGATGTTGGAACATTTAAAGATGCCCTGGAGTTTCCTAAGCCTCCCCTCTCTTTTTTGAATTCTTGTTTCTTCATTCTTTTCTGTTTGGTTGTGTCTTTCTTCCTTTTGGTCCACTCCATTGATCTGAGTCCCAGTTTCCTTCCCATCACTATTGGTTCCCTGTACATTTTTTTTATTTCACTTAGTGTAGCCTTCTTTTTTGCACCCATTTTGCGGCCAAATTCAACCAATTCTGTGAGCATCCTGATCACCAGTGCTTTGAACTGTGCATTTGATAGGTTGGCTATCTCTTTGTCGTTTAGTTGTAATTTTTTTTGAGCTTTGATCTGTTCTTTCATTTGGGCCATTTTTTTTTGTCTTGTTGCTCCTGTTACCTAGTGAGGGGCAGAGCCTTAGGTGTTCACCTGGGTGGGGCAACCTAGTTGCTGGGTTGTGATGCTATATGTTGGACAGGGGTCCAAGAGGGAACAATGGCGCTTGCTCCATTCTCTGCCAGATTTCAGTCACTTCCCCTGTTTCCCACCAGCAAATTGGGCCCTTCTGGTGCTGATTCCCATGTGGGTGAGTTTGTGTACATCCTGGGACCCTATGGGTCTCTCCGACAAACTCTCCTGTTAGGCTGTGAGTCTCTCCCGCTGCCTCAAGCCCCACAGGTGTTTTCAGTTGGTGTTTTGAGGCTTTATTTCTCCATGCTGGGACCCTGGGTTGTGGGGTCCATCTTGCTCTCCAGTTTCGCCTGGTTTATCTGCTCACAAATGTGGGCGGGCCCGGTCTGCCAGTTACCTTTCACGCTGCATGCCTCCACAATCCGCTGCCTTGCTGGGTCCGCAAACTGCCACTTTGCATGCCGGTGGTCTGCCAGCTGCCATGCTGTGAGTCCTCTCCATCCTGGCTCCCTGACTCCGTCCCTCTTACCAGTCTGGATGCATGTATGCGCTTTTACCCCTTGGTTGTTGGACTTCTTCAGTACTGGTTGTTTTTTTGTTTTTAAGTTGTTGTTGTCCTTATTTTGTGTGTGAGGAGGCACAGTGTGTCTACCTGCACCTCCATCTTGGCTGAAAGTCTATGTATGTTTTTATCAGTACCATGCTGTTTTGATTACTATGACCATATAGTATATTTTGGTATCAGGTAGCTTGATTTCTCCAACTTTGTTCTCCTTTCTTAATATTATTGTGGCTATTTGGGGTAGTTTATGGTTCTATATAAACCAGTCTTTATGTACCTTTCACTCTAAGTTAGGTCTCATAGGTGGCAGATATATGGGTCTTCTTTTCTTATCCATTTAGCTACCCTATGTCTTTTGAATGGAGCACTTAGGCCATTTACACTTAATGTGATTATTGATAGACATGTATTTGATACCACTGTATTCTTTATAACTATATTTCCCTTCTCCTTCTTCTTCTTCTTCTTCTTCTTCTTCTTCTTCTTCTCCTTCTCCTTCTTCTCCTTCTTCTCCTTCTTCTTCTCCTTCTTCTCCTTCTTCTCCTTCTTCTCCTTCTTCTCCTTCTTCTCCTTCTTCTCCTTCTTCTCCTTCTTCTCCTTCTTCTCCTTCTTCTCCTTCTTCTCCTTCTTCTCCTTCTTCTCCTTCTTCTTCTTCTCCTTCTCCTTCTCCTTCTCCTTCTCCTTCTCCTTCTCCTTCTCCTTCTCCTTCTCCTTCTCCTTCTCCTTCTCCTTCTCCTTCTCCTTCTCCTTCTCCTTCTCCTTCTTCTTCTTCTTCTTCTTCTTCTTCTTCTTCTTCTTCTTTTCTTCTTCTTCCTCTTCTTCTTCATGTTCATCTTCTTCTTCCTCTTCTTCTTCTTCCTTTCTTCTTTCTTCTTTTGTCTTCCCCTTCTCCTTCTTCAAAAGACCATTTAACATTTCTGTAGTACTGGTTTGGTGGTAATGAACTTCAGTTTTTTCT
>CM052543.1:38555353-38570987 GCA_028533065.1 Trachops cirrhosus
GTAGTACTGGTTTGGTGGTAATGAACTTCAGTTTTTTCTTATCTGAATATTACTTATTTCCCCTTTAATTTTAAGTGAAAACCTTGCTGGGCAAAGTCATCTTGGTTGTAGGCCCTTACTTTTCATCATTTGGAATATTTCATGTCAATCTCTTTCTGTTGAGAAATTATCTAACAGCCTTATAGGAGGTTCCTTGCAGGTAACTGACTGTTGTTCTCTTGCTGCTTTTAAGATTCTCTTTTTGTCTTTAACCATTGCCATTTTAATTATGATGTGACTAGGCCTACTTGGATTGACCTTGTTAGGGACTCTGTACTTCCTGGACTTGTACTTCTATTTTCTTTGCCAAGTAATAGAACTGTTCCATCATTATTTATTCAAATATGTTATCAATTCCTTGATCTCTCTCTTTTCCTTCCTGCACCCCCATGATGCAAATATTGCTACATTTGTTTCATGTTGTCCAGAGGCTCCTTACATTGTCTTCATTTTTTGGATATTTTTGCTTTTCTGATTGGGTGTTTTCTGTTTCCTTATCTTCCAAATCACTGATTTGATTTTCTGCTTCATCTGCTCTGCTCTTAGTTCCCTGTAATAATTTTTAAAATAAAGTAATTTTTTTTATTTCAGTTAGTGTATTTTCCATTTCTGACTGGCTTTTTTTATGGTTTTCATGTATTTTTTATGCTGTTAAAGGTCTCACTTAATTTCTTGAGCTTCCTTATAGTCATTTTCTTGAATTCTCTATTTGGTGATTTGCTTGCCTTCATTTCATTTACTTATTTTCCTGGAGATTTCTCCTGTTCTTTCATTTGGGCATGTTCTTTGAATCCCCATTTTGAATGCCTCTTTGTCTTTGTTTCTCTGTATTAGGTACACCTGCTATGTCTCCCTGTCTTGGTTGGTTGGTCTTATGTAGTAGGTGTCCTGTGGGACCCTGTGGCACAGTCTCCTTGTCTGACCTGGTAGCTCAGGACTATTCCCTTGTTGAATTATATGGGTCCTCCTGTTGTAACTGAGTTTTGATTGCTATTGGCCCATTTGCATGAGGGTCTCAACTCCCTGGCTGGCTGACTGTGAAGATTGATCCAGACCACAGTGTACGATCTGCTGGGTGCTAATCACCTGAAGCAGAATCCATCTCAGCTTGGTCTGGTGCCTTCCAAGATCTTCCTTTGCATATGCCACTTTTGAAGCTAATCGGATCCTACTCTGACAGTGTCTTTAGCCAGCCACTGAGTATGTTGATTCTAGAGTGTCTTCTCAGGTGCAGAACAATGTCAGATGCTGCCTGTGATTGGCCCTGGGAAACCATTTTGATGCTATAAAGTGATACACAGTTTGTTGCTGCTTCTGTTGGGCTTGTATGTGCCATGGAAGAACAAAGCTGCACACCAAGGCTGACTTCCACTTGTACTGAGCTGAGGGCAGGTCAGCAAAAAGCCTAAGGCACACAGAGATCTGTCTCCCTTGCCTTTGACTGCCAGTTGATTGTTAGGCTCTGTCACTGAAATAGCTGTTTTATGGCAGTACTCCAGTAGCATGAGGTAAGGACTCAGTAAGTCATCATGTAGGGGTGAGTGGTATCATCACTTGTTACAAGTTCAAACTCAGTGCCAGTACTGGGTCTGAGACCACTCATCAAATGTTCCAGGGTATATCAAGTCTAGTTGCTACTGCTGGGTGCCCACAGATGTTTGTGGTGGGGTAAAGTCTTGGGGAATCATCAGAGTGAGGCCAGCAGAGTTTATCAGGCCCGAACTGACCAAGATTTATCTATGTGAAAGGAAGAGCTATGCATTAGTTGTGCCAGGGAAAAATATTCCCTGTCCTAGAGTCATACAACTCAGTCTATCCCAGATTTTGCCTAGACCTAAAGAGCCCAAGCTCAGCAGAGTAGGTCAACAAGCATTTGGGAAGTTAGGGCTAGTGGATCTCCTGTGAAGAAGAGGTTTTGACCAAACCTGCAGAAATGTGTTTCAGGGGGAGGAATGGCCCGAGCCCTAGAGCCGCACAACTCAATCACTGACAACCCCTGGGTTTGCCCAGACCTTTATAGCCTGGCCCAAGCAGGTGACTCTTTAGGAGGGAATGAGCTCTGCAGGGTGGGGCTATTGCATTCTCCAGACTTATGCTGTAAGGAGGGGAGTGCTCTACCCAAGAAAAATAGTGTCTGTGGTGTTTCAGAGTTACTCAGCACGGGCATCCTGGTGGTTGTGCCTGTAGCTCTCTCCCTAGAGCTACAAATCACAGTCTTTCCTCATATGACTTGAGTCCAGTCTCTTCTTTCTATGCTGGAACCCATGATGAGTGGCTGTAAATGAGATTTTGTGCATTGGTCTTTCAAGAGGGTGCCTGTGTCTCTGGCAGGCTCCTATTTTTCCCTGGTGGACAGAACTCATGCTGATTTTTCACAGCAGATGTTGTAAGAGTGCTCCTTCCATGATCTGGTTCTCTGGGGTGGGAAGAATGGCATGGGGTTGAGATTCTGCTTTTGTCAGGGGGAACCTCTGCAGCTAAGGTATCGGTCTGGAATCTCAGTCATCTCCTGTGGAGTAGGCCAGCCATTTTCATGTCTTCTACCCTTCCTACTAGTCTCAATGGGGCTTCTTCTGTAAATCGTTGATTATAAGGCTTCTCTTCAGCTAGTCTTCAGTTGTTTTTACAGTTTGATTGCTCTATATTTTAGTTGTAATTTCTGTTTGGCCTTTGAAGGAAGTAAGTGTAACTTTCATCTACTCCACCACCATCTTGGATCTCTCTCTCTCTGTACTGCATTTAGTACTATCATTATTTTTCATTAAGCCATTCTGAAATATTAAAATATTATAGTGACATCTGATTGTGGCTTTAATTTGCATTTAACTAATAATGTTGAGATGTTTTCAGTTTTGTATATGGCATTTGTGTGTTTTCTTCAACAAAATGTTTGTTCATATCTTTTGCCTATTTTATAATTTTATTGTTTGTTTTCTTATCTTTGGGTTTTTAGAGTTCTTAAAATATTCTCAATATTATTTTTGTTGGATACATTATTTGTAAACATTTTCCTTTAGATTGAGCTCATCTTTTTTTCCTAACAGGATTTTTGGCATGTCAAATTTCAGATCAAGGTGGAAGCAAGGTTGGTTTATTCTGAGGCCTGTCACTTTGATTTATAAGTAGACATCTTCTCCCTGTGTCTTCACATGGTTTTTCCTCTGTTCTCAGTGGTGTCTCTCTGTGGGTCCCCATTTTCTCTACCTGAAAGGACACAAGTCAGATTATATCAGGGCCCACTCTAACAGCTTCTTTCTTTACCTTAATCACTTTATTAAAGGCCATATCATCCATTATAATCACATTATGAGGTACTGAGGATTAAGAGTTCAACATATAAATTTTTAGGTATTGACAGTTCCGTATATAACATCTAATAGCCAGTTGGTTATTCTACCATAAATCATCTGACTCTCTGAACTAAATTAAACATTACTTTAATTATAACAAAGCATGCTAACAACCAATGTATTTCTTCAAGGATAGGAAATTTGGTCTCCTGTTAATATGTTTATTTTCCCCTAAAACTGGTAATAGGCAGGGTGATTTCTGTCAGGGTTGGAAGGAAAACTATAGATGTTATAATCCCTAAGATTAAAGGATGGGGTATGATTGCTTGAAGTATTGTGCTATAAGTATGTTAACTGTATTTCTATTTTAAAAATTCTGGCAAGATGAACTTAAGAAAGAGTGTTTGCTGCAGATTATGGGTTTATGTTTGGTAATAGGTTAGGTTGACAAGCTTTTATTATATTGACTCTATTCCATTTAACTTTCCACTCTTCAACTAACTTTGAGATAAACCAAGTAGAAAATATAATCAGATTCAAAAGACTTATGGCAAAAGATGTTTAAATTTCCTCATGAGAGCAACTGGAAAAGATGTGACCTTAGAAGTAGATGTAGAGGATAAATGGTCTCCCATAAATTATACCAGCATCTCCTAGGGCCATAAAGATAAGTGCTCTGATTCCTCTGAGCACATAAAGCTGCCACCTGAGGCTCTATTAGCTGCAGACCTTGTTTGGAGAAGATGCTTTAAAACATTGGGGAGATCCATTAAGCATTCTATTTCCTTCACAGGAGGGGATCAGACAGAGAAAATATTCCTTAAGATTCCAATTTGCTGGAAAACAAAGAACTCTGGGAAGATGGTTTTTTCATTAATAACCTAACCACCTTTGGAAAAAAAAAAAGCCATGTGATCTGATTCTTTAGACAGAACCCAAGAACTCTGTTCCTCGCACTTGACAACCAAGCTTTGGTACATGTGAGTATGCAGAAACATCCAGAAATATAGAAAGAGGGTATTACGAGACTTTTCTATCAGCTTTCTACAGAGAGAAGATGGGGGAAGGATCTCTACAGCCCGTAGCTCTCAGTGAGTGCTCAGATCTGGGCCTCAAGTTGATAACACTTGGGAAGAGATTTGGTCATGAGCACATAAGACCTGCTGTGACCTGAAGTATGAATATAGTTGGCCCTTCCATATGTCTCCTGTGCTCTCTAAGGGATAAACACAGAGGCATCTCCTATTCTGTAAGACATTTAAATGAGGTAGAGAGGTTATAACTGTAAATGTTTGACATTCTTAACTATGAATTCTTTCTCTTTGCTCTATCCTCAAGCTTCATAACCTCTTTCATTTCCTGTGGTCTTTCCTCACCTTTATTTTCTTTTCCATAAAGGTCTTTCTTAAAAATCAAGAGAAGTTCCTACTTGAAGATGTGGATTTCCCAAAGCATGAAGTACAGGTATATTTGGATAGAATTCTTGGGAATAGGCAATAAGAAACTTAGTTGAAAATTTTTGCCAAAATAGAATTGATCCTTTCTACTTTGGGTAGCATTCTCTGTAGTAATTTACTACTTGTACTACATATTCTTTTACAAGAAGAAATTCTTCACAAAATTGCATTAGAGTTTAGGTTGATGATCATTGCTGACAGGTCAGAGAGGTAAGGAGAATGAAGTCGTACTTAGAGAACATAAGAAGAGGACGAGATATGTGGGATTATTTTTGCATCTACTGACTAAAGAATAAACATCATTCATATTTCCAATAAACACTAAACTTTGGTTTATGCTTCTCACACTTGGGAGCAGAGTATGGAGAACTAGAAGTGATTCCATCAATTTTCCATCCCTTAGGGTCAGGCTAAAAGTGCTGAATCATTGCCTCATGCCCAGATGTCTGGCACTTCAGCACTGCTGAAATCTTGTAGCTGGATCACATCTATACAGATACAGAATAACTTCAAAAAATTGTATTCAAATATTTGAAAGCCTTTAATTTAAGGGGGGAATACAACTAGACAAAACTGTTCTGCTATGTGTTAAGAAAAAAAGTAAGACATGCATTTGCTTCCATTCAGCCATATTTACTGATGACTCTTAATTTCCTACCAAGTAAGTATACATTTCCCTCAGACTTCCCCTTTTGAGTAAATGACTTAACCATTCTCCTATTTGCTCAAAACAGAAATTTAGAGTCAATCTCATTGATTATTTCCCTCATTCCTATTTCTAATATATCAGCAAGCCTTGGTACTACTTCATAATCTATCCATTTCTGATTAAATTTTCTTTATTTCCACTGCTACTGGCCTAGTCAAATAACCATAACTCCTCACTGGGAGCATGACAGTAACTTCCTAACTACTTTCCTTTCTTTTATCATGCTAGATTATCACTCTTTACATAACAGTCCAAGTGATAATTCAAAAATGTATTTCATAATGCCATCATTATCTCCTCTATTGTGATTTTTAAACTCTTCAATGTCTTCTCATCATATTTGTAGTAAAAATGAAGTTCCTCATGTTATCTCTTAGACCTGTGAGACCACTGCCTGGTCTCTGACATTACTCATTGTCCTACTATCTGCTTGCCAAGCTCTCAACATGCTAATTTTCCCCTATCAATGAAGTAATTTTTTTCTAGGTCTTCATATGGCCAGTTCTTCTTTGTTATTTAGGTTTCAGGTCAAATGTCAACTTCTCAGAGATGCAGTCCCAGATCACCCAAACTACTACACTAAACTCTATGCAATACCACCTCAATCAATCTCCATTGAATAGTGCTGTTTTATTTTGAAATTGCATTTATATTTATCTAAATTTTTCTCAGTGATTTTCTAACTTAATTTATGGCTGAAAAAATCAGGGACTTTTTCTTATCAATGAATTCCAGTGCTTAAAATGTTATGCTTATTACAGTGGGTAAATTCATGTATATGTGTGTAATTGTACAAATATATATGAATATATATGTATACATACATATAGACATATATGTACATGTTTGTGTATACATGTATATACGCATAATGGAAGTATAAATGTGTGTATGTATATATATGTATCATGTTAGGTACTTTGCTAGGTGTTGAGCAAGTCAAATAAACTGTGGTTTCTGTATGTGGTTTCTGATCAAACCCATAATCTAGTAGCAGATGAGATGTTAAAGCCTTCTTAAATTCTTCTCTCTACTAACAGACAACTTTCTCTGTAAGTAGCAACGGAGCTCTCATTTAATATTGCATAGGACAATTCAGAAGCCTATGGCTGGATATAAAAAGAAGGAGATAAAAAAGATGGTACTTAACACAAATGGAAACTCAAAAAGAAGAAATCAGGTTCTGGGGAGTTACTGTGGTGGGCCTACAAAAATCATGAGGAAAGAGAAAGAAACTCCATAGAAATAACAGATGATAAATTTTTCAAATTGAAGGAGAAACTATTATGAGCTATGTCCTTGGCTGGCGTAAACATTTGTTTTATCCCAATTGTCTGTGATCACCTACCTTCCAATTATTCTGGGCTAATGTAGTGAGTACTAAGTAGTTCTGTCATGTTCAGGAATAAACTAATACACACTTAATGGAAACATTTTTTGTTTTGTTTTCTCATCACCAATTTATGCAACTTAAAAGCAAAGTGTCTTTTTTTCTTTTTTTTTTAAATTTTTTATTTTAGTTTATTCAGTACAGTTTCTATCCTTTATTCCCATTCCAGCCCACCCACCTATTCCTCCCCTCCTCCCTCCCCTTTCCAAACCCCCCTAGTTTAGTCCATGTGTCCTCTATATTTGTTCCTGTAAACCATTCCCTTCTTTTTTTCATATTTATCTTCTTAGCAACAGTTGTAGTAACTCAGTTTTTCATCCTACACTTTCCTGTTAGACTCCTGAATCTGTTGTTGAGAAGCCAGAGAAATCGTGCATATGCAGAATAATGTGTGTTAGGAATCACTACTGTGAAGTCAATTATAGCTTTGGGCAGTAGATTTGAGTCAGGTAAGGGTTAGTAGGTTCCTTGAAATCCCTCATATATAGATTCTTCTGCAAAATCTGCATAGTTGATGGAAATGGTTTCTAACTTATAATATGCATAAAAAATTTCCTGTGGAGGTTGTTAAAATGCAGATGATGATATGAAACTCCAAAAATTTGAGTAGGTAAGGGATGGTCCCTGGAATATGCAAAAGATGTGTTCTTAAAATAGAATAGACTGTCCTAAAAATATGTTTTGAGAAACAATGCCTTATACTGATGGTATTACTTTTAAGTGAGAATTCTGAGACGATATAGTTGGAGTGCTACCTTGAATGTAGAGCTACATTTCTGTGGTAATAACTGAGAAAAAAAGAACACTTCTTCTGGATCAGCCCAACATGTGGCCCAACAGCAGCTCCAGTTCCTTTCTGCTGACTGGTTTTCCAGGCTTGGCGGCAGCTCACCACTGGATTTCCACACCCTTCATTTTTGTCTACATCTGTGTCATTTTTGGCAATGGTACTCTCCTTTTTCTCATTAAGGCAGATCACAGTCTTCATGAGCCTATGTATTATTTCCTGGCCATGCTGGCAGCCACAGACCTAGGGCTGACTTTAACCACAATGCCCACAGTACTGGAAGTCCTTTGGTTGGACCACAGGGAAATTGGAAATGTAGCCTGTTTTTCTCAAGCCTACTTTATACATTCACTTTCCTTTGTAGAGTCTGGTGTTTTGCTTGCTATGGCCTATGATCGTTTTATTGCCATTTGCAACCCTCTTAGATATAACTCTATACTCACTAATACTCGAGTGGTGAAAATTGGGCTAGGGGTTCTGATGAGGGGGTTTGTATCTGTTGTCCCCCCAATATTACCCCTCTATTTTTTTCCATATTGCCATTCTCATGTCCTTTCCCATGCATTCTGCCTTCATCAGGATGTCATCAAACTGGCCTGTGCTGACATCACCTTCAATCGACTGTATCCAATTGTGCTTGTTGTCCTTATATTTGTGCTGGATTCTCTGATTATCCTTATCTCCTATGTGTGGATACTCAAAAATGTCTTGAGCATTGCCTCCAAAGAGGAGCGGGCCAAGGCCCTCAACACTTGTGTCTCCCATATCTGTTGTGTCCTGGTTTTCTATGTCACAGTGATTGGATTGTCTCTAATTCATCGATTTGGGAAGGAGGTTCCACATATTGTGCACCTCATTATGAGCTATGTGTATTTTCTCTTTCCTCCACTAATGAATCCCATAATCTATAGTGTCAAGACCAAACAGATCCGGAGTGGAATTCTTCACCTTTTTACTACCCATAGAATTAGAGCCTGAACTCTGACCATCATAGTCTCTCACACAAGATGTGGGAACTCTGGTTTGTGGGAGGGGAGTAAGGATGTTTCATATCAACTACCCATGGCCATATTTCTGCTAAAATAATTGTCAAAGTAGAGCTAAAAATTATTCCCAAGTAGCTCTTTAAGCCCCGGTCTTTGAACTAATATAGTTTGTACAATAAAAAAAGATTCTGTATACTCAATATCTCTGCCTGTTTGTCACTCAATTTGTGTGCTAATAATACTTTAGGTATTAATAATAAATGTGTCTATTATGTAACTAACATGTATTTCTTTGGAGTTAATCAGGTGGCAGGTAAGAACAGAGTTATATAAAATTATGAGTTGGTTTGCATGAAATAAAGTTTGGTATAAATACATACCCACTCCAATGCCTAACTCCCACAGATTCCCCCACAGATATCCATACAAACTGTGGGAACCTATGTTTGGTAACTGAAGCTCAGAAATTTCCTTGAAAAAGAACTACGAATTCTTCCTTAAATGATATTGTAAGTACTTGTCATCTCAACATTCTCATTGATACCTTCTTCCTCCATCAAATTGATCATGACTTTGTTTTAAGACTTATGAGCTTGTGCCCTGGATGGTATAGCTCAGTGGATTGAGCACGGGCCTGCAAACCAAAGGGTTGCTGGTTCAATTCCCAGTCAGGGCACATGTCTGGGTTGTGGGCCAGGTCCCCAGTAGGGGGTGTGTGACACACTACCACACATTGATGTTTCTCTCCTTTCCTTCCCCTCTCTCTCTCATTGAAAAAAAAAAAAAAAAAAGGACTTATAAGCTTGTTTATTCCCCAACGCAAAACCTACTGATGAAAAAAAAATGTGATTAGAAAAAATGTGAATCAATGAGAAGAAATAGACATGGACAGTACCTTCTTTCATCTTTGTCCTCATTACTATCCTACCATGTCAATCTTTAGCTCTGATGTTGGTGCCATCTCCAGAGAACCTACCAGAAACTAACTGGTCTGCTCTGTCTGAGTGGAAGAGGTAGTAGTCTCCTCTTCTTTCCTTTGCTATGAACAAGGCCTAAGGGACTGATGAAATAGGCTTTCACATATTTTGGGCAAAAATACTCACTTTCTATATGTATCCTGACTTCATTTTATAAAATGTGAATGTCCGAAGAAATAAAATAATATTATTTTTATTTGATTGAAATTTTATGATGAATTAGGAAGGAACCTGTGACTGAAGTTAAAATACCCTCAAAAAGTGGATTCTGTGTCCCATTACATCTAAATCAGAGGAGGGAAAGAACCATGTGAGCCAAGAGATAAAACTACATAGGAGATGTTATTGATGTCATTGGTGCTTTGTCCAGATCACTTTACACAACTGTACATCTACCCTTTGTGCCTGTGAGTATTGGCTGCTCATTGATAAGAACCTTACAACTCTGATTTCTTTCCTATTTTATCAATAAATTTAATTGTGAAAAGACAATGGTTATATAAAGAGAATAACTATTATTTTACCCATATTTATCCTTTTATCCTCTATGACATCTAAGTAACATTCTGAATACTACAAATTGAATATGGGTATGAGTGTGACGGTAAGTTATATTCTGTTTTCAACTGTCTATAAAGTTCAACATGTGTCCTTTAACTTCTACTCCACCCACAATTTATTTTATTCATGTTAATATCATGAGGTAGGCATTATTATCACTAATTTATACATGGGAAATCTAGAGGCAAAAAGTTAAATCGTTTTTCCAAGGACATAAAGTTTATGAACAGCATAGCCATGATTCAAATTAATCTTTTAATTCTAAGGCAAGTATAAATTGTATACCACTGAAATAGTCTATCTTTAGTGGACTATATTTTCTGCCTTGCACTTCACTATGCTTATAGAAGCAGTAACTACTTCCTTGTTTTCAGAAGTCTCCTTCTTCTACTATAGAAATGTTGTTCTTTATAGGAGTTGATATTTTCCATTATATCTCCAAATCCCTACTGCCTGTCAAGTAAAGCCAGTCAGAATCTTTTTCAGGATTTTTCAAAATAAAATCATGAAAGCAGTTAATGCTTTCATTGTGATAGAAGAAATAAAATGAAATCCTTAGAGTTGTTAATAATCATGTTTTCCATCAGATGAGTGATCTCATGCTATAATAAGTATGTAGAGTAAATTATAAATAAGAAAATGAAAAATCCCCAAGGACCATCAGGTCCTTTGTTCCATGATTTTGAGAAGCTCAATGGCAAGAAGGGCAATTCAACTTTTCTGATTTCATAGTCTAGTAAAATCCTCCCTTGTTATTTTGTTTAAACTATTTCAGTTGATTTTCAGTCACTTATAGCCAAAAAATATTACTAATAACTATATCATCTTAGTTAATAGATATATGAATCTATTCTAACTAATATGTAAAAATTGCAAAGAGCTATTAGATAGTTAGTTGCCCATTTCCCCAAAATACAGAAAATGAAAACTAAAGTATGGAAGGAAAACAAGTATGGCTGACCATTCAGTCAATAGTTTATGAAGTGATTTGCCCTTGTTTGAGAAATCCATTTTTATTTGAGAATAATTGAGGAAACAAATTCATTGAGAAGAGGCTATAGGGTAAAAACAGAAACAGGACAACTGGGGAGAGATCAGAGGAGAACCTCTATCTATACAGAACAAGTAGAAATAGCTGAAATCCACCTAGACAATTATTTCTCTTCAAATTCATTTCATCAATCAACATAAGCACATGATTTCCTTGGGTGTATGTTACTATCATCAGAAAATTAATTTCCTATAGATCTCATATAGGTCTTTTTGTGATTAAATGCTAGGTATTATTAGCAACCTATTTGCAACAGTGTTTCCCAAGAACCACTAACAAACATGTTTTGTATGTATATGTAGGGTAGATTTCAGAGCAGTCTAGTAGACCAACATACCAACACATCAGTGAATCTCCTTCATACAGAACAATATGATGAAGTATATAATTTAGTCTATAATCACTGAAGACAAAAAAAAACTTCTGTGAAAAGGTGATAAATAAATTCTCTGATGGGCAATTGATATGAATAAACAGAATGTAGTTATAGGAGATCTATTGTATATAAGAATTTACACTAGAAAAAAGTTTTTACAAGTTATGTCTCTCTCTTCCAAATAATTTAAAATTATACAGCACGACCTTGAAAGAATAATTTCCATAAAGATATTGAGTTTGAGTTAGAAAATGAAAGGTTGAGTGTGCTTTTCTGTAAGTAGAAAAGTCTTTAAAAACATCGGAAAAAGAATGAGAAATATTAGAGATACTCTGAAAAACCATATTATGATCAAATAAGTCAGCAGGTTATTTCCCTTCCAAATACAAAATGAATTCATTCTAGATGGAAAGCAAATGGGCTTCATTCAGTTAATTAGCAAATAATTGCTGGGTTCTGTCTCAGGAGTACAGACTTTTATAGAGCAAATTAATGGTGATGTATTTAATGATACTTACTAAATATTAAATTAGATTCTTAGAGTGAGTAAAATGTATAAAGGGCCTGGGGTCTCTCTCTGAAATTATAGAATGTAAATCAGATTTTATTTTGCAGTTTAAATCCTCAGACAGTATCATTGCTATGAATAAGCTCATACACAAAAATTCATTTTTCAGGATATTTAGGAGTTTATGTCCTGAGACAGTAGTGCTTGTCATCAACCTGACAGGTAGCAGTGACAATGGATGGTGAAGAAGCACCATAAAGATAGGTAAGATAAGGTGAACCCTCCAGAGGAAAAATTTAAATGGTGGTGTCTTCACAGACTAACGTGAAATGCTGAAGGTTGACATGCTAAAATCAAACTCCATAGAAAAAGAGAGCCTGTTAAATGTCAATGCAGGCTTGCTCAACAAATAGCAATATATCTAGGTTAAAGACTTTCCTGAATCATTACTGAAAGTATTTAGATGCTTGACTGTTACCTTGATCTACATCATATGTAATAAGAAATAGGATTGGAACCTAAGCTGTGTGGCACCAGATCCAGATCCAGAGCCAAGGATTGGTAAGTCTTGGGGAAAATATTTTAACTCAAAAAATAAGATATTTTTAATAATGTGACTACCCAAATGTGGGGGGCTCCACCCGCAGGGCCCCCCCCCGGGGGGGGGCACAGATGAGAATAAGTCTACCAAGACATGATCTGCTTGGGGAGAAAAGGTGGCCAATCTCTCAAAGGAGAAGGGCCAGGAGCCCAATGGGCTTTTATTGGGTTCATTTGCACAGGATTACAGATAAAGCTCATTAATCATTCTCAGGAAGTAAGGATCAAACAATAGATAACAAAGAACTCTGAGAGCCTATTTTGAGTCAGGGTCAGACAGCTAAAGAGCAATAAAACTTTTGAGGAACAAACTCACTTCTTGCTTAGACCCTTATTTAATTGAGAGCATTCTAAACAAAGCAGGTTTCACAGCATTGTACATATTCTTTCTTAGGCCTGATCGCCCGGGGAACCCACCCTTTCCAGCACAGGGCTGTACCACTCTCTATCATTGTTTCAGGCTTAGGTGGAGCAAGGGGAGTGAGGCAGCCAAGAGATTAGGAGACTTCTCCCAGACAGAATGAGGACTCAGCCTTTGTCAAAGCAAAGGGGTGATGGTCCATCACCTCCTTTTGCTGTAGCCCCCAAGTCCTTCCTTGGGGGCCTCCCACATGATCATGCCTGTCTTAGGTTGTTCCGCCCTTGGGGAATCTTACCCGTCATTGGCTAACCGACCAAGCATTGGGGGCCAGTTATGGAAAGAGGAGCAGAAGCAGCACTCCTGCCAGGGAGATAAGCTTTTGTCTCCTTGGTGGCTTACAGTCCAAGGTCACTCCCTCAGCCTTAGCCTTAGCAGGGGTTACAGCTTCTGAAACTAGGCAGGGCGGTTCCCAACACCCAAATATCTTTTAAACATGTAGTCTCATTAAGATTGAGCTCTGTGGCTCTAAAGGAGACAGGCATTGACTGGATGACTCTTGTTAGGAAACACTACATCAAAGACTTCCATGACATGAGGTGGGAGGTCCTTCCAAATCTGAGAGCTAACATGGCAGTGATTCTATATTGTATAGGCAGTGCAGCAGGAAATATGAAGGATGAATATGGTTTGGGGAGATGTATTCATGACAGAGCCATATGTAAACGGCTGCTTCATGAAAAAATAGACACTGTTGGTGCTTTGCCCACTTCCTCCAAGGACCCCAGACCTGGTGGCTTTGAGTGTTGATTGATAAAGACTAACAGTTTTTCCTGTTCTTTAGAGACTTGCCCTCTGCCTCACTAGGAAGTTATTCTAACCTTGAGGCATCATGCAAATGACTTTCCATTTTTTCTAGGGAAAGTAGTGTTTCCAGTAATGGTGTTGTACATAAGGGATAGGAGAGTTATGTAGGTGAGAGGCTAAATCTACCTTCTGATATATGAGAGAGCAGCTAGGAAACTTTGTAGATTATCCCAGGTGCTTATTGTTTCCATCTTATTTTGAGTTCAAAATATGGCTCTTCCAAATTGTCACCCTTAAATTTGTACTTAGTACAAAGCATTTTTAGACACAAGAACATTCAGACTCAAATCATTTACAGAGATTATCTCTTTTTTTAAATGACTTTATTTTTTATTTTATTTGTTTTGTTTTATTTTATTTTATTAATAGTTCAAGTACACTTTTCTGCCTTTCACTCCCATCTCAGGCCACCACCCCAGCCCTCCCCACTTCCCTTCCATTTCCACCCCCCCCCCTTGTTTTTGTCCATGTGTCCTTTATACATGTTCCTGTAAACCCTTCCCCTTTTTCCCTGAAATTCCCTCTCCTCTCCCCTCTGGTAACTGTCAGTATGTTCTCTATTTCAGTATCTTTGGTTATATTTTGCTTGTTTGTTTGTTTCATTGTTTAGGTTCCTGTTAAAGGTGAGATCTTATGATATTTGTATTTCACCACCTGGCTTATTTGGCTTAGCATAATGCTTTCCAGTTCCATCCATGCTGTTGCAAAGGGTAGGAGTTCCTTCTTTCTTTCTGCTGCATAGAATTCCATTCTGTAATTGTACCATAGTTTTTTGATCCATTCATTTACTGATGAGCACTTAGGCTGCTTCCAACACTTGCCCATTGTAAATTGTGCTGCTATGAACATTGGGGTGCATAGGTTCTTTTGGATTGGTGTTTCAGTGTTCTTAGGATATAATCCTAGCAGTGGAATTGCTGGGTCAAAAGGCAGATCCATTTTTAGTTTTCTAAGAAAATTCCATAATGTTTTCCATAATGGTTCTACCAGTTTGCAATCCCACCAACAGTGCACTAGGGTTCCCTTTTCTCCACAACCTCTCCAGCACTTGTTGTTTGTTGCTTTGTTTATGATGGCTATTCTGACCAGTGTGAAGTGGTATCTCATCATGGTTTTAATTTGCATCTCTCTGATAGCTAGCGATATTGAGCAGTTTTTCATGTATCTCTGGATCCTCTGTGTGTCCTCCTTGGAGAAGTGTCTGTTTAGGTCCTTTGCCCATTTTTTAATTAGGTTTCTTGTCTTCAAGTGGAGTCGTGTAAGTTCTTTATATATTTTGGAGATTAAACCCTTGTCTGAGTTATCATTGGCAAATATGCTTTCCCATACAGTTGGTTCTTTTTATTTTAAAACTATTTTCTTTATCCATGCAGTAGCTTTTTATTTTGATGAGATCCCATTTGTTTATTCTTTCCTTTATGTCTCTTGCTCTAGGGGACATGTCAGTAAAAATGTTTCTGCGTGAAATATCTGAGATTTTCCTGCCTATGTTCTCCTCTAGGACTTTAATGGTGTCACAGCTTATATTTAAATCTTTTATCCACCTTGAATTTATTTTTGTGTATGGTGTAAGTTGGTGCTCGAGTTTCATTTTTTTTGCACATAGCTGTCCAGTTCTCCCAACACCATTTGTTGAAGAGGCTATTGTTACTCCATTTTATGTTGCTGCCCCCCTTGT
>CM052543.1:38571487-38603650 GCA_028533065.1 Trachops cirrhosus
CTCAAAAGAGACCTTGCAGGCAAGAAGGGGCTGGAAAGAAGTATTCCGAGTCATGAAAGGCAAGGACCTACATCCAAGATTGCTCTATCCAGCAAAGCTCTCATTTAGAATGGAAGGGCAGATCAATTGCTTCTCAGATAATGTCAAGCTAGAAGAGCTCATCATCACCAAGCCCTTATTTTATGAAATGTTAATGGGACTTATCTAAGAAAAAGAAGATAAAAAGCATGTACAATAAAATGACAGCAAACTCACAATTATTAACAACCACACCTAAAACAAAAACAAACTAAGCAAACAACTAGAACAGGAACAGAACCACAGAAATGGAGATCACATGGAAGGTTACCAACAGGTAAGTGGGAGGAGGAGAGAGGGGGAAAGGTATGAAGAATAATTTGCATAGATGGTAGATAGAGAATAGACAGGGGGAGGGCAAGAATAGTATGGGAAATGTAGAAGCTAAAGAATTTATGACACATGGGCATGAACTAAAGAGGGGGATGTGGGTGGGAGAAGGTGTGCAGGATAGAGGAGAGTGAAGGAGGGAAAATGGGACAACTGTAATAGCATAATCAATAAAATATATTTGAAAAAAAGGAAATGAAAAAAAGTCAGTTTCATGTTTCCCAATTCTGTATTCTGAAGCCAAATGCAATACTTCCTGGAAGCAGAAAGTTGTAAATTCTGTAAAGTTTAGTAATATAAAAATACCATGAAGTCAAACAATACTTGAAGGGGCTCTGAGTGGGGTGGTCCTGTGGGTTTGCATAATAATTTATCCACAGAGAGTATTGTAATGTGAGATTTAATTCAAAAGAAGATGTCACAAATCAGGGAAAACTTATTTTTTGTTCCTCAAAAGATGATGAAGTTTGTGTCGTTAATGCTCATTTTTGTAGGTACCACCAACTTCTATTTATTTTAAATAAGTGAACACAATATGAATGGTGAATCCAAAATGAAAGTACCAAATTCTTTTCTATAATGTGAAACGTGTTTACAATAGAGATGAGAAGAAACTAGAAGACAGAGATAGAGCTAGGACTTTGGATTTCAGTTGAGATCTGGTCAGACATTTGGTTAAGCATTAGTGGAGGATTCTGACCCAGATAATGAAGGATTAGGAAATATTGGAGTTAGAGAACTTGGGTGGGAAATTTGCGGATGGTTACAAGCTGAGGATAATTCTATACAAAGACTGGGATTTCTTATTTTTTGAATGATATGGCAAAAATAATTTTGTAGTCTAGAGGTGTATTATCAAATATTGTAGCCTGTGCTTAGCTTGAGTTAGAATATTCTACAAATGTAAACTAAATACTGGATTTTGAAGCATTAGTCCAATATAATATAAAGTCCATCATTCATGATTTTATACTGATTACATTTGAAATGATAATATTTTGAATATAGCAGATTAAATAAAACACATTATTAAAATTATTTGTCACTCTTCCTTTTTTACCTTTGTTAAATGTAACTACTAGAACATGTAAAATCACATGTATGGCTTAAATTGTATTTCTAGTGGACAAGTCTAATTTAGAAAGACCTTATTTTTGTTTGTTTGTTTTAACACAGGAGTCCACCATGTGGCCCAATATCAGTGCTGGCCCTTTTCTACTGACTGGCTTCCCAGGTCTGGAGATATTTCATCCTTGGATTTCCATCGCCTTCTTTGTTATCTATATCTCCATACTCCTTGGCAATGGCACCCTCCTCTTTCTTATTAGAGAAGACCACACTCTTCATGAGCCTATGTACTACTTTCTGGCTCTACTGGGAGCCACAGACCTTGGTGTGACTTTGACAACAATGCCCACTGTGCTTGGTGTTCTGTGGCTGGATCACAGGGCAATCAGCCATGGAGCCTGCTACTTCCAGGCCTATCTAATCCATTCACTGTCAATTGTGGAGTCTGGAGTCTTGCTCATCATGGCCTATGATCGTTTCATTGCCATCCGCAATCCCCTAAGATACACCTCCATTCTCACCAATGCTAAGGTGGTGAAGATAGGTCTGGGGGTTCTAATGAGAGGATTTATACTTATTGTGCCCATAATCATCACCCTCTCTAGATTCCCCTACTGCAGATCCCATGTCCTCTCCCATGCTTTCTGCTTGCACCAAGATGTGATCAAACTAGCCTGTGCTGACATTACCTTCAATAGACTCTATCCTATAGCCCTGGTCTCATTAACTGGCTTCTTGGACTCCATGCTTATCCTTATCTCTTATATCCTTATCCTTAAGACTGTTATGGGAATTGCTTCACATAAGGAGCAGGCAAAGGCTCTAAACACTTGTGTTTCCCATATTAGCTGTGTTCTGGTTTTTTATGTCACTGTGACTGGGCTGACCCTCATTCATCGCTTTGGAAAATACGTGCCCCATGTAGTGCATATTATCATGAGCTATGTCTACTTTCTCTTTCCCCCATTTATGAATCCAATAATCTATAGTATTAAGACCAAGCAGATCCAGAATGGTATCAATCGCCTTCTCTCTTTCCATAGAACTTTATCCTGATCTCTTTACTCAGGAGGTTCTCCCCATTGAAAGATGAGTTTCTTGGTAGATTTAACTATATGGTGCCAATGTGTCTTAGAATCAAAAGAACTGGCATTCCCATTATTTTAAAGATGCAGGGCTATTGCTCTGATTTTTAGCCCCTTGCCTCATCACATCACCAATGACATTGACCTTAGTTCTTTTGCACTGCTTGGTAGATTGAATTGTTTCTTTCTGTCATTTTCTACTCTGGCAGAATCACTTACTTAATGGTTACCAACGATACTTTAAGTTATTACAGAGTCTATCCAAAGAAATGAGAATAGCTTGAGAGAGTTCCTAGCACTGTGTGGAAAACAGTGTAAATATTTCCTCTGTGCTTTTCAGTGTATCAGAGGTGATGAAGTGTTTTAGACAACAACCCCTGATACTACATGACATTAGAGTGGATCAGAAATAGAAGAGTAAGGTATTCAGATGACGAGAGGTTGTGCTGCCATGAGATTCCAGTGTGATTAGATGCCCACCAAGGATTAGTGAGAAGACTTTGTTTGAGTTCATAATTAGTGTCTTCCAACCAATGAGATGAAGACTCCAAATCACCTATAATAAAGTCCCATGTCTTGCACACGTGAAATTTTGTTTTGTGTTCTGCAATTCATAACCTCTACATATGCTTAATAAAACAGTGACACAAATTATAAGACATTATAATAATATGTTTGCAGAGGCAACATTTTATCTTTTTTCCCCTAGAATGAGGGTTTGGTGGTAAACTACCTTCAGGAAATAGTATAATTTTATAGTTTTGAAATACATAAGGTATTTAAGGAAAGATAACTTAGAGCCTGTCATTCATTTTATTCCTTGTAGAAGTCAACATGACCAGCATCTGTACATCAGCCATACATGAAGAAATGTTATGTTTTATTCATAAAGAGGTAAGGAGGGTTAGGAAAAATTTTGCACTTTAAGCAAAATTATAGAAAATGCATTGATAAATGAAATGTCAATACATTCAATCAACAATTAGTCCAGCCCTGGCTGGTGTGGCTCAGTTGGTAGGAGTGCATCCCATAACCAAAAGGTTGCAGGTTCCATTCCCAGTTTGGGAGGCAACCAATTGATGCTTCTGTCTTGTACTGATGCATCGATGTTTCTCTTTCTCCCTTCCTCTCTCTTCGTCTCTTTCTAAAAACAATGAAAGCAAGTCTTTGGGTGAGGATAAAAAATAAAAAAATAAAAATAAAAATTAGCCCATGACTTTTTTTTTAATTTGAGAAAATATATGTCCCTACATGTTACTAAGATCCCTGGGGTGATTTTCCATATTCTATAACCAAAAGATTACCTTGTAAAAAATTTACTTCTCCATTGAAAATGATTATTTACGAGAAAACCTTTACAAACTAGGGACTTGGATCCCTTCCGTTGTTGTCTGATATTGTTCTTAATTCATCCTTTTTTTTCTCATTTTAAGTTTCCTACGGATTTGATGAGAGAGAACAGTGTGTAGATCAATTAACATGTGTAATCCAGTCAGTTTGAAAAATTTTAAAAGTAGAATGTATAGAAGAACTTAAAAGCAAGAGAAAATATACACTTAAAAATTTGTCAGGCAACATGATTAAGTCTAACATAACACTTGTATCTAATTGAGTGATATCTGGAAAGGAATAAAAGACAAATCATGAAATAGACAATGTAATTCTATATGCATAAACTATTTTAAAAAGATGTAACAGTCATGATCTTTATTTTATTGTTATAAAAATATGTAAACAAAAATCATCTGTAAACTATGTAAGAAGATAGTTTGACAAATGGAATCAATTCTAATTACTATATTATTATGTATGAAATTATATTCTTTCAAATATTTTTTACCCCAAATATCCCTAGATGAAAGGAATAGTTTACACTAGATATAAAAAGCATCCAATTACCCTTAAAAAGGATAAAAATTTTAACCATTTTTATACCTTTAGACATAGTAATTTCCTTGTGTAAAATTATACTTAGGAAATAAAGAAAATTTGTAAAACAAAATGGCATCATATGGCAGAAAGAATGCGGCCTTTGAAAAAAACACTTCTGTCACTTTTGTGATCTTGAACAAGTCATTTAATTTCTGAGCCTTAGTTATCTCATCTATCAATCCAGACTAACAAAATGTACCTAGTAAGAATCTTTCTCTGAGGAGTTGAGGAAATACATATTACTACTGGTACTCATATGTTCTATTAATTATATTATACTATGACCGACCATTAATATCAGCAGAGACAAATATTTAAAAAATTTGAACTGCCACAATAATTAGGAAGGAAGAATATTCAGCCAGTAGAAAATTATTAAATATATGATGATCCTTTTATATAATGAAATAGACAGCTAGTAAGAATAATATTATGATTACACCTGAAACTAAAAATAATATTGAGTGTAATCTGTAACTTACAAATAAAGAAAGAATAATATCACTAGAAATTTTAAATAGCCTTTAAAAATTATTATATTCCTTCTGTCTTTTTCTCTCAGTTACCCTCACTACAGAATTCTCTCACAACACCAGGGACTTCAGCCCACCAAAGCTTTTATTTCTGATTCCTTCTTGTCTTAATTTACCATTAAGTAATGGTAATATGTTATTATTCAGTTCTTTAGAAACTATCATGTTAACATCTTTTTTTTTGCTTGTTTTAAGTCTATCTTAGACATTTCCTTCTATATTTTTCTGAGAAAGCATAACAAAGCAGCAAAATTACCCTGGCTTAGGCTCTTAACATTTTCCAGGCATTGTGCCAACAATTGCATAAATTAGTTAATATAATCTCTATCATCATTCTTAGTAGTATTTATTTAATCCTAGCAAATAATCCTTTCAACAACTTCTATCATCTCAATTGTAGAGATGAGGAAACTGAATTAATGACTATTTAAAAACAGTGGACCTGTAAGAAGTAGAGTTAGAGTTCACACTTGGGCAGAATGGGTCTACAGCCCAGGCTCTTAACAACCAATTCTAGTAATTTGAAACAAAGTTTCCAATCTAATCAAATTTAATCTAATTACCGATCATTCTCAAATCTCTTCTGCCCATATATTGTTTTCTAAACTCGAGGCACACATGCATAACTGCCTAGAGACTTTTCTACTTAACTACTCACAAACACAGAATGCTCTAAATTGAACGTGTTCTCTTTATTCTTTTTTCAAATCTAGAGTGCAAAACAATGTTTACTGCAAAAGCGACAAACAACAAATAATCATCAATTACTTAACAGAGTCTTTCTCTCTCTGCAATCTCCATTTGAATAAATGGAACTGCCCTCCACTCAGGTAAAATCAGAAATGCAGATATCATTTTTCACTATTATCTCTTCTCAAATTGCAAACATCTCTCCTAAATCATAGAAATCTCATCCAATTCTATCTAACCCTGCTAAGAACACCTCATCACATCCATACCCACACAATTTCTCACCCGATTATTACGATTGTATCGTACACTCTCCTCACTCTCTCTTTGGCCTTTCCAGTGTGTTCCTCATACTTTAGCCACAGCAAATTTGTAACTGATTGTCTGATGGTGACTTCAACCCCCTTACTTCACACTCATTGCTCTTAAGGTAAAGTCCAATTTCTTACACAATTTGTATCTGATGTGACTCTGATTCCATAGATTAATTTTGTGTCAAGTCTTCCCATATGTTTTTTTTTTAGGTATACCAATTTTTTTTAATTTGTCATATTTATTCTTGCTTTTGGCCTGTGCACATTTTTTCTCTCTTATACCATATTCATACCATTCTCATTGCTCCAGTTTCAGCTTAAACCATGTTTCCTCTGGGAAGTTTCCCCCAACCCCAAACATTTTTATGTGCTCCCCTTAACATGCTTCCACCTGTACAGGAATAACAGGGCTCTGGAAACTTAGGGTAAATATTTTCTTTCTAGTACCCACTCACGATTGTGCTATGTTCTGTGAAAAAAAAATTGTTCTTCATTGTAAACCTGACAAAAACTGGTCAATGATGTAAATATAATGTAATTTTAAGACAAACATTGACTGTCATGCATGTGGCTATTAAGAAATTTATTGATGTTCTCCTATATCAGAACTTACTTTACCCCAAAGAAGCAGAAAAAACAAAAATGTAATTGGAATTCATAAGTTCTAGGACCAAGAATAGAACAAATGATCCCTGGGATAAACTAAAATATGTTTGGCATTTCAAGGACACAACAAAAAGGACACATGTGGTTTTCTTAAATCCCAAAGCTGAGGATTCTGGGTGTGGGGAAGATGTCACATTAGCAAGTCCTGACATCTCTACCTCTGCCAGCATTTGAATTCCCAGTTTTCTTTACACTATGGAAAACACTTTAGAAAACACTTGAAAGTCCTAGGACATTGAATGGCCCAGCTTCTCTTAAAGAGAGGAGAGAGGGTAGAGAAATCAAGGAGTCTCCTGAGTGGCTATAAAGCTGAAATTCTGGGGAGGTGATTTCTATATACATAGCTTATTAATGAGGCCTCTTGAGGAGGTTATGCAAGGGAATCATCTGGACTAAGTCTTCAAATAGGGCAGCAATGGGACCCTGTTTCAACAAGAACTGAGAGGGTGGTTGTGAGGGGCAGAAATATGAAATGACTCTTTTCCCTTCTGATATTAGATGCAATCAAGGAAAACAATTTTTAAAAGTTTTCCAGAGGCCTCTATACAAGAACTATCGCAGCTTATGTGGGAAACACTACAGCCCAGACTTTTTCTGTCTTTTCAGTAAGTATATTAAACAAACTGTGCTAGATTTGGCTTTTCTATTTTGGACCCTTAGATTGGCATTAGGATCACTGTGAATGCCTTAAATTAAGTGTGACATTATGCACTCATTCATTTGTCTTGGCAGAAGTATATTGTTTTCATTAGATTCTAACAGCAGACTGTTTACTTATAGAAGGCATGGGTAATTATCAGTGAGACTCAGCAGGACACATCCCCAGACCCTATGAGGGCCACTCCTCCACCCCATTCAGGAGAGATGAAAGAGCAGACAAGAAGGAATAGATATTATATTGTCTTCTCTGATCAATTGTTTATTTGCACTTTATGATTTTAAGATGGACTCACAATTCACTATTTTATTTTGAGGTCCATCTTTTTAAGCCTAAAAGCACTTTCAGGGAAAGAACAACATTTGCATAATTATTATAATTTAAACCCCTATATGACTTACATGTGCTTTAATTTTAGAGATCTCCTAGGACTGGTATTTCTATCTCAGTCAGCACCATATTCATGCAGATGTAACTTCAGAGAGTTTTGTAAAACAAGAGTTAGACTCTTTTTGATTTATCCTGGTTCTGATCTACTTCTGATATTAAGGGCATCCTATGAAGGAGGGAAACATTCTTTTGTTTAAGATGCAGACCTACCTTGATGCTTCTGAATGTTTGGTGAAATAAACTGCAGCCTAAAAGATAATAGTTCTTTTATTTTGGGTTGTGGCAACCAAGAAAATGAAAATAGTGGAGATGATTGACATCTTTAGGTTGTAGAAACATTATAATGTGAGCAGTCACATAAGCAACAGCTCCTTGGGAGTGAAGTGTTGGAAGAAAGGGAGATAGAGCTAAGTGGAAACAGAGAAATAATCTGAACATACAATTATGTCAAATGATTTTGGAAAGGACAAGAGGAAGAAAGAGAACCACTGAATGGCAAAGGAGCAACAAAAATAATTGTGTGAGAATATTTAGAAGGAATGAGGACATCAAGCAGGTGCAAGAATAAAAAAGCATTTATCCCCAAAGATGGACTAGATATGACACGTTTGGAGCAGTGCTTCTCTGATATTACCATGCACTCGAATCACCTGGAAATTGCAATAAAATGCAAATTTTGATTCAGTGGTTTGGAACTGGAAAGCAAAGCTGCATGTCTAGCAAGTCCCCATACTTGTTAGCTGGGGCTGGTTTGTGGCCCACACTTCTGGTAGCCAGTCTCCAGCAAAGGGTAAACTGTTGGAGCAACAAAGCAATTAGAAGTAATGGTGATGCTTGTGTCCCATAAAACACTGACATTCAATTTCAAAAACAAAGAAAAAATGTGTCTAACTAAAAAGAGTATCCATTTTTATGATTGCAAAAAATAGAATCTATATCATAATTAAATGTTTCTAAAAAGTTAACAATCACAGCAAGAAAGAAACTAAGTACAATTATCCATTTGTATTTATTTATATTGTTTGTTATTGTTATTACTGCTGCTGCAAAAATTTTTAAACATATGATACATATAATAGTAAGAACTAATGTTTTAAGAAAAGTTAATGAAACTTTCTTTTAATTTAAAAAAATGTTAATCATCAAACTAACATGTTTTCCAATTAGGAAAAGACCAACATTCCTCATCTCAAATAAAACCTGAAAATCGCTACTAATCATAGCAATTAATTATTCCCAATGATGGAGATTGTGACTGAGTCTACCATGATATTTTACTACTGAAATATCTGGGTTCCTCAATTGAAGACTTCTAGAAATTTCTCTTTACCTGAGGATATACTATGTGGCCCAATGTTAGTGATGCTCCCTTCTTGCTGACTGGCTTCCCAGGCCTGGAGGCTGCTCATCACTGGATCTCCATCCCCTTCTTTGCTGTCTATTTCTCTGTGCTTCTTGGCAATGGCACTCTTCTCTACCTTGTCAAGGAGGACCACAGTCTCCACGAACCCATGTACTATTTCCTTGCCATGCTGGCGGGAACAGATCTAATGGTGACATTGACCACGATGCCAACAGTAATGGGTGTCTTATGGGTGAATCATTGGGAGGTGAGCCATGGAGGCTGTTTCCTGCAGGCCTACTTTATTCACTCTCTTTCCATTGTAGAATCGGGTATCTTGCTTGCCATGGCCTATGACCGTTTTATTGCCATTCGCAACCCCTTGAGATACACTTTCATTCTCACCAATACTCAAGTGGTAAAGTTAGGGATAGGGGCTTTTATGAGGGGTTTTATATCCATTATACCTTTA
This sequence comes from Trachops cirrhosus, assembly GCA_028533065.1. Taxonomy (NCBI): domain Eukaryota; kingdom Metazoa; phylum Chordata; class Mammalia; order Chiroptera; family Phyllostomidae; genus Trachops; species Trachops cirrhosus. Next base: position 38,581,046 of record CM052543.1, read on the forward strand.
ATCGTGAGTCTTTTTTCATATACATATTGCCACTCTCATGTTCTCTCTCATGCTTTCTGTCTTCACCAAGACGTCATGAAACTTGCCTGTGCTGACATAACTTTCAATAGAATTTACCCTATAGTTCTGGTTTATTTAACATTCTTCTTAGACTCTTTGATTATTCTTTTCTCCTATATCTTAATTCTTAAGACTGTCATGAGCATAGCATCTGGTGAAGAGAGAGCCAAAGCCCTCAGTACCTGTATTTCTCACATCAGTTGTGTCCTTGTCTTTTATGTAACTGTGATTGGTCTGTCATTTATTTATAGGTTTGGGAAAAATGTGCCAAAAGTGGTCCACATTATAATGAGCTATGTCTACTTTCTTTTTCCTCCTTTAATGAATCCTATCATTTACAGCATCAAGACCAAACAAATTCAACATGGCATTCTTCGCCTTTTAGCTAAACATAGATTTAGAAGCTAAACTCTGATGTGAATGATTGCCCAGGGAAGAAAGTGGGGATCAGAGATTTCTCTGAATTGAGAGCAAAGATATTGAACAAGGTCTCAAAATCTTCTGTGGCAATCTCTACTTCTTCAAATGACATTATGAGGCTCTTTAGGGGTCTGCTCTTGACTTTACTGATTTGCCATTGGTTAATTTCATGGGTTGATTTGTTTGTCATTATGCTGTGTTTTTCTCCCTAAATGCTAAGTACAGGATAAAATAGTCCTAATACTTATGGAAGATTAAGTACAATCTGATATTATGTTCTCTTGGTTTTTTAATTATTTTTTATTGATAAAACCCATAGATTTTGGGAATTGTTTTAGTTTGTTGTATACTTTTACATGTCTATATTTAAACTTTTTTACTTATTGTCCTAGCAGGGTGTTCATACTATCCTAATTTATTTGTGCTAGTATATTATGATAAATGAATCTTAGTAAGCCTTTGGTATTGTAAATATTTTCAGTTTTTGTATTTGTGTGTATATATATATAATTTAAAATATTTTGTATAAATAATTTTAATTATATTTGTTTTATTAAGATTTGAGGGCCATTTGATAAAGGTCTCCCTAATGTCATATTAAATTATTTATTTTATTATATTTTGCATAATTTCTTTTTACACATTCTCATTTATTATTATTTGGAGAAAAGTGAATCAGTCCTCAAGGGAGTAGCACTAGTTATTCAGTGAACTGATATTCTAAGTTATGAGACAGGAATAATACTAAACAAAAATGTTCTAACTGCAAGCCAGCAGGTATAAAATACTGCCTATGCAGAACACAACCCACCGGGGAGTCAAAGATCAAAGAAACTTCAGTTTATAATAATCCCTGTGACTTGTGACAAAAATGTAAAGAACAAACTGCTTTGAGGGTATGGGTCTCAAAAAAGATCACACTGAGATTGAGATAAGGGAAAGGTTCCCTGAGGAGGGTTCCTTAAGCTGAGATCTGGGGGTAGATTAGAAATTAACTCTTGAAAATAGGCATAAGGATGTTTTAAGAAGAAAGTAGTAGGCAAGGAAGTTGTAGAGATGGATCATGGAATCTTTTGAAAATGTGGCTGACACAAAGAGGGTGTTAGTTCTAAGGAGAGGTTGGGGAGGAAAAGGGTGTTAAAAGCAATAGCATTTTCTTGGCTATTGCTAGGGTCTGCACATCTAAAGTGTCCTGGGAAGCTACTGAAGAGTTCCAAGCAAGGAGTGACATGATTTCAGTGATATTTACCAATTATAAGTTCACATACTATGTGGATTCAAGTGAGACAAGCAGGAAAGGAGAAAATCAAAAAGAGAGTTCACCAGTTCTAGAAAGATACCAGGAACTAAAATTATTATGTAAAAATGAATTTAGTCAGTACATAGGAGATATATTTAAGATCTAAAATGAACAAGATTTGGGGTTCTGGTCAAGATGGCAGTGAAGATAAATGCAGTACTCAACTCCTCCCACAACCACCTCAAAATTATAACTAAACTACAGAACAACCACCATGCAGAACCACCTAAAATCTAGCTGAATCAAAGTCATATAGCAAAGGATATAAAATAGCAGCTGCATTGAGACTAGTAGGAAGGGCAGAGATGCAAAAGGGGCTGGTACCTCACCCTTGTGTGGTGGATAAAAATCAGAAGGGATATATCAGTGGCCGAGGTACCCCCTGAGGAGCAAGGAGTTCCAGTCTCATACCAGGCCACCCAAACAGGGTTCCAAATGCCAGGATAAGAAGTCCCCATAACTTCTGGCTATAAAAACTAGCAGGGTTTGAGGCTGACAGAGATGGAGTTCCTGATGTTCCTTTTAAAGGGCCCTCACACTGACCATGTCAGACTCGTTCTGAACTCCAGTGTTGGGGCAGCAGCTGGAAAGGTTCCAGGAGCATATGCAAAGGAGTTGAATTGTCTGACATCAGAATGAGAGCTGATGGGACAGCTTTCTCCAGAAAGAAGTGATGGCAGGGGCAATTCTTCCTTTGCTGAATCCTCCCCAACAAAGCCAGTAGGTTCTGTAACTGAGTCTCTATTAATCTGGCTAACATTATTTGCCCCACACTACTTATTCCCTGAGATTCACCCTGCCACCCAATTTGTAAGCCCACCACAGCCATTTCCAGTGTTTGTTTTTTTTTTTTTATACAAACAGCCTGGCTTTGTTTATGCTGCTGACATTCTTAAAATCTCTCAAACAAGCAGCATCTGACCTTGGGCATGCCCTGTACCTCTAGATAAAAGTCCCCAGGCTCAGCACTAACAGCAGCCAGCTGGCCTTGGATCAGAACTTGGCCTCTCCTGGTCATCTCCAAACCCAGCACAAATGACAGTCACCTGCAGGTCTCTTTTTAGCTCATGCCTAGTAGTCCCTGGCAAAGCACAGGGGTAGCAGACCTTGAGCTGCACGTCCCGGGAGATCCCAGAGACAGCTTACCTGGTGGCTAGCTTCAGACAATAAGGAAGCATTACCTCTCAACCACTTCCACAAGAAACACACCCAAGGGCTGGACTGAGCAGGCACCAAAGTCCTACTAAACTAAGTCGTGCTCAGTGGGGTGGGCTCCTGCACAGTTGATACTCCATGGTGGTCACTGCCAGTCCTTGGCAGCCCATTGTCCTGGGGCTAAATCCCTCCCATTGAAATGCCAACAGCAATCAAGGTTTACAAAAGGAGGGTGTACATAGCCCATGTGGTGTGGGGATCAGGGATCAGGTGATCAGGAAGGCTGTGTCACTGGACCTTACAGGATACCTACTATCTAAGGTTACTATAATAAGCCTGGGAACATAGAAGGTCCACCTATAAGAAACATAGGGAAGCTACCAAAATGAGGAGACAGAAATGTGTCCCAAATTAAGGAACAGAATAAAACTCAAGGAAAAGAAATAAACAAAATGGAGATAAGCGATCTACCATCATTCAAACACTGGGTATAAGAATGCTCAATGAACTTAGGGAAAGAGTGGATGAACTTAGTGAGAACTTCAACAAAAAGATAAAACACATAAAAGCAGAGATAGCATAAAGAAGAACCAGTCAGAAATGAAGAATAAATTAAGAAAAATGAAGAATACATTAGAGGGAATCAACAGTGGAGTAGTTAAAGCAGAGAATCAAATCAGAAATTTGGAACAGAAGGAAGAAGAAAACCCAATCAGAATAGCAAAAACAAAAAAAAAAAGAATTTAAAAAATTAGTATAGTGTAAGGAGCTTCTGAGACAACATGAAAAAAATCATACCAACAATGGCATAGTGGGTGTGCAGGAAGGAGAAGAGGGAGAGCAAGGGATTAATAACCTATTTGAAAAAAACAATGATGGAAAATTTCCTTAACCTGGTGAGGAAAATAGACATAGAAATCCAAGAAACTGAGAGACTCCCAAACAAGATGAAACAAAAGAGACCCACACTAAGATACATTACAATTAAAATGGGGAAGTTTAAAGACAAAGATAATTTTAATATAAGCAGGAGAAAAGAAGTTATTTATCTACAAGGGAGCTCCCATACAACTATTAGCTAACTTTTCAACAGAAACTTTGCAGGCCAGAAAGGGATTGGCACAAAATATTCAAAGTGATGAAAAGCAAGGACCTTCAACCAAGATTACCCAGAAAAGCTATCCTTTAGGATCAAAAGACAGGTGAAGAGCTATATAGACAAGGAAAAGCTAAAGGAGTTCATCACAGATCAATACAGTGAGAAATGTTAAAGGGTAATCTTTAAGACAAAGAAGAAGAAAAGAAAAATATGAATAATAAAATGACAATAAATACATGTCAACAATTACTTTAAATGCAAATGAATTAAATATTCCAATCAAAATACATACGGTGCGTGAATGGATAACATATGGATGACAAAAGAAGACCCTTCCATATGCCTCTACAATATACACACTTCAGATCCACAGACACACATGGACTGAAAGTCAAGTGATAGAAAGTTATTTCATGAAAATGGAAACAAGCAAACAAAAAAGATGGGGTAACAAACTTATTCCAGATGAAATAGACTCTAAAACAATGGCTATGTAACAACAGACAAAGAAGGACCCAACAATTCCACCTCGGGATTTATCTGAAGAAACCCAAAGCACTAATGGAAAAGACATATTGCATGCATATGCTCACTGCTTCATTATTTACAATAGCCAAGGTAAGGAAGCAATCTAAGTGTCCACCAATAGATGAATAGATAAAGAAGTGGGGCATGTAAAATGGAGATAACACCCTAAGAGAGAGTGAAATCTTGCCATCTGCAATAACATGGATAGATGTAGAGAAAATTATACTGAGTGAATAATACAGAGCAAGACAAATGCCAGGTGATTTCACTTATATGTGAAATCTAAAAAACAAAATAAGTAGGCAGAACAAAAACAGACTCATAGATACAGGGAACATTTTGAGGGTTGCCAAATGGGATGGTGATTTGGAGAATGGGTGGGAAGGGTGAAGGGATTAAGAAGTACAAATTGGTAATTACAAAATAGTCATGGGGATGTAAAATACAGCATAGGGAATATAGCCAATATTATTATAACAACTATGTATGGTGTCAGATGGGTACTAGATTTAACGGGTGATCATTTAGTAAGTTATATAGTGCCTAATCACTGGTTTGTACACTTAATAAAATATTGTATGTTAACTGTAATTAAAAAATATAAAAAATTAAAGTAAAAAAATTAGTGAGCTTTGCAGGTATTTTAGAAAATGTATGAAAGTAAAGTTTGAAAGAGATTAATATAAATTAAATTTCTGGAATGTTTTATTTTAAGAACATTGGTGTCATCAGTCCCAAACAATTACTGATTATGTATAAAATCCATTAAACAGATAAATTTTAATATTTTTGAAAAATATTCTGGAAATTTGAAGATGAATAAAAGTCCAAATGATAAAGTCAGGACCTATTAAAAATGACCAAAAGAAATATTTTATGCTGTTACACTAAGCTTTTAAGAGAGTATTGCAACAAAGTTAGTAAATAGTTATATATTAAAATAATTTTTAGTAGATGTGTCTTTTTGCCTGATTATTAATAATCATAGTAAAAGCTAGGTTTATGTCAGTAGGTGATGAAGGGTTAAGGGGTACAAGAAAATAGAAAAAAAATAAAGCTGTTGACATAGATCAGAGTTTCCAGTGAGTGATTTCACTAAAGTGTGTTCAAGAAAAAACATAAGCCTATTCTAAATCAGCCATCTAAACAAAACACTCAAGATAATACATAAATTATAATAAGAAGCAACTGATTAGAGATAGAAAATCAGATGCAGACATAAATATGAAGATAAAGAACTAACACTTGGATTGCTTTCAGAGCAAAGAGCATTGGAAAATGAAGTTTTGTTTTGTTTTGATCTGTTTTTCACAAAGACTTTGTTTAATAAGTTACCATAGGGCGGGGGCATATACATCCTCACAGATGGAGTCACAGATTTCTGAGGAAGACAATGTGGAACTGAAAACTTTCATACTTAATTCCTTTTTTCAAATACACCTGAAAACTAGCCACCTTAGTATATTTAAGAACAAGTCTAACAAATCATGTCTAAGAAAGAAAAACCTTTGCGTCAATGTGTGAATATGCACGCGTACATGTGTGTGCACATGCTAATGCGCACACGGATAACAGCAAATGAAAATAATTTTGTGATCATTATTCTCTACAAATAAATTCTAATTTTAAAACTTCTAATTACTCTCATAATGCAAGAGGAGTATTTTAAGTTTCGTTTTGAATCAACTTCTTTTAATGTCCTTTTAAATACCCTCTAATTTGAGTCAGGAACTCTTTGGGACCATGATTTGCATTTTATATTTTCCAAACAAAATCACTAATCACTAACCAAAAAAAATAATTTAAAGAGTTTTTCAAATTTGCAATGCACTCACCTAAGAATTCCCAGATTCTATGTAAATACAAGTATGTGTTTCTCCATGTCTTCCCATTTTGAATATTCTGTTGCCTAAACTAAACTCTTGAAGGAAAAAACTAGACAAATTTCCTGGAAGAAGTGAGTTTTCTGCTCAGATGATTTAAATAAATGTTTTCCTTGTTCAACTGACAGGAAATTATTGTCAAGGCTGTATAGAGAAAATAAAATAAAATAATTTGAGATCTAAGCATATGAGTAATCTATGCTTTGTAGGTACATCCCCAGGAAAAAAGATTAGAACTGGTGATTTCTCTGTAACAAATATTGTCTCTCTCATCCGTTAGCTAGTGATCTATCTACATTGGGAAGAGAGAACAATATGGAAAGAAATGGAATCTAATCCCTGAAATGCTTAAAATTGGGGGCTGGGTATGGCTATTTAAATCTGTATGGCTACTTACTAAAACTTTCAGGCTGATTTATTGAAGCTGGATCATTGCCCCACAAATTCCATAAGCAGAAAAATATTCCCCAGAGTAAAATGCTCAAGCCATTAATGCTGAATGTAAACCTAAATCCTAAAGTCTGGGTATCCCATGAAATCTTCCTCTGCCCCACATAATTTGTCCATGAGGCCTATAACACATCTAAGAATCTGAAAATAACCTTCCACCCCAGATCTTTCGTATTTCACTTGGCAAACTTGGTTCAGAGATTCTTATGGCTGAGGAAAGACTGACTGCAAGTCATGTTTGAAGAACAAAAGCTGTGAAAAATCTATGACTTCCATGGTGGTCACCCATTTTTGTGATAACTATCTCACTTTGATAGTTAAATTTTAGAGATGGGCTGCCTCTTTTACACTGTTAAACCTGGTGGAAGACAGCCCTGTTAAACTGGTCAAGTCCCTCTAAGTTAAAACTATTTTGACTACTGATTTTTTAAAATAGTTGCTTAAATACAGTTGTCTCCATTTTCACCCCACCATGCTTCCCTGCCCCACCCATCATCACCTCCCACCCTCGAACCCACCCCCTTTGGTTTTGTCCATGTGTCCTTCATACGTGTTCCGGCAATCTCGGGCAGGAGAACTACCATTTATAGTCAATGGATGTAGGTGGAGGACATGAGCTTGGGAATCACATGAACCTGAGTTTGAATTCCTGTATGCCACATGTGTGACTTTGGACAAATTATTTAACCTAAAGGCTCAATTTTCTCATCTGAAGAATTTAAATAATACACTGTTTCTACTTTCTAGTTATTTATTCACTTTGCTTTTCACAGTCATCAGGCATCTATCTATTCCTACTGCTCTGTTGAAATTAAGATTACCAAAGGCCTCTTAGCCAAAAACAATGAGTACATTTCACTTTTATCTTACTTGGCAATTCTGACATTTTTCCACTATTAACCTACAGCATTATGTACTATTTTAAAATTTCTTTTTCCCTGCCTTTATAATAACAGATTACTTTTGCTCTCCTCTTATATTTTACCTACTTCATTGTCCATATTTTTTGAAACCTTCTTTCTTTTTGTCCTAAAATAGAGGTTTTCTGAGGTTCACAACTTTTCTCTCCACATCTACTTTCCCATCTTAACTCATACCTAAGGTAAGATTTAATCGATCACTTAAAAGCTGAGTTTTTCAGATTTCTGTTTGCCCCATGACATATATGTGTGCATATCACAAAGCAAAAGAGTATTTGCCACCTCAGTTTCTAGACTGACTTGTTTTCGTTGACCATTCCCTGGAGTGGTGGTCATTTCCAAAACACATTAATCTTTTCTCCACTTATCTCCCCCCATAAGCCACTGCTTATTATTAATGATGATACCATGGACCAAATTCTTGGGGAAAATTTATTCTTGTTTTCAAAGGTTTTTATGAAATGGAAGTGGTGCAAAAATTACTATCACATCATTCTTCCTGAATCCCTCTTCGAAGGTGCCAGTAGTGATGTTTATAAGAGTAAACAATATTTAAAAGACTGTGGGCACATACAGATCCCATTGAATTTGCAAAAAACTAATGTTTTTCTTGTGTTTCTTTTTAATTGTTTTTATAATCAACTGCCACAAAATTTCTTGGTTATATGCAAAGAAATTTCACTTGATGCATAAATATCAGAATATCTATATGATTGTCTCCACCAGCAATGTATTTTTACATATCTGTGAGTCTTCATCTTCTTCCCAGAACTGGCTATGCAAAGTTTATGCACTCAATCATTAAATTCTGGTATTGCTTTAGTCATTCAGGTGCTCATGTATTTTTGTAAAAAATATGGAGCTCAGTGAAGTAGGCTGCTGGCTTCTGAGGAGACTTTTGTACTAGGACTCTGTCTTCCTGAATGTTTTTTTTTTTTTAAACTTCAAGAGTGACACATTCTTTTTTTTTTTAATTGAAACTGATTTTAACCTCCACAGCGGGTGATTTGTTTTTAAAGATTTTATTTATTTATCTTTAGAGGGGAAGGGAAGGAGAGAGGGAGAGAAACATCAATGTGTGGTTGCCTCTTGTGGGTCCCCTACTGGGAACTGACCTTGAAACCCAGGCATGTGCCCTGACTGGGAATCGAACCGCGATCTTTTGGTTCGCAGGCCCGCGCTCAATCCCCTGAGCTACACCAGCCGGGGCCTGAATGTTTTTTAAGGAGCTCTCAACTCCTGTCTTTTTTTCTGTTTTAAACTTTGTTCTGGTGTTACAAGTCTCACATATTTTATAGCATTAAAAATGTTCTGAGTTCCAAGTCCACTGAGTAAATCACACCCTTCCAAAATGAGTTTACCACTATGCCCATTTATTCTCATTTTTCTGGAATCTCTCATTACCTCCTTATTCAGAGGCCATTTGAGATAGAAATATTTATAACAATGTTTCCCAAACATTTTATACTGATGGACTCATTTCTATTGATTAATCATTCTCCTTAGTATTTAATTATTGAAACAAATATCTGATTGATTTCAAGAAAGAAAATCTGAATTAGTCCAAACCAGAAAGAAATACATAAGTGGTCTGCACGAAAGATAGTAACAGGAGAAATAACATAGTGGAGACAGTGATGCAGAGCCAAAGGAATAATTTGGGTAACTAGGAGAAAAGACCAGAAACATAGAGAAAAGGTGTGTGACTGACAGAATGAAAGTTGGGTGCTGAAGAGTAAATTGTTGATATTAATGTGATTAATATTGTTATTCATTATTTCAGGCAAAGACTTTGTGAATATAGAATTAAGAGTGAGACAATCTGATGCAGACCCTGGCTCTTGGGGTCTGCCACATTGTGGATGAGGCACAAGAAATTCACACGGACTACCGAGTCCTGTGGAGGAAAAGGGACAGCATGACTTTTCTCTCAAGAGGAGAAAAAGCCTCAGCCCTTGCCATGACCGGTCTTTATTTCTTTTCTGGGCACATTACATGATGGCCCTCATTGACTATGCACAGGTTTGCTTTAGGTGGTTACCTTTTACAGAAAACAAAGGAGATGATGCTGCTAATCACATCACAGAAGAAGGATATTTGCAAATGCAAAGGGAAAAGTGGTTGAACTAGTTACACTCCATACTGGGGAGGTTTAGCATGGATTTTAGGAAGTTACAGTCAGCCCTTGCTGTCTCAATTCAGAGTGAGGGAGTTTTAGGAAAAGCAAGTCTCATAGCAGTCTAGCTACATTGCAGGCCTGATTCCCCATGAGAGAACCTATCCATGGGCATGGGTCCTGTGCATCTCCGAGTGGGACCTGGCCCACACCACGCAGAATGGTCTCCTATAACAATCCACAAAATCTTATACATTTGGAAGGAAAACATTGCCTGATGATATGCTATAAGATGGAGGGGAAGAAAGAATGCTGAGTATTTAGAGGTCATAAACTCTGGAAAAACTCTTCTCCACTTGTAAAACCTACCACATGGTCCAACAACAGCACTGCTCCCTTCTTGCTAACTAGCTTCCTGGGCTCAGAGGCAATTCACCACTGGATCTCTATCCCTGTCTTTATCATTTACCTCTCCATTCTTTTTGGCAATGGCACACTTCTCTCCTTATTCAGAATAACCACAGTCTTCATGAGACCATGTGCTACTTCTTGGCTATGCTGGCAGGTACAGACTTTAGGATGACACTAACTACAATGCCCACAGTCCTGGGTGTCCTGTTGTGGGACAAGAAGAAAATTGTCCAGCATGCCTGTTTTACTCAATCCTATTTTATAGATACCTTGAACTTAATCATATATATCCATACAAACATAATTTGTAGTGCAAGTGAGGGGACAATTTTATGTCATTTGTGTTTTTTCACCTGAAATAAAATATTCAGTCCATTTAGCACACTTTAAATGGGACAAATGCTCACCCTTTTCCTCCACAGGACGTGGTAGTCTGTGTGAATTTCCTGTGCTTCATCCACAATGTGGCGGACCCCATGAGTCGGGGTCCGCATCACCTAACTTATCTGCAATATTTTATACAAGGGCATGTATAATGATCCAGTAAAAAAAAATCACTGTACATTACTGGGGATTTCCCACTTGTAAGTTTGAAATCATTGCCTTTCTTAGGATAGTCCCTGTTTTTTATCTACCTGATAAAGTAGCATTCTTTTCCAAAGCATACCTCAAATAAATAATAACAATGTATTCTCTACTCTTAAATTTCCATTAAACTTTGTTTTTATAGGAGAAACTTTATTTTGGATTATATATGTGTCTGTGTATGTAGGTACATATATATACATACATACACATATATGTATATTCTAAATGAGCATTACATGAAGCACTTACCCATGAAAACTACAACCTAGCCTTCTAATCACTTCTAGATTAACCTCATTTTAGTATATGTGGGAAAAGAGAGGTTTATTTTACACCCACAGGTGAGTCTGTCCGTTGGCACATGGCTCACACACGCTTTGGGTCAGAGATCTCCTTGGCATACTGCTGGTCACCACATGGATGTAAAATGAGTGACTTCTTTTAAGTTACTTTTGCATACTGCTCTCTGGGAGGGACTAAATTTCTCTGAACCTTGTCAGAGAAAGATCAGAGTTTAACTCTCAACATTATAATCTCATTCTTTCATTCCTACCTGTGCCCATATGTGAGCATCATGTCCTTGCTCCAACTCCCCACACCCTCAACATACAAAGAAGAATGATTCAAAGATAGTACTAATAACACTACTACTAATAGTAATAATAATACAATTGTTATGGCTGACACTATGCACAAGGCACTGCTCGTACAGAAACTCATTTAACATCCACAATAACCCTGTGAGTCAGGTACTATTGTTACCCTCTTTGTACAGATGTGGGGACTGAAGCATACAAACACGAAGTAATGTCCCAAGATTAAGTAGCTAGAAAACAGCAGAAAGGAAAATTCAACCCAGTCTTTTTTCTATTAGGAAATAATAATTAATGAGAAAACATTTTCAAAGTCTCAGTTATTTGATCCGAAATAAAATATAGTTTGAAGTAGGAGACTAGATTCAGCCAAATATTTTGGCATCTATTAATCTTTGACAACTTAGGTATTAATCATAATAAGCACAATAAATAATGCTTCATTATGCCTGTGATTTGACAATAAATTCTCATATTGTAACATTTATAGGGTACTTACTTTATGCTGGGCACTATACTAATACCACTGATGTACTAGATAATTAAGGTCTAATTTAAACAGCAGAAGGCAGACACTGCTATACCAATTTTATACTGAAGAACTTCAGACTCACAGAAGTTAATTAAATTGTCTAATGTCCTGTATAGATGGCATTCAAACTGCAGTTTGTTTAACTTTAGATATCTACCTCATACACATGACAATATTCTCCTATTTTAAAAATTATTTTCTGATTAATATGAGGATATTGAAACATAGAGAGGCAGAGTTTACTTCCCCAAAAGTCTCAAAATTAGGCCGAGCAGTTGACAGAGACTTGCAGGGTAGTAAGAAGAACACAAGGGGGCGGCAAAGTTGAACTACTTTGGTTTCACCTCCCAAACCCCAACTGCTTCCCTTACCCTCGCCCCCCACCCCCACATACACAGAGCCCTGAGCATCAACATGCTAGACTAACCTCTAAACTTTTTGTTTATGAATGAATAAATGGATGAAAGTATTGATGAATGAATTAATGAATACATGAATAAATAAAATAAATAGTTAAGTTCATGATTGTCTCTCTACCCTGTTTAAAATATGACTGTCCCAGATCTGGCATACTTGAACTTGGTTAATTTATCAGTGCCTAGGTTAGATTCTGATGTCAAAGTCAGCCAAAAGATTTGAAAACAATTTCTGATCTACACTTCATCCTTCATAAATGGACTAAGATTCAGGAGCCTCTTAATAAGGAATGGACACTAGTATCTCCTATTTCTCCTGGTCTGAGTCCCCAGCTTCTCAGCACGTTCAGTCCCACTCCAACTGCAATGGATGTTGAAGGTAGACAAGAGAACTGAACTTGGTAGATGAAGGAGAAAAGTATGTCAACCCAAAGGACACAACCTGATACTTCTCAGGTCTTCTCTAATGCTGAAGGTAGGCAAGGGTCACCTCTCTGATGGCTTCAGGGAACAAGATAAGGACATGCCTGATTTTGTGTGTGTTTTTTGTTTTTTTGTAAAATGACATCTCTATTCCGGAGGCAATATTTACCTTTAGATAGTGGCCTTTTGGGACTACTAGTTCTTTGAAGAAATTTCTATCTGAGGACAGCTGAAGAGGGAATATAGGACCCTAGTCCCCACTGCTTCTGTTTTAAGATCTTTATGGGTATAAGAAATTAAATTCTGACATCTATCCTAACCCCACCCTAGTTACATTTTTGGAACATTAACTATATATTGTCTACTGTCTACTACCCCTCAGGTGGTGTCAGAAATTCATTGTTAAAATACTCTTTAAAGCTTTTCTTTGATTTTCTAGCATGTTTCCGTTATATGACTAGGTGCTATATATGTGTTATCACAATAATTTGGGTAGTTTTATAATATTTATAGTATTGATAAAAAGGTGAGGCCTAGGGTTGGTAGCTTTTATTTCCTGAATTCATAATGGCTTTCTTTTTATTCACCATAATGTAACTTTTCCAGACACTAGCAATTTGAATTTGCACAAAACCAACAACGTTGTTGTGAAATTAAATTTATTGTCAATGCATGAAAAAACCATACATTTTTCCCACTGAGCCACTGAAGCAAGAAAAATAGGAAAAAATTGAAAGAGTAAGTTTCTCAATGATTCCTTGAATATTGTACAAAAGAAGCACCCGTTACCTGAACAGAGGTTTGGATGAGGTGGCACATGGTGCAATGACCTTGCCATCACTTGGGAACAGAGAGCACTTCGGGGCTTAGGCACACCAAAGGGAATACAGGGTAACATAGACTTCTGAGTGTTGTTCTTTTTTTTAGGGAGATTATATCTGTAGCCTGAGATTATAACCATGAGCCCTTTTTCTTCTCTCCTACTTGGCATTCAGGTCAGAATGATATGGCCTGTCCTGGGCCAGTGTGAGGCTGACTCACTCCAAGGCCCATCACTGGGACGAGGCCCTGTCAGGGCTCCGATAGCACTATCTGCAGGGCCAGGACCCGGGAGGGGCAACCTTTCCCTCCCAGTCCCTGAGCATGGTTTGCTTTTTTATGTATTTATATGGTATGTTTACCTCTAAAGAAATAACCTGGAATCTGCCTGCCCTAGCTGTGGCATGGAAATGACCTAAAGTATTTTAGATGCCATCTGTTCCTTCTTTCAAGATGAGCAGTTATAGGCAAGTGTCCTGAACAGTAAGTCAGGAACTTTGAGTCCTTGTGTGGGCATTTCCATGGCGAATTCAATCATACTGAGAAAGTCCCCACCCTTCTCTGAGCTTCAGCTTCCTCTTCTCTAAGCAGTAGACTGGAATCTATGGACCTTCTCCCAACATAGAATTTCTATTGATTAAATTCATCAGCTCTGTCAACTCTTAAACTGGGACTGTCATTTACCCCAATATTCCTGAACAAGCGGATGTTTCTTGGTCCTCTCATCCAGCTATGAAATTCTCTTCTTCTGCCAAGTCCACTGGGTGCTAGATGTGTGAAGAGATGTCCTTTTCACCCTTGTTCTTATACGTATTAGGAAAGAACTTGACACCCTCCTCACATAGCCATCCCTGCTAATTCATTTCAGAGATTCAACCCTTTTGCTTCAGGGAAGTCTTAGGCAGTAAAGAGCAATGGTTAAAAGCACAATCTCTGGAGCTAGACTGCCTGAGTGGCAGGCAACTAAGCACCTTTTACTAGCTGTATGTCAGTTCTTTTCATCTGTAAAATGGAATTTTAACAACCTCATAAGATTATTACGACATTGAATGAGTTAATAGATCCAAAGAGTTTAAAATAGTGACATATATGGTAAATACACTAGAAATATTTGCTTTTATTGTGATTAACTGCAATCATTCTTGCTACAACCCCAAATTATTTCATTCTGCATTTTGCATCTCTTCATTTATAATAGTAATAATAAAAATAACTGAAGTTATGTGCCAGGCACTTTGCATAAATTATACCATTTAATTAATTTCTCTAAGGTCAGGAAGAAGGGGTGTGGTCAGCGTGGTGGAATCAAGGGCTGTGGCTCTCTGCTTCACATGTCAGCAGTGTTTGTTACAATGCATGCAATTCGGGTTTAACAAATGTATGAATGTTTTCCTATGGAAGACCATCTTCTGAAACAGAAATTTGAGTTATGCTATGTGACATAGAATTAAAGGGCTTTTATTTTTGTAAGAACTTTGTGAAAATTAAGCTGTCTCACAAAAGCAAGGGTTCAGTGGAAAAGCCATGAACTCATCCTCACGAAAGTGTTTCACCTGTGATTGTACGAATATGATGGGTGTTTCAGAGGGGAATTTTACCCTAAGCGAAGTTGATCTTGATGACTTCCTAAGACTTGCGTACCTCTGTGAAGACCTACGCTGTTATATTTTATTCTCCGCTTTCCCGTTATGTGCACACATAGAAACACACAAGAGAAGTCTCTCCCCACACTTTTTGATTGGATTAATCAAATAATCAACTGATGTGTTGAAATAAATGGGACAGGGTTAATGGATGATAAAATCTATTCTGTGTTAAGACATTTTATATTCTAAAATCCAATCAATTAAACTACTGCTTTCTAGTGTGTCATATCTTCTTCTATTGTCACACTGACTTCATAAGATAGGCACAATTACTATCCTTGTTTTTAGATGACAAGGCTAAGTTCAGAGGAGTCAAGGCATTTGTCTAAGGTCAGACACACAAGTGGCAATGCTAGTGTTTGGACCCAGGTCAGACTGAATTTACTGCTCATAGCCCTTTGCTGCCTGCTGAGAAGTATTTGATGGATGGAACTGGGAAAACAGGGGAACTGGGCTGTGGATGAAGGAGGTGGAAATGGAGACATTAATAAGCATAGCTGTGAGAGCAGGAGTCTCTCAGAGCTTGGACTTAGGAAACACTGTGACTCACCAAACACAAGGCCGCCCACAGGGACTTTGGGAGCTGGTATGTAAGATGTGTCTATCAGAGGTTGCAGGGAGGGCAGGGCCAGGGCTAACTGCCAGCTATCAGGACCCAGAAGGTTTATAGGTCTGTAGGCTCAGATAAGTGGTCAGGTCCAGTTGACAGCTCTGGGTGGAGCCCATGAGTCTCAGGGGAGATAGATTGGAAGTTCCAGGGTGAGCGTGGGAAAGGGTAGAGAGGCGCAGTGTAGCAGCAATTTACATTCTACTATTCCATGAGACTTCCCATTAACCAGGGGCAATGCCTTAACTCCTCTGAGCTCAGTCATTATCTATAAAATAAGGATAAAAATTGAATCTATCTCATGGGGTTACTATGAGGATCCAGAGGTACACACTGTCTTAACCAGTGACAGCAATTCAGGCCAGAGCTAGAGGCGTTCTAGGGACCAGAGGTCTCAAAGAAGCAGATATGTTCTAGAAAATAACACCAACCACTGTTTAAATGTAGAGACAGACTCAAAGTCCAACATTTAATTTGGCCATGTCCTGAGATGTTGTGCAACAGAAGCCTTCTTCTCCCCTTGTAAGACAATCTTCCCAGGTACTGTGCTCGAAGTCCAGAGCTTAGCTTTAAAAGCTGAAGCACCTGAAGCCACAGGGCACAGATGAACATAGCCAATGGCAATTTTGGAGTTTAAAGAAAACCTCACTTTACTGGAAGCATGTACAATGCAAGGTTCTGAAGCATAAATGGTCCACTAAGAATCTGAACAGAAGTTAAGCAGGGAACAGGATAATTAAGGGACTCAAGACCACAGGATAGACACTTGAAGAAACAGACAGATTTGGGCCAGAGGGAAATGAAAGGGGATGGGAATTAATACTTACTAAAAACTTTCTATACGTCAGATGCCATTCCAGGGTGTTTATTTATTTATTTTTTATTTATTTTTTTTAAAGATTTTATTTATTTATTTTTAGAGAGGGAGAAGGAGAGAGAGAGAAACATTAATGTGTGGTTGCCTCTCATGTGGTCCCCACTGGGGACCTGGCCTGCAACCCAGGCATGTGCCCTGACTGGGAATCGAACCTGTGATGCTTTGGTTCGCAGCCCGTGCTCAATCCACTGAGCTACGCCAGCCAGGGCCAGGGTGTTTAAATAATTTCATTAAATATGGTAGTTCTGTGAAGTATGTATTATTGAACATTTTGTAATTCATGCTAATGATAATATATCTGATTGTTTAGTATGTATTAGACATGATTTAAGTAGATTATATGAACTACCTTAGTTTATTCTCATACTAATACTCAGAAGTGGAGGAATGTTTTTTACTGATGAGGAAACTGAGGCACAGAAATGTATGAAAATTTCCTGAAATCATATAACTAATAAGTATCCAATTAGTGATTTGAACCCAGGTGGTCTGGATGGAATAACCTGCTCAAGCTCACTGAGCTAGCAAGCAGTGAGGCTTGGATGGAGGCCTAGTTCTGCTGCTGCTGCCGAGACTGTGCTTTTTACGAAACAAAGCACCATCACAGACATCCGCCATGGACCCAAGAAACTGAAGCAGGTTTCCTTGCCCTCTACTGCCCATTTCACAGCTTAGAGATTGGAGATCAGAGTTCAAGTCACGGTTACAGACATACTTCCTCAACATGGCTACATCTCCTTAGGCAAGCTTGAAAGAAAAAGAGGAAAAAACAATTGGAAACAAGTTCAGAATAGAAAGAGGCTCTATCTTTGATAACAAAGATTGTCAAATTATAGGTTATATAGGTAGGTCCCTGATAACACTGGAGGATTATACCTGTCCTAATGACCTCTTGGCCAAGCTGTGGAGTTAAGGAAGAGAACACTTACATATTATATTCTTCTGTTACAACACAGTCCTAACCCACTGCCTCTCTGTTTACCCAGCAGTAACTTAGAAACTCAGTACCCCCCAAACACGTGCACATCTATTTATCTAAGTCTGTGTGACATTCTAACTAAGGCTGAGCCCTGAGGACACTAAACCATGCTAGGAGCAGTGCTGTGCGATAAGTCAGAAATACAAAAAATAAAACTCTGCAAGTTCCCTGCACCTCCCTTTGCAGAGCCTGAGAACAAGAGTCTTCCCAAATGTCACCAGTGTAAGACTTCTCAATGTGTTAACTTCACATGCTCTTTTTCATCTGCAAGCGAATGGAACTCAGCATCAATTTTATAGAAGGTCCTTTGCCATCAATATTGGGCTGAGTTGATGTACTTCCTCACTCTCAAAAATCAGCCATGGATACTTTTCCTCTATACTACAATGTAAGGTCTTAGATTGCCTCAGGAGACACTCACTGATCAAAGGAAGACTAGGAGAAGGGCACTATGACAAGGACAGTGAGTAAGGGAAGAGACAAACGTGAGGGTGAGAGAGAGAGAAGGTAGACCAGAAGCTGCAACATCATGGCCTATTATCTAAGTATCTCTCATGGAATTGTTTAGGGAACACTGAGTAGTGTTTCAAAATAAACTGAATCTAGTGTCAATATTTAAAGTTAAAAAAATTCCGGCACAATGAAGAGGAAAAAATTGCATAATCTTACTTGTATATAGAATATAAATAAGTCAAAAACGCAGAAGAAGAAAGTAGAAGGGTGGGAAATAGGGAGATGTGGATTGAAGGGTGCAAAGTTGCAGTTATGCAGGATGAATAAGTCTGGAGATCCAATGCACAGCATGGTGACTATAGTTAGTGATGCAGTATCAAATGTTTACTAAGAGATTAGGTCTTAGATGCTCTCATCACATACACAAAATGATAACTGAGGAAAGATATGCTAATTAGCTTTACTGTAGTAATCATTTCATTATGTATATGTATATCATACCACCATATGGTACACTTTAAACATATATACTATTTATTTAAAAATAAAGGAAAATAAAAGAAAAAAGAAATGTCTCAAAATATTTTCATTTCCAGTCATTTTTTGAAAGTAACATGTGACCCTCACAGTTATATGTATATATTTATAATATTATAACAATAGATAACAGAGCATATACTGTGTAGCTGTTTCTTTATGTAATAACTGAAATCATTCCTCATAACAACCATATGAACTAAGTCATAATTTCACCCAGTGTTTTAGAGATGTAGAGATATTATGCAACTTATTCAAGCTTGTATTAGGAACTAGATAGTTTTGGGTTCACTGGCCCCTCCCAATGTCTCATGGCAACATTTGGCTAAAGCATTGATTAGCCTATTTTATTAGGATTGGGCTTGTCTTCATTGCACACCCTACCTGATGCTTTATTCCTTTATGTGATTTTTCCTGACCCCAGAAGCTTTACTAATGAAACATCTGATGTTGAAGAGAGGAGGACAGGAGGATTGTGATAAGTGATGAAGTTTTCTTCTCTGACCATGTACTGGTAGGGCTTCTCTCTTAGACCAAATCACTCTTTCCCACTGTATTTTAGCAGTTCCATATAACTCATAAGAAGGGAGATGGAGAATAGGGATTCTCCACCATGAAAAATTCACTTTCATCTCTCCAGGCCCAGCTTAAATCTCTTTAATTCTGTAAAATCTTTTGGTCCATTCCTTACTTCCTAAAAATAACCTAGAGAATCAAATTTTCTTCTTCCCATATAAATCTTTATCAAGTGTGAAAGATAATATAATATTGGATTGTAATTGACTATTGTTTTGACCAGGACTCCTGGAAGGCAAGATACATATTCTTATTTATGATTTAAGCATTAAAATTAGTGTCTAACAATGAAGATACTCTAAGAACATTTCCTAGATGACTGTACTTTCTATAAGCTCAGCTCTCTCTACCTTCTCTAGTCTCCTCAGCTTTGACTAAATAAGCTTCATTTTCCATTTTTGTCTGAGCCTCCACTGTTGCCTTCCCATAGTCCAAGCATAGACATTACTTCCAGGGCCCCAGTCTGAGTCAGTGCCATGCTCCCTATATTCAGGATCTGCATGTCATTGTAGGCAAGGGTCTGGTGCTAGGGCAGCCATGCTGAATCATGCTGAGTCATGCTGACACTCGGGGTGTGTGGCCGTATGTTTTCCACCTTCAGTGATGACTGTTATCTGGGTCCCCAGCAGGAGGCTTGCAGGACAGATGGCAAGGAAAAGAGAAGTTTAATGCAGGACTATAACTCCACCCCAATCAGCATCACGAAGAGAAAGGGACCCCTGAAATAGAATGTGACATGTCTTAAAATATATTCCCTTCTGATTTAAAAGGTTATTTTTGGTTGTCCCAATATATGCCATAGAATTATCACTCATTACTCATCGGATATCCATCTTGCAGATCATATCATACACCTAGAAGTAAAACAGAATCTCTTATTAGTACATGTATATGGATCCTTAGTTCACAAAATATATAGTCATTAATCTAATGCTATCAGAGTAATTTGAAGCATAGGATCTTTGCTAGTGAGGTCCCTGACCCTTTCTCATATACCATTTAACCCAGGGAAGATATAAAGATGTGGCAGGGCTGGATGGCTAAAGGATTTTTCCAGCTCTCACCTTTCCAAGAGTCTACAACTGAACACCCGCTTTGCACAGAATCTTGTAGATGTGGATTGAGATATGAGCATGAAAGAGGAAGACATGAAACAGAAAAAAAAAGGAAATCATTACTTTACTTTTGTATTCTTAGGACTTTTGCAGTGTTGAATGAATGAGTGAGTGCATAGGCAAACACGCACACAACTATAAGTTCCAAGATATATATACATACATTCACTGCTGTACACGTACAAAGAAATCTGTGGAATGTTGCTCGAAGAGGTAAGGCCAACTGGAGCTAGTTAGATCAAAACATGCAGGGCCTTTGATCAGATTATTGAGTTCCAGGAGGTGATCAATTCATTTTATAGGATGTGATTGGCTCTTGAAGGCTTATTTTAACTAAAAGAAAAGCACACAAGACCAGAATGGAAACCAGAGTACTTATTTATTAATTTACATTGAGATTTATAATTATAATAGTAATTTATGTGAATAATAAATTCTTTCCTTATATCAATCAGGTAAAAGTAGAGAAAAGCTGGTGCAATCATACTAAGTAATCATCTTGCCAAACGGGTCAGATAGGGCTTATTTGTCCTTCTGCATGAGAAGGATAACCTTGGCCTGAACATAAACATTTTGTGAGGCTCAAAGCATGTCTAGACTCTAAGCCAACAGAGTGAGTTATTTTTTCTATACTGTCCTTGACTTTTCTTCCCCTATACATTTTTGTTGGCCAACTCCCTAATGATTTACACACCTCTTTTTATATAGCAGAACATCACATGAGATTATAGTTAAGAGTTTCTAACCTGGAGTCATCTGTCTCTTTCAGGAAACTTTGAGTCTTTCTTTTTTGTCACTAAATATATTTTTAATTTCAACTAATTTGAAGCATGCTATTTATTCTCCTGGCTTTCTGAATCTTGCATGTTAACTAGTCACTGTAGCCTTTATATTTTGACAATATTCATACATTTATAAACACACTTACACATATATCACAAAGATCATATTTATTAGGCATTTCTGAGGAGTTAATCATGCAGCACCATCAAACACTTCCATTTATCTACTCGTGTTGGAGATGTGGATGGGGCTTTGAAGGCAAGAAGGAAAACACTCTGGCTCTCACTGTCTTTAGTTAGGCCCCTCTTTTGCCACGGCTCTGTGTGGTCCTGAGCCCTTATCTGTGCCCACAGTTTCTGACCCTGCCCTGCTCTCACCAGCCCAAGTCCCCAGGAGAAAAACACTGGCTCTGTCTGCCTCTGTTAATTAAAAACAAAACAAAATAAATGCCTTCAATGCCACAGAAAACAGATGAATAAATAAGAAGAAGAGGAAGAAACAAAATGAATAATCAAAGAAAGAAACAAAAAAAACAGGGGCGGGAAAAGACTAGTGACATCGGGCCTGAATGAGATGCCTGTACGGAGGAGAGCTACTGTAGCTTGTTGGTCTAGAAACATATGTGGTGTTCCTTTCTCCTTCATATGCCTTGGGCTCAATAAAGTAGGTGTTGTGGGTTTTAAGTTTCAGAAAGAACCTTTTTAGGGCTAGAATTAAGAAGGGCTACAAGGGGTTGTTGGGAGGAGCACTCATTAATCGCCCCTACTAGGTCATACAAACCACAGGTTCTGATATCTCATAATTCCTCATTGCTGCTTCCATTTACACCCTGCTTATTTACCAAACCTCAAATGTTTCCTTTGCCAGAGAGATTGTTTTTTTTTTTTCAGGACACATGTTATGCTACAGCTCCAGTACTGAATGCCCAAAGTACTAAGATAGCATTCCCAAATTTAAAAAAGTCAGTAATGTATTTTAGAATTCAAAAGTCACCAAGAATTTCCCAATCTTCTCACAGGAAGATAGAATCTTAGCATAGAATTAATCTTTTTCTTTCATTTCTGAAAAATTAAATTCTTAGAATATAGAATTCTAAGCCCTATATCTAGAAAAGTCCTTTTGAATCAACCCTAAGTGGAAACTGAAATATAGTATTTATGTATAATTCATAGGAACTATAACTGAGCAAAAGTTTATAAATTTCCACTTAGGTCTTGGGTAAAAGCCCTGACATATGGACCAAAGACCTATGGTTGTGCAATAAACTTAGAGAAAGGAAAATTAAAAAGCACTGGCTTCAATAATGGTGTCATTTCTTC
>CM052543.1:38604150-38622297 GCA_028533065.1 Trachops cirrhosus
ACAGGTGCAGACTCTGTTTCATGATGAATACTAGGGAACCCAAAAGACAGTAGGGGCATCCAAACATACGGATGCTACAGAAATTTAAAGCCTGTAACATCTATGGCTACAGCAAACCAAACATACTCCAACTCCTAGCCTAATGAACACTGATTCATCTATTCTTTAGTTTGATCACAAATCCTGGTTTCAAAAAACTTCAGACTCCTAAATTGTCTCACTTGTATAAAGATATGTAATTAGGGCAGAAAATCAGGAAGGGAGCTCAGGGCAATTTCCCTAAAAGAGCCAGTTTCCTCTGTAGTCACAAAGAAATGGACAGAGACAGGGTTCCTGAGAAGCATGGAATGTAAACTCATTCTGTTATTCTCTGTGAAATCACCCTGAGGTATTGTAATTTGGGATTGAGGTCTCAATCCTATTGTAAATCTTTTGCTACACTACTCAGCTTCCTGAGGTAACAATGTATGTGTTTTGTTTCTCTTGGAAAACTAAGATGCAGAGGTTTAGTTACAAGGATAACTTCTTAAGAGAGAAAGAACTGGCTGAGGTTCCATGTCAATTGTATTTTTTTCTCTTGACCCTGTTCTTGCCCCTGTCAGCATCCTTAACACAAATATTAAGCTGTTTTGACTGGAACTCTCTCCCTATTTTGGGGTTAGCTCCTCTCTATGGGTTTTACTTGGAGAAAGAGAATGGGAGAGGTAAATGTTATCCTAGAAGATGACATGGGAAGACGAGGGTGAATGAATGAAAAATTGTGTTGACCACGAAGAAGGAGCAAACAAAGGAAGGATGTTTCGGGAACCAAACACATAATCACAAACCAGAGTACAATCTTCATTGCTGACCCTTTTCTGACCTGACTCCACCCCTAAGGGACACAGCTCAGCCTTGACCAATGATTTCCAAGTACTAAGGGGAGCCAGGGGCCAGAAGGTGAGCAGTAAAGAATAAAAGGCTACCCCTTCCAGCAGCAGACATACCTGCTTTTGGCACTTCTGCGATCTCCGTAGGCTCTCAGATCTGACATCATGGTGCATTTTACTAGTGAGGAGAAGGCTGCTATCACTAATGTGTGGAGCAAAATAAATGTGGAGGAGGCTGGAGGCGAGGCGCTGGGCAGGTAGGAACTGGGATTCAATGCATGGGTGATGATGGTGAATATGAGGATTGAAAAATTGATCAGGAAAGTCTTCTAATTTTTTGAGAGTCTTTGATTTTTTCATCTGCCATGGTTCCATTCTATAGGCTTTTGGTCGTCTACCCCTGGACACAGAGGTTCTTTGACAACTTTGGCAACCTGTCTTCTTCCTCTGCCATAATGGGCAACCCCAAGGTCAAAGCTCATGGCAAGAAGGTGCTGACCTCCTTTGGAGATGCTATTAAGAACATGGACAACCTCAAGGGCACCTTTGCTAAGCTGAGTGAGCTGCATTGTGACAAACTGCATGTGGATCCTGAGAACTTCAAGGTGAGTTCAGAAAATGTTTGTGTGCTTTTTTTTGCTTCTTTACTTCGGGATAATAATGGAAGTTGAGTCTTGTATTGATAAAACTAACAAAGATCTCAGAATTTATGAGTTATGGGGTTAGGAGGGAAGATTCCCAGGGAGAAAATCAAGGTTATCTTGACTTAAGACTGGTGACAGTAACAAGTGACAAGAAACCTGAGTTTGCTTAAAACTTTTCAAAAACTCTTGTCAAAATTGGATGTGTTTATCCTAGAGAATAATACCAGAGAATTGCAAACTTGTTTAAGGAGGAATAAAATTTGGCTTTTGGTAGACAAATTTCTATCTCAGTGAAGGAGAAATGCATTATTTTATGAGTTGCCTGATGATTAAAATTCAGGAAGAGATTTGGAGAAAACAATTTAGATAGAATGTCTCAAAAATACAACTTCTCTAAAATATGTTCAATTACATGTCGGTATTATAACCAAGTAAATCTTTTTTCTGGCAATGTTTGGAGACTAGCTGAATTCACTCTGAGAGCCCATGCAGCCCTGAAATCTTATGCTTATAGGAATTAAGCAATTGGTAAATGAGGGAGGGAGGTACGGAGGGAGAAGTGCAAATAAAAACGGTACAATGAAAGTGAAGATGGAGATCTGGTAGGGAGAATGTTGAATGGAGAGATCATAGAAAATATATTAAAGTTAGGGACTAGCTTATTTGAGTTTATTGGTTAGTACAACCCTTACAGCAGTTTCAGGTGTAAAGTTGGCAGGGTGTTCAGGTATTAAGCCAGCATTCCCTACAGTTTATTTTGGAAACTTTTACTCAACATTTTCTCTTTCACCTAACAGCTCCTGGGCAATGTGCTGGTGATCATCCTGGCTTGTCATTTTGGCAAGGAATTCACCTCTGATGTGCAGGCAGCTTGGCAGAAGCTGGTGGCCGGAGTTGCCAATGCTCTGGCCCACAAGTACCACTGAATCCTCTTTCCAGTTCACCAGTGCCCACTTGTGTCCCCATCACTTTTCTTCTGAAAATGGGATCTGGGATTTGGTGTTGACAGCACATCTTCTGTTTAATAAAGTACATTCTATCCAGTAATCATCAATTATACTGTATCTTTTCCATCTTTTTCTCTTGTGTTAGAGGAGAAACATGGGAAGAAACAGCTCTTTTGAGAAGTGTGCATTATGGAAGGATTCTAGAGGGTCTGGGAGGATGGCAAGACGGGGAAGTTTTCCATAGTTGGGAAAGGGTTAATTAAGTGGGCATGGATTTACACTGCAGTGTGACAGAATTACTGTAGAGGGCAAAGAAGAAGGTGGTAAGCAGTGCCTAAGGAAAAAAAGTAGATTTGTAATCATGTCAGAGTTCAGACTTTGAGTGGTGGGCACACAATGCAATATACAGATGACAACTCATAGAACTGTGCAGTTGGAACCTATATTATCCTATCAACCCAATACATTTAACAAAAAAATAAAAAAAGAAAAGAAAATTGTAGGGATCCAAGATCTAAGCTTTGGTTACTATTTCAATTTGTGCTAATGGACATCTTGAACCACACAACTTGTTATATGTCTTGTGAGACAGAATTGGAGATAAAAGGATGAGTTGAAGGATGGCTGGGACCTTTCCAGAAAAAGTCTTTATTCACCAACAATAGCCTGCATATTCCAGAAGGGTTTCACTGTCTCACTGGGGAGCCAAGGCTGAAACACATGAAATCACTGTGCATTATCTTATGATTGAATGCAACATGCACAAAAACTAAGTTAAAGTTAGGATAGCATGTGAATTTTAAAGCAAGAGAAGGGCCAGGCCTTCATATGGGAGTTAAGATACTATCAAAGGCTCACAGTCCAAATCAGCAAGCTAGTGCTTGGTGACTTGCATGAAAATGTCTCTCTGGAAGGAGAGGAGAGAATAAAACATAGGTAGGGTATTAGGAAAGACTAGATTATGCAAAGCCCTAAATATATAAAAAAAGTTGTTACTTTTTAAAAAATTATTTTATTGTTGTTCAAGTACAGTTGTCTGCATTTTCCCACCACCTCTTTTAAACTATTTTTTTTTACTCATTATTGGCAAGAGTAAACAATAAATATTCTTAGACATTTAAATGACTTAAGAAATAAGATTGGGGGGAGAAGCCTAATGTACACAAAAATAAATTCAAAATTACAGAGACTAGACATGGATGCTAATTCAGGGAAATATACATAATGTGCTAAACCCAAGAAGAGCAGTGAGGTCGTAAAATATAAGAATGAGCAAAGAAAGAGTGAGGAGGTCATGGTATCTGATTGACTGGGTAGATGAGAAGGAATTAGGTGGTAGGAGATGACTGAGAGCTTCCAACTATAAAGAAGAAACTATAAAGAAGAGGCCATGCCCTGACCTGTGGACCCTCATGTAGGAGTGGCATTAACTGAATCCCTTTCAGAGGAGTTATTGCTAGCTTGCTCAGGGAGTCTTGACCTTCAGTTCTTGAGTCAAACTCTCATTTCAAGGCTTAAGATCTTTACACTTTACAAGTTTGAGTGCCATTTGTTGACAACTTTAACTCATTTAGGCATTTATTACCCTTACACAGTGATCAGAATTTGTCCTGTGAATCACTTTCTAATTTCACCTTATGTCTTTACAATGAGGATGAGAGACCATTGACTATTGTAGTTGTAGGTTGTCAACAGCACTGGTCTTTATAAGTTCTATGGCTTCTCATTATGCTCCTAAATGAAGTAAACAGGCTATCCATGGCACTGAACCATTTTATCCAGTCACCAAATGAAAGCTACATGCATTTTAAATCAATCAGCCTCTTCTCCTCTTTCTTATCCCTCATCTTTTATTTTGAATCTGAATGTCAAGGAGTCAAGGATAGTGATGATGGAATGGTGGGCAGAACATCCAATTTTTATCCCTTAGGGACCTAAATTTAGATCTACATTTTGTCAGTTTAAGACAACTTAATTGGAAATAGCTTTATAATTGACACACACATACACATGCAAGGCTGGATGACTCACATCTTTAATAGATGAAAAGATTATTTTTGTTGGTAGGCAATAAAAGACACCTGAACAAAATATTTTTTGCAATGAACAGATAATTCTAGGAATATTAGTCTGCCTAAGAGTGTACAAGGTTTTCAGATTATGTCATTACCAGGATTAAAATTCCATAATAGCTTTTCACTCTCTACCACTGAAGACAAGTTCTAAGTTATTAGGTCTATGCTTTCTCTGCAACAATATATCCTGCCATTCTTACTTATGCTATGTACACATCAGCCACATTTACCCATTATTTATATCTCCAGCATATCATAGGTTTACTTACTTTCCTCAAATTTTGGATTCACTATTCCAACTTTCAGATTGATATCCCATTTTCTTCCCATGGCAGATTTCTTCTTTTTATTCTGGCCCTCGTCCAAATACTACCTCCTTAGTGAGACTATTCCTGATATAACTTTGTCCCTCTCTCATTAAGTTCAGATATTAATTTTCTTCAGCAAATAATAATTTCTGAAATTACTTTGCTGATGGTTTATTAATTTTCTGTATTTTTCACCTCAAAATTATGAATCTTGAGAAAGTTTTGTTCCCTTTATCACTTATTTTAAGTCTACAGTACTTAGAACAATTATGATAAGAACTTATTTAACAAATAGTTATTAAATGAATGTTTGAGAACACATGAACAATAATGTTTGAAAAACCATGGAGTGGCTTTTGTAAAGAAATAGCTTTATAAGTGAGGATTTAGACAATGTCAGAAGTAATGACATTGGGAAAATGCGATGATAAAACAGCTGTGGAGAAGGAGAAATTGACAAGATTTTGAAAGATATTGCCCCAAAAGTACAAGAAAAATGCAGGAGTTACACAAGATATTTGATTCACTCTTTGGGTTTCTGGAAAAATGGGGAGATTGTTTGCAGACACAAGGGGTCCTAGAAATACATTAGTCTGAGGAAGAGTAATTGAGATTCACACAACCTCATACGTCAGAGGATAAACTAATTTGAAGCTAGATATACCCTGTAATAAAAATTCACAGGTAACTTTTTAATCTGCTCTTTTATATGGTTATCAGGTCTGGCCACAGAGGCTCAGTGGATTTCCTGGCTGTGCTATAAGTTATCTCTTTATTTCCTTCATTTCATTGATATGTCATCTTAAAGAAAATCTTCTTGGTTTTGCCTCAGATTCTTATCTGTCTTTCACATGTAGTCTTCCCCATTTCCCTAAGAACAGATAACAGTTTTACAACTATGTGAAGTAGACTGAAAGGATTGCTTCTCTAATAGCAGAAATTCAGCTTTAATGTGTTGGGTTGAGCTCTTTAAATTTTAGAGTACTCTGTACTCTAAATACACATGGAAGTGGATTTTTTTGTTTCTGTGTGTTTTAAAATTTATTGTTCAGTTACCATTGTCCCACCTTTTCCCCCATTGCTCACCCCTATTCTGCCACCCCACTCCCACAGTCAGTCCTCCCCATTGTCTATGCCCATGAGTCCTCTATTTATGTTCCTTTGCTTGCCCCTTCCCCTCCTTTCCCTTGTTATTCTCCTTCCCCTTCCCCTCTGGTCACTGTCAGTTTATTCTTTATTTCCAAGTCTCTGGTTCTATTTTGGTCATTTATTTCTTTTGTTGATTAGGTTCCACTTGTAGGTGAGCTCATATAGTATTTGTCTTTCACCTCCTGGCTTATTTCACTTAGCATAATTCTCTCTGGTTCCATCCATGCTGTTGTGAACGGTAGGAGCTCCTTCTTTCTTTCTGCTGTGTAATATTCTATTGTGTAAATGTACCACCGTTTTTTTATCCACTCATTTACTGATGAACACTTAGGCTGTTTCCAACACTTGGCTATTATAAATTGTGCTGCTATAAACATTGGTGTGCACAGATTGTTTTGAATTGGTGATTCAGGATTCTTAGGGTATAATCCCAGCAGTGGAATCACTGGATGAAAAGGCAGTTCTATCTTTAATTTTTTGAGGAAATTCCATACTGTTTTCCCCAGTGGCTGTACCAGTCTGCATTCCCACCAACAGTGTATGAGGGTTCCCTTTTCTCTACCACCTCACCATCACTTGTTTGTTGATTTGGTTGTGATGGCCATTCTGACCCATGTGAAGTGGTATATCACTGTGGTTTTAATTTGCATCTCCCTGATGGCTAGTGATGTTGAGCATTTTTCATGTGTCTATGGGTCCTCTGTGTGTTCTCCTTGGAGAAATATTTGTTCAGGTCCTTTGCCCATTTTTTAATTGGATTGCTTGTTTTCCTGATGTGGAGTCATGTGAGTTTTTAATTATTTTTTTTTTATTTTTTAAGTCTATTTTATTGATATGCTATTATACTTGTCCCAATTTTTACCCCTTTACACACTTCTGCCCAGGACACCTCCTCCCTCCAGCAATCCTCTCTTAGGACTGTCTATGGGTTGTGTGTGTAAGTTCTTTGGCTTCTCCATTTCCTTTGCTCTTCTTAACATGCCCCTATCTATTATGTTCCTACCAATTATGTTTCTTAATCCCTGCACCTTTTCTACCATTCTTATATTTTGGAGATCACACTTTTCTGAGGTGTCATTGGCAAATATGTTTTCCTGTATGGCTGGTTCCTTTTCCATTTTATTGTGATTATTGTTACCTTGTGGTATAATTTGAAGTCAGGGAGTATAATACCTTTGGCTCCATTCTTTTTTCTCTGGATTGCTTTGGCTATTTGGTGTCTTTTGTGGTTCCATACAAATCTGATGATTTTTTTTTGGTTCTATTTCTTTAAAAATACATTGATTGGGATGGCACAAATTCTGTTTATTGCTTTGAGTAATATGGACATTTTAACTATGCTGATTATTCCAATTCATGAACATGGAATATCTTTCCATTTCATTGTGTCTTACTCAGTTTCTTTTAATAATGCTTTGTACTCTTCAGTATATTGTTCCTTCACATCCTTTGTTAAATTTATTTCTATATATTTTATTCTTTTTGTTTCAATTGCAAAATAATTTGTTTTAAATTTTTTTTCTCTGAAATTTTACTGCTAGTATATAGAAATGCAGTGGATTTTGTGTACATTCATTTTGTATCCAGCAACTTTATTGTGTTTATTTATCATATCTAATAGTGCTTTGATGGAACAATGTAATACACCCCATTACCAAAATAAAGGATAAAAATCATATGATCTTATCAATAGATGTAGAAAAGACATTTGATAAGATACAACATCCATTTATGAGTAAAAACCTCAGTAAAATGGGTATAAAAGGAAAGTATTTCAATATAATTAAGGCCATATATGACAAACCCTCATTAAATATATTAATATTAAGTATAATATTATACATAATGTTGAAAAACTGAAAACTTCTACTTTAATATCAGGAACAAGACAAGAATATCTACTCTTGCCACTCTTATTCAACATCATACTGGAAGTCATAGCCAGAGAAGTCAGGTAAAAGAAATAAATAAAAGGAATTTAAATTGGGAATGAAGAAGTACAAGTGCTACTTTTTGCAGATGAGGTGATTATGTACCTAGAAAACAATGAACACTCTATGTGGTAACTTCTTAATCTGAATTTATTTGATCTTTAGGTGTCTATATTAAGGGAAAATAATTAAGCCAGGTCTCCTAAGCTTCAGGACTACTGATCAGGTAATGTCTGAGATTTATGCATTGCTCTCAGAGATAAAAAAAAAGGAGCTCTGACTTTGTCACATTGAAAATGTGTCCTTTCAAAAGCTGCAGTGGATTAGAGATAAAGGTATTTAAAGTGCAGTGATGTCCCAGGTATGGTTGTGTGGACTACTAGTTAAAGAAAAAAGAACCTCTGCCCCTTTAGAGTTGTTTTACAAGCACACAAGAGAAATGAAGGAGTTGCTTCCTGATGTTAATTCTTGGATTAAGACCAGTTAAAAAGTGGACTCATAAGAAACAACTTTATTTTTCAAATAACAATAATGGTAATAGTGGTAGTAGTGATGATAGTAATAATAATAATAATTAATTAATATTCTGCTAAGAATTCTTTTGTAATTGTATTCAGTTCTATTTTATCTATGAGCTATTAAATATGTGAGAACTCCAGGGTCTATATGTTGAGCTGTGAATGTGTGTGTATTTGTGTTTTATTTTGACAAGGAAATAAAACAAAAGGGCAATAAAGGAAATAAACACTTGAGACATACACTTAGAAGGAACATACACTTGGAAATTTTTCAAGTTAAAGTTAAAGATATGGAACAGTTCTGATGAGAGAGATGGGCATTGTGGGAAAAGAACTCCTCAGAACCAAACAATTATATGAGCCTGAGTAAATAATTCTGTGAAGGCAAAGGATGTAGATGGAGGCAGAGCACCCATGTGGGGGCCTGGTAGAGAAGAATTAACCCAGGTCTTAAAACAGTAAGGTCCAGGAAAGAATTCTAATTCCATTCTGCTTATGGGAACATATTTTCTAAAAGAAGCTGGTATGTGATAGGTGCTTATGAGGATAGATTAGGGATGGGAGAGGTTGGAGGTCAGAACAGGGGATAACTCTTTCAAAGTCAACTCCAAAGTACTGATCCTGGGCTTTACTAAGAACTTTATGGCTAGGTGAGCAATGGGAGGAAAAGCCAACTGTAAATGAACAACAAACAAGAAAAAGAAAGAAAGAAAAAAGAATTTTATGTCTTAAGTGGTGAGAACTGCCTAGATTAAACTGATTGCATTGTCATCAGGAGGGACGGTGCCCAATTGTGCAGATTGGCTGCAGCATTACAAGGAAGGGGGGTTCTTATAAACTGCTCAGAGAGATGGAGATTTATGTGGGTGAAATGAAACAGAAGAAGCTCAGAATCTCGCTCAGGGCAACAGATCAGTACTTTGAGATCAAAAGAAAAATTGCACAGAGTAAGGACGGATCTCAGGAGTTTTTGTTAGACTACATGTTAACACCTGTTCATAGGCAAGAGTGTAATGTGATGGACAGGAAGTTTAGAAAGATGAACCTGGCTGTGGGTGTTGAGTAGACTAGAGACCATGCTAATATCAGGTTTGCAAATCTGTACTAATTTCCCATGCCTTAGAATATAATATCCACTCTACCCTGTACCTACTTTTCCATCTTTGTTTCCTCCTACTCTTTCCTTACATATTTTACTCTGACCTTGTAACGCCCTTCTCTAAATGAAATTCCAAGCACTTTCTTTATATCTCTCCCTTTCTTTTCCTTCCTTCCTTCCTTCCTTCCTTCCTTCCTTCCTTCCTTCCTTCCTTCCTTCCTTCCTTCCTTCCTTCCATCTTTTTCTCTCCAGGCTCAGAGTTTTTCATCTGCTCTCCCTGCTTCCAGATACTTGTTTCTCCAAATTACTTACACCTGTTTCCACCTTGCCATTAAGGTCCCACTTCAAATGCAACATTAGGACATCTTTCCTTATATTGTTTTTCTGTAGTCACTTGCTACTGTGTTATCAGATGCATTTTCTTCCTGCCACATAACACTATCTGAAATTCTCTTATTTATTTGTTTAATTATTAGTGGCAGTCTCTTCTGCTGACTAGAACGTGAGCATGTAAGACTTGATTAAGCTGCTTTGTTCATCTAGATTTCCAGTGTTGGAAACAGTGCCCTACATGATTAGCCGCAATAAATATTCAGTTTTTTAATGTATGATGAATGATTGGAAGACTGTTAGATGACTGTGATGATGATCTAGGATTGATGTGGCAAACATCTAGATGACAGGCGACCTCTTCCCTTGAAGCAAATCCTTTGGGGATTGATTTAAACTATTTGCTATACATTTCTGTACCAAACTGCTCACATCAATATAGCTTGGCACTGAGAGCTCACAGATAATCAAGTTTGTCATGGCAAACTATCTTTTGTCACCTCAGCAATTCTTTTCCACATTTCACATTGAAATCTTTTCCAAGCTGAACAGACAAAGTCTACTACTGTATCAAATAAACAGAAAGGGTTTCTTTTGTAAAAGCAGAAACTCAGCTCTAATATATTTGGTTAATGTATTAAATTTTAAAGTACCTCTGTAAATGCACATGGAGATGATTAAACTATATAGTTTTTTTTAGATTGATATTGGAAAGACACAAACAAACAAAACTGGCACTCAAAATATGGGAGCAATTAACCTCTGAAAGAAAAAATAAAATAAACCTTTCCTTCTCCCACAGTAATTATGCTCTTTCTAGTCCCATAAATGCTTGTTTGAGATGCATGATACCGAAATACCTTAAATCACAATGACAGTAGTTTATGGCATATTGTCAGTGAAGATTGCCTCTGCCCGATTAGATATGAGGCAAAGTTAAACACAGCAAAGGAGTGTGTATCCAGCATTTGCTAGGGACAACTCCCTTAATCCATGGCCACTTCAGTGGAGTCTTCTAATATCCTGTTCATTGAACACAGACACACCTATTTTCCCCAACACTAGACTGTATATTTTCTGACAAAAAATAAGTAGATACATGGTATGGGCCAGAAACACTTGCCCACATAATCAGAGTAAAATAAATTTCCTCACACAAGTGAGTATATTATTAATAGAACTCAACAACAGTGAAATGCTCAATTCTTCTACAAATTATCGAGTTTTGGCTTATCCTGTTTCCAAACTAACGTTGGATTAGGGATTTGTTCCCATTTGCAAGAAAACCTCATTAAGCTTTAGAAAAATGGATTACCAACTCAAACTGTGGCTTCTTCTATAGCATAGGTGAACAGAATAATGTCTTGAACAGCTGACACAATGACCAACGGTTTTCTCTTCTTACTCTTCCCAGTTCTAGTTATGCCTCATGGTCAGCCTACAGGTCACCAGGGATAGTGGGGGTGGGAAGCTTGAGATATGAGTTGCGTAGTAGATGGTAGGGGAGAAAACAGCAGACTCCCCCTGATAGAGCCACCCAACACTATCAGTGACACAAATGTCCATCTGCTGGTCTTCCCTTGTCCAAACCCAACCCTTGGTGGTGACAACCCACCCTTGACCAATGGTCTCGTTTCATTGGGAGAAGCAAGAGCCTGGGGGCCAAAACTGAAGAATAAAAGGCCACACAGAGAATCAACAGCACAGACTTCTTCTGGCTTCTCTGTGATCAACAGAAAGCTTCCAGACACTATGGTGCATTTTACTGCTGAGGAGAAGGCTGCTGTTGCTAGCCTGTGGGCCAAGGTGAATGTGGATGTGGCTGGAGGTGAGATCCTGGGAAGGTAAGTACTAGAGGTGAGGGAAGGAGGCAGAAAGGCAGAGAGTGTTCCTGAAAGAGAAATTGATGAGGTCTCTTACATACTCTGACTTCCCATCTTGTCTGTGACTATTTTCATCCCATAGGCTTCTAGTCGTCTACCCATGGACCCAGAGGTTCTTTGACAATTTTGGCAACTTATCTTCTGAAACTGCAATCATGGGCAATCCCAAGGTCAAGGCCCACGGCAAGAAGGTGCTGACTTCCTTTGGAAATGCTGTTAAGCATATGGATGACCTCAAGGGCACCTTTTCTCAGCTAAGTGAGCTGCACTGTGACAGGCTGCATGTGGATCCTGAGAACTTCAAGGTGAGTCCTGAGTATGCTTGTATTTTGTTCTTTTATCTTAGATATTTGTACCGTGCATACATGAGGAAACACAGGCACCTAAGTCTTACCATATATAGGTAGTTGTTGAGAGTAATATTTCAGGGAAAGGCTAGATTTTGTTGGTTAAGTTGTTTCAAAGGTAGAGTAGAGTAATTACTATGACCAGTAGAGACCCCTGGTTATCTGATATTTCTGAAACAATATATTGTTATGAAGAGCACTGGCCAAAATTGAGCTAAATGTTTTTGGCCTGGAGAACACAAATTTAGCCAGGGTGCTCTAATACTTTGCTTTTTCTAACTGAAATTTTCTATAAAATCAGATAAATATATTGCTGCATGGTTCTGATGTTAGACTTAGGTCTAATCAGAGCAAAGTAAAGGCGATCTTTTCAATGGATGATTGTGTTCCCTGCCACCTCCTCCCATTAGCTGTGATGAAATGCTCTTGTATATACAGCACAGGATTCTTTGTCATATGCTTATCCATGCAATTTGAATATATGTACTCTCTGGGGACTTAGACTATACATATTAAGACCTCTTGCAACATGATAATCCTACTTTTCAAAAAGACAAATATTCTCTAAAAGAGAAAAGGAATTCATAGCACTATCATAGCAATGTTCTGAGGTCATGAGTTGGCAGAGCAAATGAGAAAAGAATTGAACCCAATGGCAGGTGCATAACTAGAAATCACATAGAAGCCAATATCAAGCCTATAAGGACGCACTTTTGTGGGAACATGACCATGAAAGTTGCTCAGATTCTTATCAGGAAGGACATGGATGTTGTATCTTTTGCTGTAAGTCTACTTTGAGGTCTTCTGTTTACTATGTACTATTTTCTTTTTACCCCCACTTTCTCCTTAGCTCCTAGGCAATATGATTTTGATTGTCTTGGCAACCCAGTTTGGCAGGGAGTTTACCCCCCAGATGCAGGCTGCCTGGCAGAAGCTGACAACTGCTGTGGCTAATGCTCTCGCCTTCAAGTACCACTGAGTTGCCCATCCAACTCTGTGAGTGCCTACAAGAGGATTCTGTGTTCCAAGAAGACTGGGGACAGTGCCTTGCAGCTTATATGACAAAAATAAAATAAAAATTATGCTCTATAAGGAATAGCTTTGTTTTCTCTCTCTGTATGTGTCTTTTATGTTAATTCGGCTAAAATAAAGCACCCTTACAAAAATGGAATTATTAGTTTGGGAGTTTGAGGAGGATAGAGAAGAATCTCTTGTGAGTCTCTGCAAGATAAGAGTGGTTTCAATAGAGTAGTTACTTCCAGAAAGAGAAAGTATATTCTTGAATTGGACAACATCTTTAGAAAAAGGGTGGGAATAGGAGTACCCTTGAGATGTGCAAGAAGATGGATGACTGTGAGTAGGACGTGCTAGAACTTAGTATGGGTCCTGCATATGTTATTATTTGTATAAACTCAGGATTGAGCTCCTTTTGGGCTATAGTTCACTTCTGTTTAACATAAGAAATTATATATAATATAATATATAATACATTATACATAATATATAATATATAACATAATCTTCCCCATATATGCTTTCATTATATGTGATATATAATATATACATGTTATTATATATACATATTTTATATATTATATATATAAGTAATCCTTACCCAAGGACATGTTTTACTGATTTTAGAGAGAGAAGAAGGGAGAGAGAGAGAGAGAGAGAAGAAGGGAGAGGAAGAGAGAGGAAGAGAGATGTGAGAGAGAAACAGGGACCTGTGCCACAACCAGGGATCAAACCTGCAACCCAGGTGTGTGCACTGACTGGGGGTCAAATCCACAACTTTTTGGTGTATGAGGTGATGCTCCAACCAACTGAGTTACCCTGCCAGGGCATAAGAAACATATTTTTTATCAGCTATAATACAGTGAGGTTGGGGCTTCCCACAGACCCAGTCAAGGGCCATACTATAAGATTTTCCCTAGTGTCTTCAGTGGTATTGATGGAAGAAATAGACCTAAGGCATATGAACTTACTGTTATCTTTGTGACACAGAATATATTTTTAATTTCATTAAGCCTTTGATGGAGATAAAAGTTCATTTATATGGGAAAATGATAAATCCAGGAATCATCAGGCCAGGTCTAAGTGATGGAAGAGAAACTTGCCCTTTAAACTCAGTGTGGTAGTATAAAGTTAGAGGTTACTAGAGACACCAAAAAAAGCAGGGATACTATTGTTAGGAGCAAAAAGAACCAATGAAGTTTCTTGCACATGAGCAGGGAATAATAAATAGAGAATTCGAAGGCAATTGATTCATGTGTAGGTACAGAACTGAAAAGACAGGATCTAACTTGAGTATAGCCATAGGAGTTTGCTGTGATTATAGTGAAATGATGGGCAAAACACTGAACTAGACAGACACAATGCAACCCAGAAAAAATTAAGTAAGGAACCATTGTAGTAAAGATTTTATAGGCCTTAAAACATAGAAAAAGAGAGAGTGGAGAAGTCATCAATGATAACCAGTTTCCCTGCATGCTGAATGAAAAGAAAAAATTTATTGACAAAACTGAAAATGCATAGAAGTCTCTTATTTGGCACTGGCACTGAGCATAGTCATTTTGTGGCAATTACTTGAAATTCCTGTACCCAGGTCCATGGCATAAAAGTGAAAAGTCAGGGCTTTGGGATTTAATGAACAAAGATCAAATTACGTCCCCCTTGATGTGTAAAGTATAGTTAAAATTTTCCTCATTTGCCCTGACTGGTGTGGCTCAGTTCACTGTGCTGAGTGAAAATGTCACTGGTTTGAGTCTCAGTCAGGGCAGATGCTTGGGTTGCAGATTCAGTCCCTGATGGTGTGCATAAGGCAATCAATCAATGTTTCTCTCTCACATCAATGTTTCACTCCCTCTCTTTCTACCTCCCTTCCCCTCTCTAAAGATTAATAATTAAAATCTTTAAAAAATTTCCCTCATTTGTAAAATGATACAATGATTCTAATTTCACAAATATGAGGGCTGTCCAGAAAGCATCCAAACACATAATATGAAAAATAGAAACATTTATTGAAGATACAAATACAACAAACATTGTATATAGGACAATGATGCTTCAGTCCTCTTCAAAGTAGGCACTTTGGGACCTCACACAGTTCTCCCAGTGTGTTCCATTGTTCAAAACACTCTGCAAAATCCTTTGTTGGAATAGCTATCAGCTGCCCATTCTATTTTCCTGAATCTCAATGGTGGTCTGAAATCTATTCTTTTTCAATGGTGATTTTAGTTTTGGGAAAAGCCAGAAATCACAGGGCACCAAACCTGAGCTGTACAGGGTCTGAGTCACCTGGGTGATTTGATGTTTCACATAAAAACTCTGCATGGACATGATGCATGAGCGGGTATGATGTTGTGATGAAGCTGCGGATCATCAGTTGGCCATAGCTGTGAACGTTTTTGTCATATCACATCTCTCAACGGAGGAAGAAAATTAAAATAGTACTTCTTAATTGTTTGGCCTGGATGGGTATACTCATGATGGACAACTTTCAAAATAAAAAAAAAACACAGTTAACATGGTTTTGATCTTTCTAAAACTTTGAAGCATTTCTGCCACATTTTTATTTGTGCTGTACTCATTGTATTGTCCTTGAAAACCTTCTGAACTGTTGAAATAGTTTCTGTGGAGGAATGTTCAATCTTAATGCAAAATTTGATGCATATTAGTTGTTCAACTAGCTCAGTCATTTTGAATGTGATGGCCACAGAGTACATATGCTCACTCAATGGCATCTACTGTGCCCACTAATTAGTACAGTGAGGTTGTCATTGTTCATGCATGTGCATCCCAGGCCACTCTCCTTGGCTGCCAGGTTACATCAATGCCACACAAATTGTTCTAATTATATTAACAATGGCTGGACTTTTTTTACACAGAACTCACACATTTCAAGGTTTCAAGGAGGTATTTGTAAAGTGCATTCTCTGTCATTTTTTAAAGGTTGTGGTGGTGGTTTATACAATGCATTGTGATGTGTTCCTCTGTACCCTATTTCACTGTGTATGCTTTTAAAAATATATCTTTTATTTATTTTACTTTTTGAGAAAGGTGAAGGGAGGAAGAGAGAGAGAGAAACATCAATGTGAGAGAGAAATATTGATCAGTTGCCTCTTGAACACACCCCAGCCAGAGACTGAACCCATAACCCAGGCATGTGCCCTGACCAAGAATCAAACTGGCAACCTTTCACCTTACAAGATAATGCCCATCTGAGCAACACTGGTCAGGACTCAGTGTTTATTCATAATCTGATTGTATTCTTCCTAAACTCAAGACCCATAAATCTATTTGCTTAATATCCAATTTGAGATTGTTCAGGATTGCATTGAATATATGTCCAAGACTGAATTCCTGATCTTTTGCTAATCTATCCCTGCTAACTTAGCCCTATTCTTGTGTTCCTCATCTCAGTGACTTAATGCATCATTCACTGGTTAAGCCGAAAATAGAGATGGCATGTTTACTTCCCTTCCTACCACAATATTCTAACTATTTGTCTCTTATTTATTCTACCCCTAAAATCTATTTATACACTGAATCCAGAATAATTATTAAGATACAAACCAAATCATGCCACCTTCTTCTTTGAATTTTTCCATACTTTTCCTGGCTTTCAGATTAAAGAAAAATAATCTGTAGCCTAGTTTAAAGATCATTCATGACTCCTCTGTAAATTTCTACTGTATAATCATGTTCTCTTGTGATCTGAATTACAGTCAGCACTGTCCATCTTTCTACATATAAACCATGTAGTTCAAATTACTGTCTGGTTTCTTTTAATCAACACTATTTTGTACAATTCATCTCTATTGCTACCTATGAAGCAGTCATTTAAATTGCTGTGTAATATTTCATTATTTAACTATCCCTTAATTTATTTATTCCACTAAGAGAGGAATATTTAAGTTGCTACTAGTTTCAGATTCTTATGCACATAGATATTATAAGCATTCCTAGGCATATCTTTGGATACACACAAGCTTGCATTTCTGTTTATCTAAAAGTATAATTGCTAGATAATAGGTTTTGCATATTTTCTGCTTTAGTATACATATCAAATATTTTCAAAAGCCATTCAACTATTTTACAGTCTCACTGGGAGAGTAGGAGAGTTTTTGTTAATCTACATCCTTGACAAATTTTGTAATCCACAATCTCTCCTCTTATCTTCTTTATATTTTTTTCTCCTCTTTCCCTTTCAGTTAATTCTCTTCAATTAAGTTAGTCCTTTCCTCCTACTTTTCTTCACTCTCTTCCTCCCTTCTTCCCTCCCTCCCTTCTTTTCTTTTTTTCCCCAAGAACACAGATGGAGAAATTTCTGCACTCGAATTTTCTCTAAAATCCTGTCAGACTTAATTTGGCAGAATGAAGTACATTTCTCTTTCAATTTCTGTGCATTCTTTCTTTAGCCAGATATGGTTTTAAACCATTATGCCCTAGGTATTATATATTTTGATTTACCTTTCATTACATTTCATGCTCCCAAATATATTTTGGTTTTTAGCAGACAGATATTGTTTATTATTTTCCATTATTTTAATGGACATTTATTTTAATAAAGAAATGGAAAAGAGAGTGTGTGACTATAAGTATTTACCCAAGTAGCAGAAAGAAGGCAAATTAAAACTATGGCAAAATATTTACCCATTTTGCCCACTTATAAATATCTCTAGGGACAAAGAGAAGCTTCATAAAGAGCCTACTTGATAAAATTTCTGCCTTCTAAGACTTAGTCTTCTTATCTAAAAATGAAAGAACGAGATGAGTTGAACTCTAAGATACATCCCACCATATCTTACTAAAACACTTATGCAGGAATTGAAATGGGAGTATATTTGTAGAAGCATCTGCCAAAGAGATGAGGCCAGGGAATGAATAGAGGGAGACCACAGTGTCAGATTCAAGACACACAAGACCCAGGACAGCTGATCTCAAGACCAGGTAAAGGGAACTGAGAAGAGAGTACATCCCACATTCTCACAAACCAATGAATATCTGCCATGCCCTGGGCCAATCTGCTCGTAGGAGCAGAGAGG
>CM052543.1:38628973-38668264 GCA_028533065.1 Trachops cirrhosus
GCAGTCCCCAGGGTTTCTGACAGACACTGACTCCCCTTTTTCTCTGTGCTGTGTTCACCCCTCAGGCTGCTGGTGGTCTACCCCTGGACTCAGAGGTTCTTTGACTCCTTTGGGGACCTGTCCTCTGCTTCTGCTGTGTTTAGCAACGCTAAGGTGAAGAGCCATGGCAAGAAAGTGCTTGACTCCTTCAGTAATGGTCTGCAGCATCTCGACAACCTCAAGGGCACCTTTGCTAAGCTGAGTGAGCTGCATTGTGACAAGCTGCACGTGGATCCTGAGAACTTCAGGGTGAGTCTCTGGAACACTCAATGTTCTCTTTCTTCCTTTTCATGGTCAAGGTCATGTCCTGGCGAGAGGGGTTCCAACTTTTCTAAAATCTCTCAAACAAGCAGCATCTGGCCTCTGTGTGCCCAGTAGCTCTCTCTAAGTGACCCCAGGCCTGGCATCAGCAGCAACCAACCTTGGTTCATTGTGTCCTCATGGGGAGAGGGCATAAACTTCAGGACGTATTTTAGAATGAGATAGGGGTATTCTGGTTGCATCTCTACAGACTCCACAGGACCATTTAAGGATTTTTTTTGCCTTCTGTGCTCACAAGCATTGTTTCTTCTAATACATTCTTATTTTTTTCTTTTTGTTTTCTGCAATGTATTTTTTAAGCAAACTTTTTATTTTGAGTATTTAATTTAAAAATGTCTTGTTTAAGTCCACTTAAAATTATCTAATACTTTCCTCTACCTCTTCCCTTCCTTTCAAATATGTTATCACTTCTTTGCATGGTTCTAAAGAATTACAGTAATAACTTAAGTTCTGGTGTAAGGCAGAAAAAGAGGAACATTACCAAGTAAAAATTCAGGCTGATGTGGGTAGATTTGCATCAATAGTGACATCAAAAATCCACCTATATTTCTGCTTATATTCAAAAAGCACAGTTTGGGATGAGACTGGAATATTCTGAGTCCCAGCTGGGTTCATCTGCTAACCACAACCATGCCTCTTGTCTCTTCCCCACAGCTCCTGGGCAACGTGCTGGTGGTTGTGCTGGCTCGCACCTTTGGCAAGGAATTCACCCCTCAGGTGCAGGCTGCCTATCAGAAGGTGGTGGCTGGTGTGGCCACTGCCCTGGCTCACAAATACCACTGAGCTCCTTTTCCTGCTTTCCAGGAAAGGTGCCTTTTGCCCCATAGCCCAACAACTGCCTGTGGGAGTTTCATGAAGGGATCTGAGTATCTCATTTCTGCTTAATAAAAAGCATGTATTGCACTGGTGTTTTAAATTATTTCTGCGTCACTCATTCAGATGGCACATGGGAGGGCAAGACATTTAAAACACAAAGAAATGAAGCGCTAAGTCAGACCTCAGGAAAATACATCTGTGTCTTGGACTCCATGAATAGAAAGGTTGTAAATAGTTAATACATGGGAAACAAACTCTGCTGCTTATTCTTTGTTGCCTTCAGAAAAAGATTCAAGTTGAAGCTGGATTTGGGGGTTAGAATTTTGCTATGTTTTATTAAATCAATTATTTTATTTAGCCTATCTTATAAATGTCTTCTCTCTCTTCAGCTCTCCAGAACCCTATACCCCTAAATCCACTCATTTCTTCTGCCTAAAGATAACCCTATTCCTCCAATATTTTTCTTACATGTTTTGCTTTCCTCATTTATCCTCTTCTCCATCACTCTTATGCCAGTTTCCTCCATCATCTCATGGAGATATGCTTAAAGGAAGGGAAGCAGGGGGAGGTCCTTTCACTGCCTCTTCTCTGGAGCTTCTCATAGTCTGTATTTAGAAGGAAGGTGCTGCTAATATTGTGATAAAGATGTGACTGAGGGGCTTTTGTGGCTTGATATTCACTGCTGTCTTCAAACCCTGTCATGGGCTCACACCAAAGGAATGCTATTCTTCTCAGGATGCTTTTGCATTCATATCGGAAACATACTGGAGGTCTCTTCTCTTTCTTATCTCACCTCTGATGGCCTCTTTGCCTGTGTAGTCATTAGTATAGTGTTACCAGCAATAGCACATCCCAATGTTATTTCCTCATTCAATAGCCACTTAGGTGAATGCTGGATTCTAGAAACAATATATGAATTTGAAATGGATGGTATCTCTTCCTGTACTCCAATTCTGAATCTGCTTAGAAAGATATTGAAAAACATCTAATAAGTGACTATACATAAGTGTGTACAAGGATTTATAAGGTCAGAAGGTGAAGCCCTTAATCTAAAATGAATAATAAGTAGTATTTTTTTCAGAAAGAGAAGAAAAAAGGAGAATGGCATATGCCAAATCACTGACAATTGCAGTAATGTGTTTGGTATTCTGAGAATTTCAAGTAAGTGGCAAAGACAATTGAGGCAAAATTGCCTCCTAGATGATAGAATAGGATAGGATAGGATAGAATAAGATATGGTAGGATAGAATAAAATGTGGATAT
Source organism: Trachops cirrhosus (assembly GCA_028533065.1). Lineage (NCBI taxonomy): Eukaryota > Metazoa > Chordata > Mammalia > Chiroptera > Phyllostomidae > Trachops > Trachops cirrhosus. Next base: position 38,631,413 of record CM052543.1, read on the forward strand.
GAACTTTGGTGAACACTGTAGAAGACATATTTAAAATTAAACATTTATATACAAAAAATGCAACCTAGTAATTAAGTATAAGATATATTTGTACTGTAAACTGACAAGTGAAGTGGGATAGCATAGTAGTTTAGAACATAAGCTTTGAAATCAAACTGTATTGAAAACATTACCATTTATGAGCTCTGACCTTGTATAAATTGCTTATGTTTCCTGTACCTCATTTTTATTACCTGTAAAATATTCAAAATGATTAATATCTTTCTTACAGTGCAATATAAAGATTAAATGAGACAAAGTATACAAAAAAGTTTATTGCAACATCTAGCACTTCACAATGCTTGACACATGACTTAGCAAATGTAATTTAATAGTGTTTTGTTACAATTATTATGAAAAAGGTAGAAGTGCTATCATTAATTAATATTGATAATAATGCATAAAAGGGTTGTTGTATCATTAAGGAGAAAAATACATAGCTAGAAATATTATTTCTAAGCTGGTACTATTCATGCCCCCAAACTCCTCGTATTTAGGGATCTATATGATTTGTTCATCATTAAACAGCCCCCACTAGGTGTATCAGCTCCAATTAGGAGGCTGAAATCACACTGCAATTCGAAAAGAAACATTTAACTGTAAAGGATTTTTAACTATAACTGAAGATTGGAAATAGAAGATAAATCAAGAAGGTGTAATGAGGGCTCTAAAAATATAATAGAAAAGATAGGAAGCAGCCCCCATTCCTAGTTCTTAGATAGAGCAATTAAGTAAGGAAAACTCTGGGAAACATCTTTCTCCTGGAACTGGTAGCCAAACCTCTTGAGAAAGACCATGACTGAGGTTCAACATTTTTTGAGTTTGCAAAGCTGCCCAAGGGAATATGTACGAGAAGCCACTCACTGAGGTGCCACGTTAGCAGCATTTATTGAGAATCTTCTCTCTGGGGTACCAGCAGAAGCCTCCCATGTAAAAGAACTAAATCTCAGATCTTTCTATAAAACTTCCTGAAGGTATAAGAAGTAAAGTATAAGAGAAGTAAGTCATAGATAAATTCCAGAAGAACAATGCTCTATCAAAGGCACTCAACAGGGTGTAAAAAGGGAGCCATTCACAGGAGGTATTAGCCTGAAACCCTCTGCTGCAAAACCATGTGTGCTGGTGGAGGCTGGCACCACGGAAGCTGAGCTCCTTGCCATGGTCTGGTGCTACAGAGACAGAGATCACTGCAGGATTCTGCTTAGAGGATCACATCAGAACAAGGAAGAGAATCCCCTTTCTCCTCCAGGACTTCTCCAGAACATACTACTGGCACAATTTAACATTTTGCCAACTGGAAAAATAATTTTGAAAAGCTTATCTTCAGTATGATAGAATAGTCTATTAAGAGTAGATTTGGAATTGAGAGGCATCACATTGATAATTAACACCCTGGCATACAGTAGGTGCTTGTGAGTAAAGTGCATAGAAGAAGAAAAACCATATTAGAATTAGCAAACAATAAAGCAGTATTTAGAGAATTAAGAAATTAACAACAGCAGGGCAGACTTTACCACTGTTTGGATCAGCAGATTTCCCTCTGTACAAATTTGATGTATTTTTTCAACTCATTCAGATGCTGAGCAAAGAAGAGAGGTCTTTTTTACACTCCAATATCTAAACAGAGTGGTTGTTTGGATTCCTACGTCTTTGTTGGTTTTGTTTCTATAATGGCCATGATCATGACGATGCTGAAATTCAAGCACAGAGTTGGGTTCACCATACTTTTCACTTTATAGCAGATTTCAAGCCACTAAAAAATTTTATTTTATTTTCCAATTTATCTTAATCCTTATATTTTAATCCCTTTTTATGTACATAAGAACTGTTTAGGGCCAAAGAGTGTTACAGATGATACCTCACTAAATAAGATGTACAGTTTCAGTCAAGATGATGGTATAGGCAAAAACAGTATTTGAAACCTCCCACAACTACATCTACATTATAACTAAACTTTAGAACAACCATCATTCTGAACAACCCAAAATATAGCTGAACAGAAATCCTGTAAATAACGATATAAGAAAGAAGCCACATCAAGACCAGTAGGAGGGAAGAAGACACAAAATGGATTGGTTATGCACTCACATCATGTGGTGGTTAAAAATTGGGAGGGATACCTCCCTCCAAGAGTGAGAAGCTTCAGTCTCACATCAGAATCCCCAATCCAGGGTTCCAGCGTGAGAAGAAAAGTCCTGACTTCTGGCTGTGCACATCAGTGGGGATTGTGGTTTAGTGAGACAGAGGGCCTCTGGAGCCCCAGGTAATCCTCTTAAAGAGCTTATGAACTGCCCTGGCTGGTGTGGCTCAGTGGATTGAGTGCCAGCCTGTGAACCGAAGGGTTGCCAGTTTGATTCCTAGTCAGGGAACATGTCTGGATTGTGGGCCAGTAAGGGCCATATGAGAGGCAAGCACACACTGATGTTTCTTTCTCTTTCTTTCTCTTTCCCTTCCCTTCTCTTTAAAAATAAACAGATAAAAATCTATTAAAAAGAGTTTGTTAACTGACTTATTCTGACTCACCCACTCTGACCTCTAGCCCTGGAGCAGCAGCTTGAAGGGTGCCAAAGACATATGAGGAAAAACTGAATTGTTTGGCATCAGGGCAGGGGCTGGAGGGGCAGCTTTCTTTCAGGCACAAATGCTGGCAGAAACCATTGTTCTTTTTCTGAGCTCTCCCCCACAGAGCTGGCAGAGATGGGACTCCATAAGCTTAACTAACATTGTGAGTCCTGCTCTGGTGATTCCCTGAGATCGTGTCCCACCCTACATGGTCTCATAGTCCCAATGGCCTATCTTGGTTCAGGCTTCCATCTTTTCTAAAATCTCTCAAACAAGAAGCATCTGGCCTCTGTGTACCACTCTCTGAGTGCCCCCCAGTTTGGCACTAGCAGCAACCAGCCTTGATTCACAGCTTGGCTTTTCTTGGGCACCTCTAAGCACAGTACAATGAACAGCCATCTGCAGATCACTTTGTAGGTTACGCCAGGTGGCACTGCTGAGCAGGCAGGGTACAGGTGGTGACTGACGTTGCCCTCACCTTCTGGGAAGCCTTAGAAAGAGCACACCTGGAAAACAGCTTCTGAAAATATCAAAGTACCCAAACAACTCCATGAGCTGTACACTCAAAGGGCGAACTTGGTGGGTACCTGAGTTATGTTGAACTGTATCCTGCTCCTGGGGTCAACTCCTGCACAGTAGAGTGTCCATGGTGGTAGCAGCCAGTACTCACTGCCTTTCAGCCTGGAGTAAATTCCTATTATTGATGTGCCAACAGTAATCAAGGCCCAACTACAACAAGAGGTGCACAAAACCCACATGTGGGGAACACCTGAAGAGTCCAGCCCGGGTGACTGGAGGGGATGCCTCACTGTGCTCTATAAGAAACCTATTACTTAAAGTCACTCTATGAAGACTGGGAGACATAGCAGCTATACTTAATGCATAAAAAAAAACAACACATAGAGACTGCCAAACTGAGGAGACAAAAAATGTCCCCAATAAAAGAACAGAACAAAGCCCTAGAAAAAGAAAACTAAACAAAAGGGAGATGAGAAATCTACTAGATGCAGAGTTGAAATCAGTTATAAAAATGCTTAATGAGCTTAGGGAAAGTAGATGAACTTAGTATGCACTTCAACGAAGACATAAAAAGCATAAAAATGGGTTAGAAAACATAAAAAAGAACCAGTAAGAAACAAAGAATACATGAAATGAAACACAGACTACATTATAGGGAATCAATAGCAGAGTAGATGAAACAGAGGATCAAATCATTTGGAACATAAGGAAGTAGAAAACAATGATAACAGCAAAAACAAAAAAATGCAGAAATAATGAGGATAGTAGAAGGAGCCTCTGGGACAACTTTAAGCATACCAGCATTTGCATCATGGGGGTACTAGAAGGAGAAGAGAGAGAGCAAGAAATTGAAAACCTATTTGAAAAAATGGTGATGAAAAACTTCCCTGACCTGACCTGGCTGGGGTGGGTCAGTGGATTGATTGCTGGTCTATGAACCAAAAGTTCCCTGGATGGATTCCCAGTCAGGGCACATGCCTGGGTTGTGGTCCAGGTCTCCAGTAGGGGATGCACAAGAGGTAACCACATTAATGTTTCTGTCCCTTTCTTTGTTCCTCCCTTTCTGTCTTTCTAAAAATAAATAAATAAGTAAAATCTTTTTAAAAAAAGAACAAAAAACTTCCTTAACATGGCAAAGGAAATAGACATACAAGTCCAGGAACTGCAATGAGTTCCAGAGAATATGAACCCAAAGAGGCCCACACCGAGGTGCATCCTAATTAAAATTATGAAGGTTAAAGACAAAGAGAGAATCATAAAAGCAGCGATAGAAAAGCAGTTAGTTACTGATAAGGAACCACCCATAATACTTCAGCTGATTTCTCAACAGAAACTTTGCAGACCAGAGGACATAGGATCAAAATATTCAAAGTGATGGTAAGCAAAGACCTATAATCATGATTATTCTACCCAGCAAAGGTCTTATTTAGAATCAAAGGACAAATTAAGAGTTTCCCAGATGAGAAAATGTTAAAGGAGTTCATAACCACCAAACTAGTATTGCAAGAAATGTTAAACAGTCTTCTTTAAAAAGTAGTGAAAAAAAGATAAAAATATGAATAATAAAATGACAATAAATATATATGTATCAACAATTACATTAAGTGCAAATGGATAAAGAGCTTTAATCTAAAGACATGCACTACCTGAATGAATAACAAAACATGACCCTTACATATTCTGTGTACAAGAGACTCACTTCAGATGAAAAGGCACACACAGACTGAAAATAAAAAGATGAAAAAAGATATTCCATGAAAATGGAAACAAACAAATAATGATTGAAAATCTACCTAATTCTTTGGAAGTAACAAAAGGAAATAACTACCTAATACATACTTAACAATTACAGATGTCAGTGTTAAAATAATGTTATGAAAAAAACTAGAAGAAAAATATGAGAGGATATATAACCTCAGGGATAAAAGAGGGCTTTGAATTACCAACACAAAGTAGAAACTCAAATGAAGAGATAGATTTGTTTGATAGTAAAAACATTTTAAAAGTTCTTTATATTAAAATTAAAGAAAAAACTCCATGAATAAAAGTAACAGGTAAATTGCAAAACAAAGTAAATTCATAAGATGTGTGACAAAAAAGTGGTTAACATTCCACTTTTTTCATTCAAGAAAAAGCAGAGAAAACTTTATTTTCTCTTTATTTTTGTCTTTATTTTTATTGTTGATATCATTGCAGATGTTCCCATCCCTCCTGATTTGTGCCCTCTTCCCAGCCTCCACTCTCCCTTCCCTCTGGCCACTTCACACTGTTGTCCTTATTCACGGGTTATACATACATGTTCTTTGGCTAATCCTATCACCTTCTTTCAGAGAAAACTTTTAAAAAATGCATGCAAGTAGACTAAATAAATGGTAATTATTAGTAAATTTTAAAACTTTTTAACTCCATCTGTTACTTCAAAATATTTTTTAAGGGATACTTGTTCTGGCTTACATTATTGTCTCATGCACAATGCTCCACATTGTCAAAGATGCTGGTGGGGCAATCAGCCTCTCATACATTGAAATCAGCTGCTGGGATTCTAAACTGTTAACATTTCCTGAGTACATGCAACACATACTCTTAGTCTTTCTTACCAAGCAATTCCAGTTCTAGAAATTTATCATAAGGAGAAATATGTATATATGCCATGACTACTTATAACAATCTGACAATAAGGAGTATAAAACAAAATTAATGCATCTTTGATGCAAATTTGCAAAACTATAAAAATACCATTTTAATGTATTATTTTTTTATTGTTGTTCAAATACAGTTGTCTCCATTTTTTCACCTCACCCTGGTCCCCCTGCTCCACCCATCCCCACCCATCCCCACCTTCCACCCTGGAACCTAACCCTTTTGGCTTTGCCCACATGTCCTTTACACATGGTCCTTGGAGTTTCCTCTATTTCCCCCCAATATCCCTCTCCCTTCACCCCTTTGGTTACTGTTAGTTTGTTCTTTATTCCAATGTTTCTGGTTATATCAACAGTATGGATGGAACTGGAGAGGATTATGCTAAATGAAATAAGCCAGGCGGGGAAAGACAATTACCATATGATCTCATATATAAGTGGCACCTAATCAACAAAATAAAAAATACCATTGTTAAAGTATATTTTACTTATGGACATTTAAATATGTTCATAGTAAAATATAAAATAGGTTAGAAAAGCATATATACCATACAAATAATGTATATTATTATATATGATATATACATGCACATATACATGTATATTAGACAGATAAATATATACACACATGATGTAGCCACCTCTTAATCTAACATGTATTATATTAATAAAATAATAGAATAAGATACTGAAATACAGTATTAATAGACATGATTTTTTGAAAGGTGGGTATTATTAAGCTTTGCTAGGCACTCTGAGGAAATGAAAAACCTTAAACCCTCATGACTTACAAAAATAAAGGTTTTATCTGTAGCTTATAATGATATCGATTTCTGCAAATTGGTTGACTTTGTTCTATCTGTCTTATCAGTTCATTACACAGGTTGAAGGTACAACTCTTATTGAGATATGCCTTTTTTATGGCAGAGAAAAAAGAATAAGGGAGCTTACAGAAACACACATTGGGGTCTGGCTGATGTGGCTCAGTGGCTTGAGTACTGGCCTGTGAATCAAAGGTTCGCTGGATGGATTCCCAACCAGGGCACATGTGTCTGGGTTGCGGACCAGGTCCCCAGTAGGGGGCGTGTGAGAGGCAACCACGCATTGATGTTTCTCTCTCTCTCTTTCTCCCTCCCTTCCCCTCTCTAAAAATAAATAAAATCTTTAAAAAATAATAAATAAAATATGTATTTGGTGAAAAATATATTAGAGCATAACTTTTGGGTGTGATGAATCTGGGAAACCTGAAGGATGCTAGCTCACAGAAAAGGGGAGATGGGAGTCATTGGTGTGCATGTGGTAAATGGAAATATAGAGATAAGTGGCACTGATCAGAAAGATAAAAATAAGACCATAGATAGTGCTTCCAGGATTACATTAAAAAAAGACTGTCAATAATAGAGACTCAATAAAATATTAAAAAATGTGGTAACCATGTAAGAGACCATGATTTTGGATAAGACAAAAAATTGAAAGCAAACTATTTTCTGATTAAAAATAGCATTTAGTGCTTTAAATTTACAATGCAATATAATTGGTATATTGTGTAAGTATTATAATCTGGTGCCTGCACAAGTTAGGAAAGGGAAAATTGGACTTTTAGGGGTTTCACCATCAAGTCTTTCTTCATATACCTGCTGCTTTATCTTTTCCTTCAACCATAACCATCAAGGTTTTCTTTATTCCCTGTTTTCACAAGATATCTACAAGATTACCTCACCACTTTCCCATGATATACCTTAGTAAAGTTGTAAAATTCAAGCCTGTATTTGGCCCTACTGTTTAATGTTATTTCTACTTAAAGCCAATGCTCTGTTAAATGTCCAACTTAATACTAAGGCTACTGCTGGTGTGTTGCCTGTTTTGCCCTCTTTGTCAATCATATTACACACACTTATATATGTATATATCTACTATCTTAAAACTCTCTTGATTAGATTAAGATCTCATATTTTGAATTCTTAAAGTACTCTGGGATTCCTTCAGGTACTAAAGTGTACTGCATAATCTACATTTTAAAAGTAATATCCATAACTAATGGTATTATTCTGGGCATTTTGACCTTGCTCCGAGGAATCAAAGAGAGGTGAACAATTGAATAAGGCAATAGAGAGTCAACGAGTTAGCTATAGCAGAAAGATTAACTAAGATATATATTAACATTTGTACATTAGCTTAACAGTTACAAATTTGTTTGTGACCACAATGAGAGCAGTTTCAGTAGCCAATAGAAAATATAAAGTTAAAATTCAGGAAGTCAAAAAACAAATCAGAATTGTTGAAGTAGAGATCAATAAGAAGTAAAAAGTTGTATTTACTTCTGATGAAGCTGGACCAAATGTGACCTGTCTTCCAAGCTTTAAAATGCAGCTTCAGACTTACATGGAAAACCAGGATGAAGATCTAAACCTGGCAGCCTTCATAGGGTAGTTTTGTGGGTGATTGCTTCCTTAGTTGATGATCATGGCACATGCAATGACTCCATAGAGGCACAGCTAGCCATTTCAGCATCCCATCAGTTCTGCTAGAAGGGAGACAGCCAGCATATGCACAGCCCACTGAAGCTTCAACAGTTGCTCCCGAAATGACATGGAGAACTATTATACCCTTAGATCCAATGATCTAGGTGCTTCTAGTGGAAAATCTGAGTGAAGAAATGGCTTTATATACAAAAGCAATAATCAAACTCCCTATACTAATTAGCATGTAGCATACAACCTAGAAATGTCCCCTGTCCTCATGGCTTAGGCACTTAAATAGGCTAGGAGGGTGAGGATAGGGAACAGTTGAAGATAGCAGTAAAGCATGCCCTTGCCAAAAGGATAAAGTCACCTTTATAATGTATGGGCCTCAGACAGTTCTTACTTAGTTTATGCAATATACACCCCTATGAAGCCTATTTATTTTGAATTTGGGGATGAGCCCAGGAGTTTCTGATTTTAAGTGGAACTGAATACTTTCAAAGCCTACCTGCTAATTTTACACAATTGAAGCTTCCAACTAGGTAGGGAGATTGGTGAACAGACCCTGGTACTGCAGTTGGGCTCACTACTGTTATTCACCTTTCCTGAGTTTCATCGACATTCACAGTGGATACCAACTTGTTGTGAGGTGGTAGATATCACTAAAAAGGTACCCATAGATTTCACTATGATAATCATTAAAATGGTGCTTTCTGTTCCCTCTGGAAATTGCTTCTTTTTGATCCCTGGGCTCACATTTTAGATATATATAACTCCAGTCAAGTTAAAATCTGAGCTTTCATTCAGCAAGCTGTGAAAAAATAGGTCTTTCTGGATGATGTAAATTTTTTTAAAAGTATGCAGTAACTTTACACCTAAATGGCTAACATTTTAGCAGCAGTGCCAGACCTCAGTCTGATGATATGAGATTGTTATTCATTGTTGCCTTATTCTGGTGAATAGCCAGAACTTGCTTATTCACAAAATTAGAGTACCAAGAAAAAAATACATACACACATACATACATATAGAGTGAAGATGAAAAGAAGGTGTTTTTCCAAATACATAAGTGAGAATTCCCCAAACCTCTAGGATCAGAAAGGAGTTAAAAGTGTGCTTTGGTGACAACTTTGTTTATAATCTGAACAAATTTTTGCCTTTGATATTGACCTGAGTATTAAGGATTTTGCATACTGAGAGAGTGTAGAAGAGCAGAGACCCTGTAGATCTAGATTAAATAAGAATTGGTATTAGCTGATAGATTAAGATATAACAGTAAATTGGAAGGAAGAGTTGGGCAAGCAGTCCGAGAGAACATAGGCCACATACACCTGCGTAAGCATCAAAATGAAATGGCTGAAGTGGGACAGGCAGAAATGTTGATGGTCCAGGGGGTCAAAACAAGGGCCAAGGATGGAGAAGAAAGGCAAATGATATTAAGGGGTCCAGGCTTTATACTTTGATGATGATTTTTTAATCAGAGTACTCTATTTAGGCAAGAGTACTCTTTTTAGCATGAAACTTATTGAAGCTATAGGTGGTTCTCTTATGAAAAAAAGCTATATCAGACACTTAACCCCAATTTTCTTTTGTATCTTTTGCCCACTGCCATTCAAATTCTCAAATGGTCCTTTCTAGCTTTTGTTTCTTTTAATCATTAATAGTATAAAAGATGTAATGTCACAATTGGGAAAGTTTCAGTAAACATTACTGAACATCAAATCAATAAGCATCACCCAGTACCTATCTGCTTAGAAGTATAGTGTCCCCAAGTGATAAATGCCTAACTTTGGCAAACAGGTAGTATCTGGCTATTGGTCTACTCTTGTACTAACATTAGCTGGAGGTGGAGCAGGATGTAAGCAACAGACAGAACATAGTATGTGTATATCACAGGAAGAGATTACGATTCTTGTTTGAATGTCCAGTAGCATCTGTGCTTCTTATGGAAAGGGGTCTTTCACTTTGAAAGCCATCAAACAGTACAGTCCACTCTCAATTATTTATATTAAAAAATGGGTCAGAGACAGAGTTTTTTTGAAATTACTTTTGCTTCTGAAACTTGTCTTTCAAATGCTGATTTTTCTTCTAGGACTAATTTTTATTTTTATTTTTTGATTATTTGGTTCTGGGTTATATTAAAATCAAAACATTTACTAAGTTCTTCGAACTAAATGTGAAGGGATCCCCAGACACATATGAGGGATTGATGTTAGAGCTGAACAAGACCTGAAATTTTGTAACAACTAATACAGTTGAAGGGGAGTTGACTGACTGAAAATACACTAAATTTCTGTCCATTTCTGAGAGAACACCTTGATAATGTCTTGGTGGACATGGTGGACCTGGATGCTATCAATGACTGGGTTTATAAGCTGTAGAGCAAGGTTGTACACATTGGACCTGATGACATGAATGGTTGGGGGAGGAATGGCTTGCAAACCTGGGAACAATGGAAGAGCATAGCACAGAAACCTAAAATCCTAGGGCATCCAGAATGTGAGATACACCAGTGTTGGGAGCTTTGAGTTGCAATATGTGGGAGATAATGGCCAATATGGATCCAAGAATCAGAACATAAGATAACACTATGAAAAGGAAACATGAGCCCATAGCAAGCAAGATGACTGACAAAGCATTGAAGCTGTTGAACCATGGTCAGAGCAAGAGAGTCAGATCATATTCTAGTGTAGATAGTAGGAATGAGAAAGGATATTGTTGTGACAGTAGGAAAATACAAGGAAGCACATGATGGGAAAGATGAGTGATACACTAAGAATTCCCCAAAATATTCTGATCTTTAATACATGGGAGCTGGTGAGAAATGAGGGATATCTTAGAGGGTTGGAGATGGTCACAGAGTGATCGTATGCTAAGACTAAAAGCATGGCTGGCTCCATGAAAGAAAATGTATGCACAAAATAAAACCGGAAGACACAGACGTATAAACGGATACTTTCAAAATTAAGCCAGAACAGTCCTAGTACTGTGGGTATGGTAAATACACAGAGACCCAGGTAATTTCCTGTTAGCATGGTCAGAAAGTAGTACATGGTTAGGCTGCCGCAGGGATATGTCCACGTGGACACTCCGAATGGCATTGCCCAAGACTGCTGCCAGGCACACCGAGAAAATTGGGACAGTGATTCAGCAACAAGTCCATTCAAATCCTGGAAACCTGTCAGCAGGAACTTGGAAAAGCTAAAATTGGAACATGAAAGACCAGACATAATGCCAGGGACTACTAGGCATAGCAGATTATAAGAAGTGATTCCCCTATTTTGTCTTTTCACAAAAAATTTGAGCCAGGTGAGAATTTACACAGAATGAGTAGATTCTGGTAACATCTCTTCCTAAATCCCAAAGACCTCAGGTTGGGATGGCAATACTGAGCCGTAAGGAATTTTGGAGCCTTGTTTTTAATGGACCAGAGCAACATCCAGGCAGCAATACTGGCAGGAGCCAGGGCTAGAAGAAAACTGAGTTGCTACGTGCATCTGGAATCAACAAGTTAGGAAAAAATTCTAATTTTCGTTAGATACTTGAAAATGAGTAGATCAAATGGTAGGTACAAAATGATTGAAGACTGAAAGGGGTTCAGAAACAGCCCAGTTGAAATAAAGCAAAACAAAAACAAAGGAACAGACATCAATAATAAATATAAACTTGTTTCAGTGGCTGTTGCATCAATCATCCCATGTTCTCTTTTATACCCTTCTGCTGCTGAGCATTTTTCAAAAACAAATAATAAGGGCCTAGAAGCATTGCTGCTGATAAGTTCTTCTTTTTAAAGATTTTATTTATTTATTTATTTTTAGAGAGAGGAAAGGGAAGAGAAACAGAGAGGGAGAGAAATATCAATGTATGGTTGCCTCTTGCACATCCCCTACAGGGGACCTGGCCCACAACCCAGGCATGTGCCCTGACTGGGAATCAAACTAGTGACTCTTTGATTGACATACTATCACTGAATCCACTGAGCCACACCAGCCAGGGCTGCTGCTGATAAATTCAAATACAGGTCTAAAACTCCTTCATTGCTGAGAAGCCAGTGCTCTATGGATTCATGGGCCCTTCATAACATCTCAAGTTGTAAGATGACACTCACCCAAATATCTTGTCTGTCTTCTTCAGACCTCAGGCTTTGGATTGACTTTCTCTTTTGTTGGGGATTTCACAGAGTCATGGATCCAGTATAACTCAGTTTGCAAGGAAACACAGGAAACATCAAGTGACGGGGACTTTGAAACTAAGAAATGTTCTAGGAAACAAATAAGATTGGAAAGAAAGGCTGGAATTGATAGAATTCTACCTGAAGTGCTCTCAAATAGTGAATGACTACTTGTTTCTTTGCCAAAGACAATTGGAAGATTTGCTAAAAGTGTTATCTGGCATCAGCTGGTATGACAGTCCCTGTAGCTTCTCTGTTCTCTTTTTCTTGTATCGCATAACCCATGATAAAACACACAATTGGACACCTGATTGTGAGTCTCTAACAGTTCTTGTATGTACATTATAAGAGCAATTTTATGAGTCATTACTCTTTACCTCCCTTTGATTCAGTTTTACTCAGCAAACATTTATACCATCTATATTAAATGAAAAACACTGTCCTAGAAGCTGGAGATTAAAAAATAGTATAATTTTAAATTAAATCTATCGGGGTAACATTGGTTAATAACATTATATAGGTTTCAGGTATACAACTTTGTAATACATCATCTATATATTCCATTGTGTGCTCACCAGGTTAAGTCCAAAACCTTCTGTTGCCATATATTTGTTCCTCTTTACCCTTTCCATTCTCACCTCACATCCTTCCTTTCTGGTAACTATCAACTTATTGTCTGTGTCTGCTTTTTTGTTTGTTTTGTTTGTTCATTGCTGCTTTTTGTTTTATATCCCACATATGAGTGAAATCATATGGCTCTTGTTCTTTTCTATCTGACTTATTTAACTTAGCATGATACTCTCAAGATCCATCTATGTTGTCCTGTCCTCAAAAAAAGTATAAGCAATTTAGTTTAAGATGATTCTTCTTCTTTAAAGATATTTAATTACCTCTTTGTTATTTTCTTTCTCAGAGGCATGTAACAATAAGATACTTCCACACAAATTTATGATGCACTCCTTGGTCCATTTTGCCAATCTGAATCATCAATTTTAAATTGTGGTCATTATAATAACTCGGGTACTATCTCTGAAACTAAATCAGATGACACTAAAAAGATTAAGAAATACTACACTGAAGTTCTTGGAGGAATTACTGGATGGGGAATGTAGAGGCAAAGGTAACTTTGCTCTGTTGGTAAAGAAATAAGATGCATGAGAGCTGCCCTTGTCAGTTTCCAATAAGCCCCGAGTTCAGGCATGGCAGAAACAACCCGTTGAGCCCGAGGGAAGTTGGAGACCTTAGGTCTGGGCAGATGCTGTTCCTCGTCTGCTTACTCACTCTGGATGGTAGAATCAGGCTTTAAAATTCACTGCTACAACAGCTTTTGCATGTAAACAAGAATTAGGAAACCTCGACTTTATGGAGAAAAGAGAAGGTTAACAAAAAGTAAGGAAATATGTAAAAAGAAAAAAAGGGTTGAGAAAAGAAAGAGAATAAAGAGAGCAGAACACCATGGAAGGTATTCCAGACATCAATTTTATTATTTATTTGTCAGAAATAGACTAAAATAACAGATTATCTAGAATAGGCAAAATTCCCCTTTCTCTCAATTTACACATTAGACCCAGCTGTGGAAAAGAATGGTCTGTCTTCGAGGAAGCGATTTTCTACCTTACTGACATGATTTACTGCCTCCTCCAAAGTTTAGTCAGCTGTTTCTGGGAGAACAACCTTGGGAAGAGTGTGGGTCCTCTTAGGTGTCCCAGCATTCTCTCATTTTGCTCCTAGTGGGATCCACTTGCTTCACACAGTTCTCCACATGTAGTTCCTGACCAAGTCTGGACAATACCACGTGCACTGGTAATTGTTCCAGGATACAGCCATAGGCAATTTAGACTCGTTGGAACTCGGTTTCCTCAATGCAGAAATAAGCTGTCCAGCAGTATGTACCAGAGAACACATGCATATTCTATGACCCAGCACTTTTCAGAAATTCACACATATGTATAAGTGTCATTTTTTATGTATAGGAAAATGTACAAGAATCTACATAGCAGGATTATTCACTATAGTGAAATGCTGGAAAAGACCAAAATGTCTGTTGCGGTCACTGGCCTGCGGTAACCACAGGTGCTGCAGATGCTCGAGACATGAGAGAAACTCACACAGACTACCAAGTCCTGTGGAGGAATAGGAATTGAACGACCACTCTGTCGAGGGGAGAGCGCCCCGAGCCACCACCTGAGTAGGCTTTTTATTAGGTAATATTGGGTAGGGGTACGGATACAGTTTGTTGATTATAGTCTGGCAGGGAAGATCAAACAAGTAGGAAACTTTCAAAGACCTAAAAGGGTTCATGCTGAGTTGGTGTTTTATCACCTAAAAACTGCAGGACTTGGAAGGCTAGTTTTGTTTCCTGCCCATGCCTTCATATTCTAATATAAAAGCATCCTCTAGCAATAGCAGGTTCTACAAGATCTTGCATATTCTATGCTTCAAAACAAATATCCCGGGGGTCCACTGGCTCTGGTCTGGACTGCATCGCCCCTTGAAATTGCTGCAGGCCTGAGTCGGGCAGAGGAGACAAAGGCAGCCAGGAGATTTGGATTTCTCACAGGCAGAATAAGGACTCAGGCTTGTCAAAGCTGAGAGGGCGGGGGTCGATCACCCCCTCTTTTCCACAGCCCCCTAAGTCTCTCCCTGAGGGCCTTCCAATGTGATCGTGCCTGTCTTAGGTCCATCCTCCTCTGAGAATTGTTACCCATCCTTGACTAGCCGACCAAGCAATGGGAGCCAGACCTGGAGCAGGCAGCGCTTGGTGCCAGGGAGACAGGCTGTCTCCTTAATGTCTCCTTGTTCGGAGGTCTCTCACTCAGCCTTAGCTATGGGGGGTTGCAGCTCCTGAAACCAGGCAGGGCGGATCCCAACAAGTATCCATCAATAGTAGTGTCAATAAATGTATTGTGGAATATACATAAATGGAATAACATATACCAATGAAAAATATACTACAGTTATAGCAAAAATATGAAGGCAATTCACAAATATTATGTTGCATAAATGTTACACACAAAAATAGTAACATTTATTTCATATAATTAAAAAAAAGCAGCCTTGGCTGGTGTGGCTCAGTGGACTGAGCACCAAGCCTGTGAACCAAAGGGTCACTGGTTCAATTCCCAGTTGGGGCACATGTCTGGGTTTCAGGCCAGATCCCCAGTTGGGGGTACACAAGAGACAACCATACATTGATGTTGCTCTCCCTCTTTCTCTCTCTCTTCTCTCTCTAAAATAAATAAATAAATAAAATATATTTTTTAAAGATTTTATTTATTTATCTTTAGAGGGGAAGGGAAGGAGAGAGGAAGAGAAATATCAATGTATGGTTGCTTCCTGTGCATTCCCTGCTGGGAACTGGCCTGCAACCCAGGCATGTGCCCTGACTGGGAATCGAACCTCGATCTCTTGGTTCACAGGCCTGTGCTTAATCCACTAAGCTACACCAGCCAGGGCTAAATAAATAAAATATTTTAAAAAATAAAATAAAATTCCTTAAAAGTTAAGAATATAAAAAAAAAAAGAAAGGTGGGCTGGAATGGGAATAAACGATAGAAAACTATACTTGAATGATGATTAAAATAAAATTAAAAAAAGAAAGAATAAATCAATCATGTTAGACAAAATGAGATAAATCAGGATAGTGGTGATCTTTGGAGAAAATTAGGCTAATGACAAAGAGGGAGCATATAGGGCTCTGCTAGGATACTTTAACGTGCTGTTACCTAATCTGAGTTGTTGTCCAGGGTGTATGCCTTTGCAATTATCAGTTGAGCTATATATATTTATGATCTGTTTACATTTCTATATAAATTTTATAATTTAAATATATAAAAACAAAGTTAAACAATGTAAAAAGTCAGATTATTTTTCTGGATTTCAAGGAATGCTTATGGACTGAGGTATTAACACATTCTTAATTGGCTTTAATTAAGTAGGTTTGAAATTTTACCACCTAGTCAGCTTTGGCACCTAAATCTACGTAGATAGTCTTAACTCTGTGCAGAAGAGGGAGGAAATAAAAAAGTAACAAAAATACCTACAGAAGGGAAAGACAGAGCCTAGAAGAACATGTGGTCTCTTTCTAAAGACATTTTTTACTGTTTCTTTTCTTATTAAATACATTAGCAAGAATAATATATATTTTGTTTACATAAATGGAATTTTTTCTGTTTCGATATAACTGGTAACTGAAGGTATAAAGAACCTTAGATTTTACCTACGGTTATTAGCTTACATGTTTTATTAGTGATAGTCTCTAATAGAGTCTTAAGGTTTATAAACATTCTTCATTGTGTTTAATTAAGTTCCTTCTATATCCATTTTATTTGGAGTATTAGAAATTCCCAATGCATCTAGTTTGACATGATATATTTTTAAACTTTTTAATTATTATAATGATTTTTATTTTTAATTGTTGTTTAAGTACAGTTGTCTCCATTTTCCCCCCACCACTCTCCCCTGCCTCACCCACCTCTACCTCCCACCCTCAATCCTACCCCCCTGTGGCTTTGTCCATGGATCCTTTATGGGTTCCTTGATGACCCTATTTTTAAAATTCCCAGCAAAGCTATTCTTCTTCGTTATGTGAGCATCAGAGAATGAGGGAATTATAGATGGCTTAAGAGAAGCCAGAAAAAGGTCTTGGAGAACAATGTGAACCTGAGGTCCAGCAGTCTGGGTTTCGGTACCTAATTTCTCAGAAAACCCCTACCCATTTCTTTATCTTGAAAATGAGAGGACGGATTTAGATAGCATTGGCCTGGTCTGTAATTTTCAGGGGACAATTTTAAATATGAGTAACATTCTAAGCACTTATACTAAAAAAATTAAGTGTATAATTTTGGTATAATTAAAGAGAGATTTAGTTGCCACTTCACAATTTTCTGCTTGTTTTTCATTTTTCATTCAGTGTTTGTCATTTTATTGTATCTGATTTTTATTTAAGTTGTCTCACATCTTCCTAGATACAGGAAAGTATTCAAACAGGTGAATTCCCTTGAGAGAGATTACTTATGTAATAGTTTAACCAAATCATACAAATACTACAGAAAAGCATTCAATACCCAGAGGGCAACATCTAAACAGATGCACCATGTATTATAATATTGATCATGCTTCTAATTCATGGGTAAGAATATTTCATTATTTCAATCATAATGGCAGTATTATTTATAGGTATAGAAAAATACATATATAATAAAAATATAAAATAAACTGATATATAGTAAAGAACTCATTTACAAAATTAATAATCATAACCCTTCATGAGATTTTAAGCCTACTGTGGGTTTGTGGTAAATAAATTGTCTCCAATGTTAGCATATCAGAACCTCTGAACACACAGTTCTTTGGACTAGCCATACAGAAGTTTCTTAGCTCTTTAGCCATGCAAAAAGCTTTAAGTGTTTGGCTTCAGCTATACTTAACCAGGTCTAAAACAAACCTGCTTTATGCTTCCTTGAAGAAAGAGGAAAATTAATGGAGTGCTTCTGCCTCCTGCTGGTGGCCAGATGGGAGAGCATTAGAGGAATTATCTATCAAAGAAGGTCAATATACTTAATTGTTCAAAGCAGATCCTGTGTGGGTGTCATTAAATAATTATGCCAAAGAACAGCAAAAATCTGGACTGTCCTGAAAAAGCAATGTTTTCTATTCACTATAACTGTAAAGACACTGACTTTTAGACCCGACACTCTTCTTCTATGCCTTTGGTGTTGCTCATCAGCTTATCTAACCTGAAAAAGGCAACAAGTAATTACATGGGAAATTATTTCTAAGGGATAGGAAAAATATAGATGCCTGGATATGTAGCTCAGTTTGAATTGGAAGGGGTAAGAAAAGGGTCCCCTGAGAACACAATCTGTTTAGTTTGATCAGAGATGTGCTTTCTAAATCAACATTCTAGGATTCCAGACAAAGTGCACAGAGGGACCACGGCAATTCTATCACTGCCCCAAACTCAAATTCACTGCTGCTTATCCTGTTTAATTATTTGTTTCATGCTAGACATTGCTCTGGTTGCTAGAAATTCAGAAAATCATTATGCACACTGACTTTGGGTGACATAACACAGCATGACGCTTGGGGAAATGAAGGGCTTTTTTCCTTTTTGTTAGTACGGGTGGAGCATGTGGTGCAGTTGACATATCTGAACACCTTCCTCTTGAAATCTTCATTGATTGGTCTCATTAACACTATCATCTCTTGACTCCCATCTTACCTCTCAAAATAGAACTTAAATTTTTTCCAACATTCATTGATCTTCTATTGCCAAAAGGCTGATAGTTTCTGTGGAGGCATCATGAACACTTGTGGCTAGTTTGAAGAAAATGAATGAGAGTTTGTGCTTCTAATGTATGCCTACATCCTTTGATTCTTTTGGTCTTCAATCATAGTGCTTTGCCTATATGTCTGGGTCAGGCTGAGAATGATAGGAGTCATATTTAAATTCTGAGTGTAGTGCCTGAGATCAGCATGATTTCTAGGACAACGTTTGTTTTATACATCACATAAACCTTATATTCAATGATATAAGATTGATAGTGTGTGGGCTTTAAGGATCAGATATGTGTTTTAAGATATGAGTGTTTAAGTCTCATGGCATTTTTACAATGCCTTTGCATTTATCTTGTTTCTTTACTTCTGTAGTTGTGCAAACTTTAGCATAGACTAATTCATAATTCAACAATTGTTATATAAATGCAAAGCTCATTTAGTATGCCAATGAGCAAAAGCCTGGCATAGTTCCTTCTTCTTTTAGAACTTCCAACAGATCTAATGGCCAATCAGCATACAAGTGGTATAAATACAAATCAAAGTATTCCCATGACAGTAAGGGAGAAAAAAAATGATGCTGGGGTCACAAAAGTCCCTCTGAAGAAGTAACATTAAACTGAAGCCTGAATGATGAAAGGAGCAATAAATGCATAAAGCAAATACTGGGAGTAGATAATTGTAAGCAGAGAGAAGATGAAGGACAAAGATCTTGAAGCAGGAATCCTCTTAATTTGTTTTGAGAAAGAGAAAGATACCTAGAGACTAGGGAGTGAAGGCAATAATGGTCTCCAATAGGTGGTCCAGGTCACATAAAGATTTCTGACTACGATAAATAATTTATATTTCATTTTAAAAAACAATAAGAATCCATCAGAGATTTTTTTAGCAAGGACTTATTGTAATTTAGTAGATGTTTGTAGAAAAATGGTCAGGTTTCTCTGGGGAGAAAACATTTTTAGGGGGCAAGTAAAAAAAACAATAACACTGGCTACTAAATTAATACAATCATCAAGGAGCAGATAATAATGGTATGATCTGACCTCAGCAGTTAAGGGTAAAAAATGAGCAGATTCATGGCCTGTTGTAGAGTGTAAATTATAGATTTGATGAAGGATTTAACAGGTAGGATGGAGAAGGAAAAATAAGGAATTAAGAATGACCTTTAAGAGTTTTCTTAAGCAATTGTATGATTGATGGAGCCCTTTTATGATATTAGGAGGAAATGGAGAAAGACTAGATTTCTGAGGAAAATCATATATTTTATTGTCATCATTTTAATTTTTAGGTGAAATACCCAGATGGAGACATTAAGGGGTAAATTGAATGTACGAGTCTGTGCTCAGAGGGGAGGTAAGGACTTACAGGTGCAAATTTTAGGCTATGATATGGAATAAAAGTTGTCACTGTTTTCACTTCTGAGAACTTAAAATTCAGTGTGTAATAGAGACGTTAGTCAAATAATAGGCTAAGGAATGTCAAATTATAAGTTGAATAAATTTTATGAGGATAAATATGTTATCAAATTAATAATATATAATACCAGTTATATATTATTGGTATTACATTGGTATAAAGCAACATAATACCAAAATATAATCATATTAATAATACCAATATATGGAGAACATGTTTTAATTAACAGGCTTCCTGGTAAGTGATGGTTGAGATGCAGAGAAGAAAATTTCAGATTATTTTACAAAGAGGAAGCAGAGGTTGAGAAAATTTTCCTCAACCTCAGTCTCTTCCTTGTAAAAGAACATCTTAGGCAGAGAGAACATCAGGAGAAAAATCTCATAAAAGAGGGGAAATGGTAATTTTGAAAAATAAGTGAAGTGTTCAAAAGCTGACCATTTTTTCCTTAAAAGGCAAAAGAATTTTATTCAATGAAGGAAATGTATTAAAAGAGTAAACTAAGCTATCTAATGCTGATGGGGACAAAAGGTACATTAAAAACCCTTTTTTTAATTTGGCAATCTACGGGAAAAAGGTCAGTGCCCTTGACTAAATAGTCAGGTATTGCATGTTTTAAAAATTCTCGCAGTACATGGGTTGAAAATCACTGGTCTAAATGTTTTATGGCATTATACTCACTTAATCTTTACAGCTGTCCCATAGGATAAAAACTACTGCTATCAACATCACATACAAAATGAAAGTAAGCCTCAGAGAGGTTCCTTTGGTGAGAAAAGGAGAAAGAACTTAACCCAATAGTGATAAGAGGGTTATCACTTGAATCCTGTAGTTGGTTCAATTCCCAGTACTGCCACCTTCTGCATTTTTATTTCAATTTAAAACAAAACACTCCAAGCCTAAGCACTTACCCACCCCTCACCCTGTAAAAAAAGAAGATCAGCCTGAGGAGCTGCTTGGTGAACTAATGAAACAAAAATTAAGAATAGGTCACAGAAAGAAGCCAGAAATTGAAGTTATTTTAACACATTCAATTAATTAAACCAAATGTGAAAGCCAGTATGGACTTTTAAATACTTGTCTATATTACAAGAGCTTTTAAATCTTTTGTGAAGACTCCCATGGCCAGAACTTAATTAAGGCAGGAAAACTATATGAAGAAGAAGACAATCATGCTGCAATGAGACTTTTAAAAATTCTAAACAACTATTTGACATAGGCCATCTGGTTTTTAGAATGACGATTCTAAGGAAGAGAAAAACAATTACTCAATCCCTTTCATAATTGCATATTTAATGAATACTCAACAGATTAACTGAATGAATGAATAATTGTACAGTATACACTGGGGCGATGTCAGAAGTTGTAGGTCTTCAGCTTAAGTCTCTATTCCACAAAGACACAGACGAGTCTAAAAACTCAGAGGGACAATGCTCCTATGGGAAATCATGCATCAAAGTTCTTGTGTATAAATATCCCTCTCTGACTATCACCAGTGAAGAAAACCTAATCATTGGCTATGTCATCTGGAGTGGGATAAAACAGGAACATCTTTACTAAATACTCTTTGGAGGAAAAGTATACTTGGAGACATCACAAAGTAGAAAATGATGGGTATGAAATAACTGTTTAAATGCAAGTGTAATATTAAAGCTCAAAGATTATTCTTAAATGCTTAATGAACTGGGGGGTAGAAGAACATTTTGAGAAACTCAGCTCTCAATTTTACAGATACAGCATCTCATCAGCATCCTTGGGAAAAGGTCCCAGACACCATATCTTTTCTGAAAATTAGGTTTCTACTTCAGTCTATTTGTTTTTATTCTATACAGGTGGCTTCTATGCACAGCTCTGCCAGTGGATGAATAATGGCTCTTACATGATATCAGGAAAAGACCATTCTCTTCCACACAGCAGATAATATGCTTCTAAAGAACAGAGCTGCTTGGTTATATTTTGTAAAGTTAGTAAACTTTTAGTATAATGCTGTTTACCTCAAAATTTCATCTAACTCATCTGTAATTAGAGCATTTCCTTTGAAATATGCTTAAACTGTTGCTGGCTGGAAGACGCATTTTAGTTCCAGAATGACTGCTTCAGTAAGCCCTAGCATGAATTCCTCCTCTTTCCTTCTTACTGGATTTTCTGGCCTGGAGCAGCAATATTTCTGGATCTCCATTCCCTTCTCCACCATCTATACCATGGTGCTTCTGGGC
This sequence comes from Trachops cirrhosus, assembly GCA_028533065.1. Lineage (NCBI taxonomy): Eukaryota > Metazoa > Chordata > Mammalia > Chiroptera > Phyllostomidae > Trachops > Trachops cirrhosus. The sequence goes on from CM052543.1 coordinate 38,653,710, forward strand.
AACTGCATGGTGCTGTACGTGATCCGAACTGAGCCAAGCCTGCACCAGCCCATGTTCTACTTCCTGGCCATGCTGGCCCTCACTGACCTGTGCATGGGACTGTCCACAGTGCACACAGTGCTGGGGATCCTATGGGGACTAAGTCAGGAAGTCAGCCTGGATGCTTGCATTGCCCAGTCTTATTTTATTCATGGCCTGTCCTTCATGGAGTCCTCTGTCCTCCTTGCTATGGCTTTTGATCGCTACATTGCCATTTGCCACCCATTACACTACTCCTCCATTCTAACTAATAACAAAATCATGAAAATTGGGGTGGCAATTTTATGTAGGAGTACATTACTCATACCTCCGGTCATTATTCGCCTAAAGTTCTTGAATTATTGCCGTCCCCACATCCTTTCTCATTCTTTCTGCCTGCACCAGGACCTTCTCCGTCTAGCTTGTTCAGACATCCGATTCAATAGCTACTATGCCCTGATGCTGGTCATTTGCACACTATTGTTGGATGCTGTTCTTATCCTTTTCTCCTATGTTCTGATTCTTAAATCAGTCCTGGCAATTGCTTCTCAGGAGGAGAGACGTAAGTCATTTCAGACCTGCATTTCCCACATCTGTGCTGTTCTCGTGTTCTACATCCCTATCATTAGCTTAACAATGGTGCACCGTTTTGGCAAGCATCTCTCCCCCATTGTCCATGTCCTCATGGGCAACATCTACATTCTTTTTCCACCTTTGATGAACCCCATCATCTATAGTGTCAAGACCCAACAGATTCGTAGTAGAATGTTCAGATTTTTTACCTTAAAATTATATTGAGATACTCAGTTCTTTTAAAAAGTAAAAAAAGACATTAATAACTACATAAAATTAAAAAATAAATTTTATTAAAATTAAAGTTTTAGTCCTGAGTCCATGATTCTTGATTTTAAAACACACTTTAAATATAGTCAGAGAATCAACTACAAATACATTCCATTTTAATCTATGTCCTAAGAATGAGCTGTTCTTAGAGCTGGAGGTAGGCAACTCCATCTGAAATATTTCATATACCCTATGAACTGTTGATTTGTGAAAAACAAAACATATGCAGGTTATTCCATGAGTATAATTATACTCAAGTAAGATAAAAGTAGTTGAGTGCCCAAAATAGATTTTCAAGTATTTTCCATGCAGTAAAACAAAGATAAATTCAAATCATAGATCTTTTAGTTTTAAAAGTAGATAAATTACAACTTCTTTAATTTGATGAGATTCAGTTAATTGATCTTCACAATGAGAAAAAATAGCAAACTCACAGGAATATTATGATAACTATATGGACCAGAACTGTCTAATAAAATTTTCTAAAATGATGAAAATGTCCTATTATATAGACTAAATATACCAATATAAGACAATAGTTACATATGGCCACTGAGTATTTGAAATGTACATAGTATAATTGGGCAACTCCTTTTTAAATTCTGGTTAACTGTAGTTAACTTACATTTAAAATACCACTGTATTGGGCAGTGCAGGTATAGTATATACAAAGAACATACATGACTTGGGATTCAACTTTTGCCATGGCTACTTTAAATTGAAATCCTTACTTTTTATTATATTTTATATGTGGACCCCACTGTCATTTAGCTGGAAGTGAATTTTGCTCTGAATCTTTTGCTTTTAAATCCAAACACAGAAATGTCCTGAACAGATGACACTGTATGCTTATGACTGACATGAGGTTAAAAAAAAAAAAGACTCTGTCAAGTGTCTATAAGGATAAATATAAAATAATGGGTTTAATCTTCCTGGATCTCTTAAAGACATACAGTGGAAAGGGTCAGCAGTTAATATACTAAAAAATAAAATAAATAAAATAATGTGTTTTATGCTCCTTTCTCCTTTCTGTACTTCGTTCAATTAAGTAGTCTGTGTTTATTGACTCTGTCTACAAAACAGAAACACTGGCTTAGTTTCCAATAGCTTAAGCCTCAATATGTGGGGAATAGCTCCTATATAGAATAAAGCACTTTGGCCAAAAAGAAAAACATGTAAGATTATCCACAGGATAATATATTAGGACTCCTGGGTTAGAATAGGAGCTTAATTAGAAGAAGAAGAGAGCAAGTTTCCTGATGTCAATGAGAAGCTAGTCTATGTTCTGCCAAAGCTACCAGAAGTGAAGAGTATAAGGTAGTATCTAAAGTGAGGATGAAAAATAAGTGTTCTAATTGCTAGTTCAATGTGATTTATCATCTTGCTACACAACCAAAATAACTGCAATAATTAGCTTAATATGAATGTCAGGTATTGTACTAAGTGACATAATGATGATGAATGTCAGCATGGTCCATATTGGCAGGCTGAGACCCAGCCAGTTTGACAAGATTTCTATGGCCCAGTTTTAGAATGAAAACATCAATGTACTGTTGAACCTATAGAAGTCATGTAGGTGTCTCACAGATAATCTTTGAGTGCATATTGCTCAATGGCCAGACAAGTTCCCTTTGGTGCCTTGATCCTGTAATCACCTGTTCCCAGAACTGACTTGATCTTGGGGAAGCAAGGGTCTCAGCAATAGCAGAATATATTTTTCACCCACCAGGCATGATGGAAGTACCAACTTAAAGGAATATAGTTATATATCCAACAATCCTGAGTGGCTGGTCCGAGGGTCATTTTTAATAGTGAGTAGGAATGTTCCTTTGAGAACTTTTTATTATGAGTATTTGTACCTCAGATTATGGCAAACTGTAAAACCAACATACTTGCAAAAATGGCTATAAAATAGGTGTAAAACTATCTGGTGTATTCTCAGAAATCACAGTTTAATTTAGAACTATATGATTGTACTATGATGATAAAATGTATGAAGAACATAAGAATTTAAGAATTTTTGAAATTCATGACCAAAAGGAGGGAGGTCAGCTAAAGGAAGGAAGATGAAGAAAGAAAGCTGATGAAAGTGAATTTCCTTTGATTCCTGGGTTTACACAGAAAGGAAGAGGTTTAGAAAGTTTTTACTTTTGATTGTTGTTTACTAAAGGCTTCTATCTTGGGAAACTAACTTATAAAATAACTATACCTCTTCCTAGGGAGGAGAAACCATTTCAGAATCATCAGCTCAGGTCCTGACAGTGAGAATAGATGGACTTATCACGGGTGTTAAAAGCATCATCAGGTACTTTGCAGCTTTATGAGAAAACTGGTAGAGACATTCTTCCATAGATGCCAAAAAGCCAATTTTATGAAATTAGAAATGTATGATCCATGAATTAAGTCCTGGTACTGTTATCAAACTAGTTGCCTGAAGGGCCAGTGAGATGCAGTAACCTTGTAGGATTTGGCAAGACTCAGGACACCTGTAAGGCTACTATCCAGTTTGGGTAGGAAACACTACAAAACTAACATAGTAAGTTTAGGGAAACCCACATTCTTCTCTTTCTGTTTTTGTTTTAGGTAAGCTGTCATTCCATTGTACACTGCCTTTTTATATGAAGTCACAACTAATAAGGCGAAAACTAGAGGATATTGGTTGGGGTAGGTGACAGAGTAGAGTGCAGAAAATCAAAAAGTCTTGGCCAGTTGGATTTACTCCCACAACAAAAAGCTAAGGTCCAGAAAGGGAAGATGGCTGATTTTTGGAAGTGAGGAAACAAGCTTTTAGTAAAACAATCTGCTCATAATAAATTCACAAGCAGATGCTCATTATGCACTATACTGACTAATTTTTCTAGGTTTATCAAACTTTATTATTAAATTGACTCAGAAGATTTTCTACCAAAGACTGTCTTTTTTCCTTAGGATATTAATGGCCACTATTTGAAAAAGGAGAATCTACTAAGCTAATGAATAAAGCCCAAAATACACACATTTTCTAGAATGACTCTATTGGAAATTTTTTTTTAAAAAAGAAAAGATAGCCAAAAACTCCTTTGCAGTGGTAATTAGTATTCTAAAGTTTTTCTACTAAAAGTGTGGTTTCCAGTCCTGTGTCCTCAGCATCATCAGGGAACTTAAAGAAATGCAGAATCTTGAGCTCCAGTTCAGCCCTATTGAGTCAGAATCTATATTAGCTTTGGGAGTGCTCATAGTGTTCTCTTTCTTGTTCAGAGCTCTGGTTATAAACTTTGTTGATTTTGTGCCAATTAATCAACTGGTACCATTATTATGCATATTATTGTGCTTAATTTAATAATACAATACAAATTTAAGGAATATTAAAATTTCAGTTTATATGTAAACTTAGCAAATTAAAAATGTGTTTTTATTTCTGCTATTTTCTGTAATCCATTGAAGTTATAGTTGCACACAAAGAGACATTATGGAAGGAAATGATGGGGTGTTTATGAAAACAAATTTTATAAACATAGAAATTTTAAATATTATTCACAAAAGACAAAGCAAGATAGATAAATAAGGATTCTAGGTGTCTACAGAAGGGACTATTAGTAAGAAGAAAAATAATCTGCACAGAGCAATCCTGGAAAAACACAAGGGTGGGACTGAGAATAGTAGAAAAGGAACATTTGTGTCAGAATTTCTAACTAAAGTATACAGAAACCCACTTCTTTTCAGTCTGGCAAAAAGTATATGTATATTATAATAATAATTTCTGTAGCAACTGAAACAAGTGTGAGTCACTTAAGGGTCATTAGGTCAGAGGGTGCTAAGACTAAGGTGTTAGATATTTAAGAAGAGGGATTATGAAAAGTAATTTATATAATGTTGAAGCTCATGGAAAACATTTTTCCAATTACCTCTAAAAATACTTAGCAGACTGTTATTACACAGTTAGAGGATCACAGGATTATTCTCTATAAAAATTATCTTAAAAGAAGAGACAAACAAATACTGGAACTTGAATATTCACTCACTGAATTAGCGAGGCTCCTTCTTTATCAACCTACAAAGTAAATGACCAAATAACAAATCCCATCATATCCATAGAAATCTCCATTAAATTTTTGGTCCTTCACCATGACATATGGATGTATAGCCAACAATGTCCAGGGATATGATTAAATTAACTAAGACAAAAATAACATATTCAAAATGAATTTTTAAAAACATTAACTTAATGGAGCAGAATTTATTTAAAACAGAAAACAAAACTTAAAAAAAAGCTCATAAAAATACTCTTAATGAAATACCCAGTCATACTGGGTACGACTGAAATACCCAGTCATACTGGTTCCTTGATACAGGAAGAAGATACTATTAACAAGAAGCAAATAGATAACACAAAGATTGCTTGAAAGTAAAGAACAGTATGAGAAATGAGAGGAAAATAGACATCTCAAGGGATATATAGATTTTGAATAGTAGAACAAAATAACTAAAGATTAAATATGGGGACTGGGAGAAAAAAATACATGGGGTCAATCCAAGAACACTAATATCTCACTAATAAAAGTTCTAGAAAGACAGAGAAGACAAAAATATATGAGAAATTCATTAGAATTAGGAATTTATTAGAAAATTAAATAAGACTTTTCCCAGAACAAAGAACACAGTACCAATTGAGAATATCCACCAAGTAACCAAAAAAAATTGTGTGTATGTGTGCATACACACACACATTTATAAAATTTTATAGTAAGTTAAAAGAATAAAAAGACAAGCTATAGACTGGCAAAAATATTTGCAAAATACTTATCTGATAAAAGACTAGAATCCAAAACATACAGAGAACTTTTAAAACTCAACAATAAAAAAATAAACAACTCATTTGAGAAAATGGACAAAAGATCTGAACAGACATATCACCAAAGAAGATATACAAATAGCAACAACCATATGAAAATATGCTCAATATCATTTGTCATTAAGAAATTGGAAACTAAAACAGTAACGAGATATCACTACATACCTGTTAGAATGGCTAAAATTCAAAAACACTGACAACAGCAAATGCTGATGAGGATGCGGAACAATAAGGATGCTTATTCATTGGTGATGGGAATTCAAAATAGTATAGACACTCTGGAAAAGAGTGTTGCAGTTTATTAAGAAAACAAACCTAGCCCTGCCATGTATCCAGCCACTGCATGCACTCCTAGATATTTTACTCAAATGAGTTGAAAACTTATGTCCACACAAAGATATGCACATGAATGTTTATAACAACTTTACTTATTATAAATGCAAAAACTTGAAGCAACTAAAATGAATTATTTATAAATTACATTCATAAAATGTAATATTTTTGATTAAAGACAGAGATATCCAGAAGTGAAAAGACATGGAAGTACCTTAAATTCATATTGTGAAAGGAGCCATCCTGAAATGGCTACATCTATTTACATGATTTTAACTACATACCATTCAAGGAAAAGCAAAAGTATAAACATAGTGTGAACTTCAGTTGTTTTCAGGAGTTCAGGGAGAGGGAGGGTGGGATGAGTTAGGTGGAGCACAGAGGCTGCCTTTCTAGTCTTTCCCTAATTAGACCTTCTACTAAGATAACAGCTTTCATTTGACTTTCTATTTCCCACTTTTTGGCTTACGTACTAGCATTCAGGAATCTCTCTTGTCCATAAAACAGTTATGGAGGGTCAGCTTAGAGAAACTTACATGTTAACACATGTTTAAAGGAAAAATTCCAACCAGTTCAACATCCTCAGTTTACAGAAAAGAAAGCCATGCCCCAAGATATTTCTACCATTATTTTAGTTACAGAGCCACAGTCCCTTATTCATTCTTTTGAAATCCATCGAACTTTGAAAACTGAAACTTTGGCTGCATAGTCTGACCTAAAGCAATGACAAAACCTGATGTGTAGGGGACCAGTTTGTTTTGGTCTGGCAAATGTGACTCAGCTCTGTGTAGAAAACCTACAGAAGCGAGGTGGTGGGCAGGAGCCAGACCTTCAAACTGAGTTTTCCCGTGGGAATCAGACCTAGAAAATGCATCCAGACTGTTATGGCTTGCTCTTGCTAAAACTCCCTCACCCTGGTCTGAAACAGTAGACGTATATTGTCTATCTTCAAGGTAATTTCCAAAGCCTGTGTGAATTTCCCAAGGACGGAGCTAATCAGCTTGCCGCCTTTCCCTTCTGCATGTGTTATTTTCATTTCCTTGATTGTACCTAAAATATAGACAATAATATTCTATGTAATAGATAATAAATCATTCTTTGATGTAGGACCCAAGAAAAACAATAAAAGGCTGTCTAGGGAAGGGTTGGGGTGCTCTCCTCTTGAGAGAGTGGCCATGCCATCCCCCTTTTCTCCACAGGATTGCTGTCGCCTGTGCATTTATTCTTGTCTTCAGTCACAACAGGTGGACTCTGCTGGCCAGAGTCCACCACACTGATATACGCTGTTGTGAGGATATTTGTCCTGTGCAGTTAAATATTGTAGGTTTGTTGAAATATCAATCTACTTGATTAAGAGGGACTCACTAAGACCCCAATGATATTGTTACCTAATATCAAGAATATGAACATGTAATTTTTCTAAAGTATGGAAAATTATTTTCTTACAAAATGTGACACAAGGATTTTAGAAAATGGACTAGAGACATCTGTGAGAGAGACTAAATATATTAAAGGCCATACATAATTAATCCATCTGTATAGAATATTACTGGAAATGGGTGTTAAACTAGTAACAGTTTACTGCTTACTTGCTTATTATATGTATCTGAAATATTATCTACAAAGATTTTTTATCAAAAAAGAAAAACATAACTATTTCTAGAAGAAAATATGTACCTGAAGTCATTATCTACCAAAACCTTCTGATCAAAAAATAAAGCATAGCTCTTCAAAGGAATTAGACAATCAGGGCTGTAGAGTCCCTAGATTTGAAAGTATCAGAAAAAACTATAAGTAGAGCCTACAGCCTCCACCCATGGATCCCATTCTTTATATTTCTGGTCACCATCAGTAAACCAGACACAGAGACCAATTTCTTACTGTCACCTAATTTTTCACTCTCCTTCCTTAATCTCTTTTACTCTATTATACTTCAGTTCCTTTAATTTGTTTTCCAAGGATAGGTAGGAAGATAATGCTTTTCTTTTTTCAAATTCAAAATCTCTAGAGAAACTATTCAAATTAAATGTCATTTTTTCTCTTAATACTTTTAGATGAAAAACATTTGAAATGCAGGGAACACTTAGTGGCTACAACTGAGTATGTGACCAACAGAAGAAAGGAGAAGCTAAGGAGCTTGAAAATTTCAGAGTAAATAAGATGACAGAACTCAGTTGTAGGAGTCTCCTAAGAAGCACGTAATTCTTCCACATGTGGCATTGAGAGCTTATATTTGAAAATGCCTCATTAGCCACAGGGTATTATTACTGCAGTAGCACTAATCTCGGACATGTAAAGGAAACCTGGATAGTTAGCAGGATAGTTGGGTGTCTGAGAGTGCTAGCCAGGGGAGCAACTGAATGTGTTATAGTGGGAAAGAAAGCAGGGGTGCTTCTCCCTGCAGGCTGTGCACCAGAAATAGCTTTATGGACCAGAAGCACCTCTGTCCACAAGGGAAATAAAATTCAGTCATCTAGGGGCTGAAGATATTGGACCTGAGAGATGCCTAAAAGGAGGTATAAATAGAGAGTTCCAGATTTCTATTTGTGTTTTGGGTATCTCCTTGCTTTTATTTTTTTTCTGCATTCAATCAATTAAATACCTTCAGGATCCTAGAAATGACAGGTAAGTAAACTGAGTTATGCTCAGTGAAGACATATAGAAAAGAAACCAGGAAAAATAATACAGTAAACTGTAAGACAGAATCTGCTCATTCTTCCTGGGAATGAATCATCTTGCATTTTCCTTAACCTTGGTCTATGATGTATTGGATGTGGCTTTAACTTTGAATTTGACCTGCAATTGTAGTATCTCTTTGTGCTCTCTTATTAAATGGGTCTTCTGCAAAGAGCACAAATGTATGCATTTTTCCTTTTAGAATATATTAATGCAGTGGTCATTTTTCTTTGACATGCAGATCTGAATGTTGTGCTTAGATGCATTGAACTTATATTCCAGTAGTGAAAAAAGACTCAGTTATTAAAAAGTTTATTAAAGATTACACACACATATACATATATATATATGATTTTTTTCATAGAATTTACTGAATATTCATTATATATCAGGTGCTGTGCTAGGTGCATATGAAGAAGCTGAAACTCAGAGATTTTTAACTCCCTTCTCTATGTAACAAAGGTGTTTCATTAGTAATGGAGCACTTGTAAGCCCTCTACTTGTAAGCCCAAGCAACCTTCACTATGTTAAACTACTTGTATCTTATAAAAGTAAAATGATTGTTTTGGGGTAAAAATGATCAATTGGGACCATGTGCGTGGTATAAGAAAATAAGTCATGGCCCTTATGGATACCTTGAACCAGTTCAATCTCTGTATAGAGGCACATAGCCTAAAATCCAGAATGTGACTTCTACAATATTTGAATTCAATTCTATGTAGCCCTAGAATCACACTGTCTGTATTATGAAACACTGCCCCATTCAGATATTAATGATTCAGTCAGAATATTCCATCAGTAATATTATAAAATAATGCCACAAAGAAATCCAGACCTATAAGTTAAAACTACAAATGATTATGCTACAGTCAAGAAAAAAAGCTAATAAAACAAAACAGATCACTGATATCTCAGAAGATCATGAATAGAATTTAAAGAAAACTTGCAAAACTTCTTTTTGTCCCTCTCATCTCCATTTCTTTATTTCTTTCCATCACTTAGACTATTCTTTCTCCCTTCCTAATGTCCTTATGAAGACTCACTCACTGTAAGCCCCACCTTCATAGCTGCACTACACTCACATACGTGACTCTGTCAGATTGGTATGGGTATGCTCCAAAATTATCTTTACTCTCCCAAAGCATCAAAAGTCCATTAACATTTTTAAACAATGAATTTTAGCTGTATGTTAAGTGGTTAAACAATCTATGTAATGAAAGTAGATCCCTAGACTTATGCATATCAACATGTTATTAAATTATTTTAAAATAATTACATCCCAACATAAAAGCATAATGGGCAAACCATTTGAGTATTATATATTCTAACTCACAACTCAAAAAATGGAGTCCAAACATTTCAATCATATAAAATGAGGGATTAAGATATTGAAAGCTTAATAAAAATAAAAGTAAAGATAGTAAAACAATACTGTACAATGATTGCTACACTGAACTGCAGTAGAATCAAGAGATGAAGAGGCAGCCATTCCTGAAACCTGTATACCACCTTAGAAAATGAGAAATTTAGCTAGCTCTTATTTGAGAACACAGACTGTGAGAGGATGGAAGCCACTTGTCAACAATTTGTTTTGTATCTATGTCTTTACCTGTGTTTATATCTATGCATTTATGTACATACACACACACACACATACAGCCTACCCTAATATTAGGTCTCCTAGCTTGACTTTTCACCTAGCAACTCTTACTTCTATCCATATTATTTGAGAACTATAGAAACTAATAATCAATAAATTACCTTCCCTCCCTTTTATTGATGGGCTATGTACCCCTGCTTTGTAATATGAAAATATTAAGTTATTTGCCACTGTGGTGGTCTTCAGAGATGCAAAGTGTATTGTCTCATTTTCCATCAGTGACCCAAGTGGATCAGAATGATTTTCCTTCACTACATGCTAAGCATATCTGTTTAAGAACCCAACTCAGTTTGGCAGTAAAAATAGTTTTTAATCTTAATCCCACAGTTTTAAGGGATTGGCAGGCAGGGATCAATTTATTTCACCTGTGTGTCCTCAATGTCTAGCACAGGGCTCAGCATCAAGTCAGTGATCAACCAATGTTGAAGAAGGCATATGTAAAATATTGCTTGAAATATATTTTGTCAACACCTAGTCCCTCCCTCTTCCATAAGCAGTATAATCCAATTTCACATCTGTCTGTTTTACTCAGCAATGTGATCAGTAAAATTTTTGATGACACTTTTACATCTGGTTTTATTTTTATAGCTAGTATTGGATGGTCATTAAGATCATAGCTTTCAAATTTACCCTGCCTGACTTCAAATCCACAGTGACCAGCAAATGGCTAAATGAAGGTCTATGGAACATATCCTTTTTGTCATATATAGGAATAATAACAGTATCTATGTCACAGATTATTATAAATGTATTTTTAATAGGCTATTGTAAGATAATATTAATATAGAGTATTATAACACATATTAAGAATTTATGAAATGTTAATTTTTTTAGGATACAATATTTAATTTTTCCACGAAAGGAGTCAGAGTGGACTTTTAGGTGAGTTAATCTCATTGTTCTTTTATAGGGAAGAATATATTGGGGGAAATATCTGATCAGATATCATTGAGCCTAAGGTGATGTTCCTGTATCCTCAGTCAGCCCTGTGGTCTTTCATTGAAGGTACTAGGTCTGGAGTTTGCAGCCACAGATGGGGCCTTCTTTTTACAATCACACTAATTCCCAGGATATGTGGTATGTCCTGACAGGAGTCCCAGGACTGGAAGAGGCACACACTTGGATCTCCATCCCTATTTGTTTCACATACATTGTGGCTGTCATAGGCAATATCTTCCTAATCTTTTTAATCACGACCCAGAGCAGTCTCCATGAGCCCATGTATCTCTTCCTTTCCATGCTGGCTTTCGCAGATGTCCTGCTTTCCACAACAACAGCCCCCAAGATGCTAGCAATCTTCTGGTTCCATTCTGTGAATATATCCTTTGGTAGCTGTATATCACAGATGTTCTTCATACATTTCATCTTTGTGGCAGAATCTGCTATTCTCCTGGCCATGGCATTTGACCGCTATGTGGCCATCTGTTACCCACTGAGATATACCACAATCCTAACCTCCTCAGCCATTGGAAAAATTGGCATAGCAGCTGTGGTCAGGAGCTTTATCATATGCTTTCCATTCATATTCCTGGTATACCGACTTACATATTGTGGGAGAAACATCATTACCCATTCCTACTGTGAGCACATGGGCATTGCTAGATTGGCATGTGACAATATCAACGTCAACATCATTTATGGCCTGACTGTGGCTCTGATCTCTACAGGACTGGATGTAGTGCTCATCATTATTTCCTACACAATGATCCTTCTCACAGTGTTTCAGAGACCTTCTTGGGCGGCCAGAGGCAAGGCCCTTAGCACATGTGGTTCCCACATATGTGTCATACTTATGTTCTATGGTCCAGCCTTCTTTTCGTTTTTCGTCCATCGCTTTGGAGGTAAAATCATCTCTCACCACATCCACATTCTAGTTGCCAATCTCTATGTGGTGGTGCCCCCTATGCTCAACCCCATTATTTATGGGGTGAAGACCAAACAGATTAAAGACCGAGTGATTTTGCTTTTCTCCCCCATTACCACATGTTTTTGAAATAAAGAATACATCAAAAATTAAGAATTGAGTTATTACCACATGACCCGGTAAACTTTATTCTGCATATATATCCCCCCAAAATGAAAATGTTTATTTCATTTATTCACAAAAATATATGCACTCCTATGTTCATTGAAACATTATTCACAGTGGACAAGACATGGAAACAACTGAAATGTCCTTCAATGTATGATTGGAAAAAGAAGAGTTGGTACATACATACAATAAAATACAACTCAACTGTAAGAAAAAATTAAATACTGCCATTTGAGACAACATGGATGGATCTTGAAAATATCATGCTAAGTGGAATAAGACACAAAAAGTTAAGAACCACATAATTTCATTCATATTTGGGATATAAAGCTGAAAGCAACAAATGAACAAGGAATAAAACCCCAAAACTCATAGACACAGTATAGTGGTTACCAGAGGGAAGGAGGGTAGGGAGTAGTAGAGGGCATAGGGGGTCAAATATATGGTGACAGAAGATGATTTGACTTTGGGTGGTAGGCATATGATGCAACGTACAGAAGATGTAGCATAGAATTATACTATTGAAACCTATATATAATCTTGTTAACCAAGGCCACCCTAAATTAATTAAAAATACAATAAAAATAAATTAACGGTATTCTCAATTCTTCTAGAAATCCTATTATTATGCATTTTAATTTATTTGTAAAAATACATGAAGTTAACTGACAAAAGAAATGTATTTCAAGGTTTAACCCAGATTAACTTTTCATGTATAAAGCTAGGAAGTGGGAGTGGTGAGTCACTCAGTTTTTTTTGTAGACAGTTAAAATTCTGCTGAAATAGAAACATTCTTATTGTTCTCAGTTGATCATTGAACCAATAGAGTGAGGCTTCCATATTTTAGTTATTTTTCTCAGCATGGATTTTGTAAGTTAAAAAGTGAGCTCTAAAATCAAATAATTTCTCCCCATTATGAGGGGCAAGGTGGGAAGGGATTTCAGGAACAAATATAAAGGACACATGGACTAAACTAAGGTGGAGTGGAATCAGAGGAGGGAGGTATGGATGGCTGGGTGAGGGGAGGAGTGGTGGGGGAAAATGCAGACATCTGTACTTGAACAACAATAAAATTTAAAAAATTAAAATCAAATAATATCTGACTGACATCTTATAGTATAGTGTATGGGATGGACACATGGGGTACCAGAAAAGTAAGTTTACAGTTGTAAGTACATGAAACACAATTTATGCTTGTATTATCATTTGTTAATTTTTGTTTATTTTCCATACAAACAACTAAAAACCTATTTGCCCCACCCTGTACAGTATATATTTATTGAGTAAATGAATAATACTGAATTAAAGTAATATCCAACATTAAATTAACCCACCTTAAACCACACAGATAACTTAAAAGCTAATAACTTTTGTTCTACATATTGGGGATGGAGGCACAAATCATCAAAGAGCATCCTGACATTAATAGAGACTTCACTAGGGGATTGAAAGCTTTCATACCCAGGACACAAAAATAAAAGTCAATGGAACATTAAACAGGATGCTTACACAGAATCTTGTATTAAAAAGACTCTAATCAGACCAAGTGTAATTATCTATGAACTTGCCTCTAAACTATGCCTTAATTCCTTTATATCTAGAAAATATTTTTACAACCTCTATTCTTCAAGGCCTAGCACAATCCCATGAGAATGTGAAATCTGACCTTATTTACACTTAAAGAAAGGCATATAAAACCTTTGAGGTGTTCTTTTGAATATTTGTAAGCTTTTGAGGGTTAGGGTTTTTTAATGTTTCTTTATAACACACACACACATATACATATATACATGTATGCACCAGAAAAGAAGAAAGTTATGTGTGGTGCCCGCCCTGCCTGGTTTAAGGAGCCGTAACCCCCCCGTGGCTAAAGCTGAGTGAGAAACCTCCCAGAACTGGGAGGCCTAAGGAGACAAAACTTATTTCCCTGAACATGGGCACTGCCTGCTCTGCTATTCCCTTGAGCTTGATTGGATAGTCAATGACGGGCAACCATTCTCTGAAAAGAATGGACCTAAGACAGACACAATCACGTGGGAATAAGCCATCAGGGAAGAGACTCAAGGGGCTGTGGAAGTGAGGGAGTGATCGACATCACCCCTGCCCCCTCGGCTTTGCAAATAGCCTGAGTCCTTGTTCTGGATGTGAGAAATCCAAGTCTC
>CM052543.1:38668764-38694409 GCA_028533065.1 Trachops cirrhosus
GGACGGTGGACTGCAACAGTTATGAATAAGCTCTCCTATATCATTTTCATTTTTGAGAAGTGGGGGAGAAGACAGAAAATACAAGTAATTTGTGCCTAGTGGTATTGAGCTAAATAAACACTATTTTGATTTATCTTTAAAATATTTGGATTTTACCCATATATTTTTTAAAAACTGGTAGATATTTTTCCTACAATACTTTAGATATCTTTCTGTGAAATTTATACTCAGTGCTATATTTATTTATCCAAATACTACTGATTAATGCAGCTAACAGTATCTGCATTTTATAGGTGAAGGACTGGTCTATAGGACAGGGAAATAAAGTCATTTTCTTAAGCTTTCAGGGAAAGGGGCAGGCTTGAACAGAAACCCAGGTTCATACAAATAATGTGGAACAATTAATTTTAAGAAAGAAAAATATGATTCAGATAACTTTTTAGAATAGCGAAATAAGTATTATGTAAAGGGTCCTATATTAACAAAAAGGTAAGTTAAAAATCAATACCAACAGTCAGTGTTAAAAATAAAAATTTTATTTCCTTGAGCTTTGGAGATCTAGATAATTACCTTGGCTTGAAAAATATGTTTAATTCACCTTAATTTCAGCAAAAAAGAGTATTTTAGGGGTTAAAAAAATTTGATGTTATGAATTCTGGTTTGCCTGTCACACACTAACTAAGAAATTAGGATTCTACATTAACTATTGGTTATCAACTGGTAAAATGAAATTGTTTTAGTATATATGTCATTGCTTTGATAATTAAATGAAATATGTCAGATAATATATTCAACATTTAATAAATATTAATTTTTTGGTTTTGATAATAATGGTAATTTTTATAAATAAACACACTAAAGAACCCAGTCCACCAAGTAACCTAGCCCTCCTTCAAATAACCCTCAGAAAATGTTCCGAATTGGGTCACTGTCATAGATAGTGAAGTCACATAAAATTTGGACAAAAGTTGCAGCATATAAATTTCTGACTCAAAAGCAAATTCTTCAAGGAATGAAGGAGAGTAAGAGAGTAAATGTATTACAACATGATGACAGAATATTTGATTCAATGGCCTTAAGATATTTTTATGCTCACAATTGGCAATGGGAAACTAGGAAAATGCCAATTTCATATCCAGAATGTATGAAATAGGAAAGGAACAAAATATGATTGAATTCACAGTCTTAATGTTAAGGACACTTTCAGATTGAGGGCTCAGAAATGTGCACATGCTGAAAGGGATTAGGAGGTCACTGTCTGCGCTTAACTGCCAAAAACAATATGCTGAGCTGTGGTCCTGGAATTTGAAAGAGACTTTTCATGCCCTGCTGTGTCTCCTTGACCACTAAATCTCCAGCTAGTGGACAATGACTGAGGGAGACATAATACCTCACAAAATGGAAATGTAGAGTTCTGAAGGGGTTTAAGAAAAACTGACATATTCTTTCAGGTCACACACACACACTCACACACACGCGTGCACGCACGCACGTGCCAGAAAGTATCCAGCAATGTCATATGAAAAACAGAGACATTTACTGAAGATACAAGAAACACTGTACATAGGACAGTGACAGTTTAGTCCCCGCTAAAGTACGCACCTTGGTACCTCACACAGTTCCAGTCACCATCACTGCACCATCATATTTTTCTGAATCTCATCAACAATCTGACATCTGGTCCCTTTCAAAGGTGATTTTAATTTTGGGAAAAGCCAGAAGTCCCAGGGCATCAAGTCTAGGCTGCAGGGGGGCTGAGTCACCTGGGTGAGTTGATATTTCACCAAAAATCCCTGCATGAATACTGTCTGACTCCAATTACATAAAATACCTAGAATAAAAATTTATAGAAACATCAAGTAGATTGGAGATTACTAGGAAAAATGAGAATTACTGCTTAATAGGTATAATTTCTTTTTGGGGGGATGAAAAGGTTTTGCAATTAGATAGTGGTCATGGTTGTACAACATTGGGAATATTATTAATGCTACTGCATTTAAAAATACTTAATGTGTAAATATCAAATCACTATTTTGCACACCTGAAACTAATACTATAATACTGTATATCAATTATACCTTACTTAAAAATAAGAAAAATATTATTTTTAAAGTAAAATTCTTTTAAAATATAAATATAGCAAATTTAATGGTACATAGTTTTTACCACAATAAAAGTTTGAAAAAAAATTGAACAAAAATCACCAGTAAAACACAATACAATCATATCAATATTCTGAGTGGGATGATATTAAAAACATCGTTTTTAATAAAATTATTATTACTACTATGAACAATATTCGGTGAACATTTCCATTTATTTCCATTACACATGCTTTTTTTACCATTTTGAATGAGGTCATTTTCTATTTCATTTTTTTATTAATTATTGGTGCTATAAAACATTATTGACTTTATTCAGGTATAAACTCAAAATCAAAAATTGTATGTATTTAACATGTAAAATCTGATGAGCCAATTTAGGTATATATTATGAAATATTCACTAAACTAGGTTAATCAAAGTATCCACCAATTAATGCCTGTACAATTTTCCTTTTTTTTTCTTCTTTGTTGTAGCAAGAATACACAGGACTTGTCTTCCGGCAAATTCCAAGTCCATAATACAGTATAAACATTATAGATTTATATGTTATTCTTATAGAACTCTGTTGATTTTCTTATGCTTTATAGATTAAACAATCACATTATCTTCAAAATAAGTAAACAAATAAATAAATAAAAATTAATAAACAAAATTCAGATTTGTCTTTTTTCTTATTTTCTGCACTTCTTTGATTTATATTAGAAAAAAACCTCAATTATGACAGTATTCTGCATTAGTTTTGACACTGGGTATTCTGGTCTGGTTTACTTTCATTACACTTTTGGAAACTTTTTCTTAACATTTTTTGCTTTATGTCATAAAATTTTATTGTATATGAGGCCACTGAAGACATAGTAAAAACCACAAGGTGGGAGATTTATTCTTCTGACTATTCTGGTCTCTAAATCTGTCTCTGGGGAAAAACTACATACAGTTCATCTATTGAGATGATATAACTTTTGAATTTCCAAGTTTCAGAGTCTTATGAAAAATTATTCAGCCTCTCCCTCTATGAAGGGCACTCTTCTCAGTTTATTTAGTCATCTCTTAGTACCTTAACTTAAAATATAGTTGTCAGATTAGAGGCACAAAAATATGGAATAGACTGACAGCTGTAAGAGGGGAGGGTGATGGTGGGGACTAGTTGAAAGAAAATGAAGGGATTAGTTGAAGAACATGTATGAATGACCCATGGACACAGACAATGGTGTGAGGACAGACTGTGGGAATGGGGTGAAGACTCTGGGGGAGGGGCAAAGGGGAAAATTTAGGACAACTATATTAGCATAAAGAATAAAAAAGACTAAAAAGGAAAAATACATCTTTGCAAAGAAATAAACATATTTCAAGTTATATGCATATATGTGCATATATGTACACACACGTGTGGGGGGGTCTGTCCAAAAAAAGTCCAACCATTGTTATTATAATGAGAATGTTTTGTGCAACATCGGTGTAACCTGGCAGCCAAGGGGAGTGGACTGTAATTGGCATGTGTGAACAATAACAGCTTCACTGTACTAGTCACTGGTAGACACCAATGAGTGAATATGTGTATTGTGTGGCCATAGCATTCAAAATGACTGGGCAAGCAGAGAAACAAATCTGCATCAAATTTTGTGTTAAGCTTGAATATTCCTCTGCAGAAATTATTCCAACGATTCAGAAGGCTGCAGCTACCGGCAACTGGTGATTGGCAGCTTCACCATGACAATGAGCCCACTCATGCATCACATTTTATGCAGGAATTTTGGGGGAAATATCAAATCACCCAGATGACTCAACCTCTTTACAGCACAGATCTGGTGCCCTGTGACTTCTGACTTTTCCCAAAACTAAAATCACCTTTGAAAGGAAAGAGATGTCAAACTGTTGAAGAGATTCAGGAAAATACAACGGGACAGCTGATGGCAATTGGGAGAACTGTGTGAAATCCCAAGGTGCCTACTTTGAAGGGGACTAAGGTGTCATTGTCTTATGTCCAATGTTTCTTGACTTTGTATCTTCTTCAATAAATTTATTTTTCATAAAAAATTAAATTAAAATTAAAATAGAATACATAGTTCCTCAAAATGGTTGGGAAAAGGATAGACCAGCAATTAATTCATAGTATTAAAAATTATTTATATATTTGAGAATAATTAAATGAAACCCTTAATCACCCAAGTCCTCAGAACAAACTCCAAATGAAGTAAACGTTTTCCTCTTCCTCTCTCTCTTTATCACTCTCCTATTGCTCTCTTTTCACTATTACTGTCTATTTCTCTTAATCATTATCTATATCACTTTCTGTCTATGTCTACTGTTCTATCTCTGTCTCCATTGCTGTATTTTTTACTTTGTGTATGGAATAGCTTCTTATTTTATTTTATTTTTTAATTGTTCTTCAAGTACAGTTGTCTCCATTTTCCTGCCACCACTTTCCCCCACCCCACCCACCCCCACCTTCCGTCCTCAATCCTTCCCCCTTTGGCTTTGTCCATGGGTCCTTTATACCTGTTTCTTGACAACCTTTTCCCTTCTTTCTCTTGTGGAATAGCTTCTTAAGAATGCAAATAATACATCATAAACATATGTTAAATTGACTACATAAAATTATGTATGTCATGTATATGGCAAAATGAACAAAGTTAAAAGGCGAGAGAATATATATTCAAAATATTTAAAATATTAAAGTGTTCTACATCTAAATTGAAATTGATTTTAAAAATTAAGTATTATTTCCCTTATTTTTGTATATGCATATGCTTATGTATATTTCCTGGCATGCCTTTTAGTGAGAATCACTTCCTCATCTTCTCAAAATGCTAATGGAAGATTCTGAGTATAATTATTCATAGTTAATTGCTCCTTCAGGACATGTCTCAGCTTGCCTCCCCTTCTAGTCAGCTAAGAGCATATAAGTAGAAGTCGAAACCATATCCACAGCCCAGTTGGAAGGAAACAGCAAAAAAGGGGATGCATGGATGCTTGTTCTCAGTTCCACCTGGGTAAGCAAGTATCTGATATCTAGGATTAACTGGCTTTAGTTGTGCCTAATGATATACTGATACTGGTTTGTACCATTTTGGCAAAGCTGATGATAAACATCTCAGTTCTACTTTCAGGGGCAGCATGGTGGTAGCATTAAATTTCAAACAGAAGTATTTCAACAAAAAAAATGATAACTGGCACAGATCAGAGCATTTTTACTCAGAGACCTAATTGTTAAACATTTATTAGCACTCCAAGGATTATAATGAACCAAGGGCCTTATCCCAATATGAGAGGAAGAACTCACTTCCACTTACCATTGCCATTCCCAAGCCCCATTTTGAATTCCATTTCTGGTCTTTAACCTTAATCCAAGACTGCTACAGATGAGTAGAATTTTAGTGTAATAAACTTGTTCCCAGTTACCCTAGTCCTGAACCCCACAGCATGATCACACTTAGATTGTAAGGCCCTGATGCTTTTGGTGTTGCTCTCAGCCCTGACCCCATATTCTTTTTTCTTTTTTAAAGATTTTATTTATTTATCTTCAGAGGGGAAGGGAAGGAGAGAGGGAGAGAAACATCAATGTATGGTTGCTTCCTGTGCATTCCCTGCTGGGAACTGGCCTGCAACCCAGGCATGTGCCCTGACTGGGAATCGAACCGTGATCTCTTGGTTCACAGGCCCGCGCTTAATCCACTAAGCTACGCCAGCCAGGGCCTGACCCCATATTCTTGAAGGAGACACTGACTTGCCTGCAAAACACAGAGAAACTTTCCTCATTGCCCATGGATAGCAGGTAGTGAAAGTGTGAACTGGTAAGTTAAAAAAATACATTGGAAAATATTAAAAACTAGGGGAAACTATGTTCTTTTTCTAATTTGTTAATTTTTCTTTTTATTTCATGCATTTAATATTTATTGTGATCAAATATAATGAAAAACAATTTACATATATTGTCTTATATCACTATTATTGTGTTTCTATTGAATACCTGGATTAGACATATGTGACACTTCCAAGATCATGTCTATTAAATATAAGAATGCTCTTTACTACTATCATGTAACTACTACTCATTCACTCCTGTATAAACTACAGAAAGTTACTAAATCTTTCAATCCTTAATTTTCACATAAACTTGTCACCTCTGTGCTTATTATCACTGCCTTTTACAGCCCTAAATGACCCAGCTTAAGATTTCTATTACTGCCTTCTGCATTTTGTTTGAGGTCATATGGGAAAATTCTTCCACATACCTAATCAGATTTCTCTTTGATACACTGTGGTTTTCATGTACCCTTGTTTCAGATGTAAGTTTTTCACTTATTCTCTAAGAAAATGTCTTATCTATGACTGTCAGGAACTCAGAATTTAATGTATAATGACTAAAAAGTGATATATGTTTTTTAGTTTTCGAGTGCTTTCTAATATCTTCAAATGAAGTCTTACTATGATATTTCCAATGGTTCCACTGAATTCACACAAGCATCATTTATTCTTATGGGTATCCCAGGACTAGAAGGAGAGAATATCTGGATATCGATCCCTTTCTGCCTAATGTACATCATCATCTTCATAGGAAATGGCCTCATTCTTCATGTAATCCGGATTGACATTGTTTTGCACCAGCCTATGTACTTTTTTCTAGCTATGCTGGCCTTTGTTGAACTCGGGGTCTCTGCTTCCACCTTGCCTACAGTATTAGGCATTTTCCTCTTTGGCATTCATGATATCAGTTTTGGTGGGTGTCTGCTGCAGATGTTTTCCATGCATTCTTTTACCCTCATGGAGTCAGGTGTCCTTCTGGCTATGTCTATAGACCGCTTTGTGGCCATTTACAGCCCACTGAGGTACACAGCTCTCCTGACTATTCCCCGAATCACTGGGATGGGTGCTACCATTGCCTTGCGAAGTGTAATGCTCATGTTACCACTTCTCTTTCTCCTGGAGGGTCTGCCTTTTTGTGGCCACAATACCCTCACACACTCTTACTGCCTCCACTCAGATCTGATCAAATTGCCCTGTGCAGACACCCGCCCCAGTAGCATCCTGGGTCTATTTGTCATTGCCTCCACATTGGGGCTGGACTCATTGCTCATTGTGGTTTCTTATGTGCTGATCCTTCACACAGTAGTGGGAATAGCATCTGGTGCAGGGCGGTGGAAGGCGCTACACACATGTGTGTCACATATCTGTGCTGTGCTTGTGTACTATGTTCCCATGATCAGCCTCTCTTTGTTGCACCGCTTTGGGCATCATTTACCTTCACTCCTCCAGACTTCCATGGCCAATGCATACCTCTTCTTCCCACCTGTGGTCAACCCCATTGTCTATAGCATCAAAACCAAGGAAATTCGCAACAGCATTGTTCGTACACTGTCTAGAAAGAGAGGTGAAGTCTAATCAAACAGATGATGCCCTGAATATCTTGAGAACACAAGAACTTGGATTAGACCTATTGCCTGAATATTAGCCTTGCAAATGGAAGAATTCCATAGTTTATTATTGCTTATAAATAAGCTATAAACTTTAGTAGATGGCAAAAAAAACCCCAATAATCTGCCCCCACTTCTCCCTGAGGAAAGAGAATGTCATTACTCTGAAGAAAGTGTATTGAAAGAGACAGAGGACCTGGTCTTTTCTTTTCTGGCAAATACATCATTTGTTTATATTCAATTCATTTTCCCCCCTTTGGAATAGGTAGAATGGGCCCTGGGAAGTTTCTTTTTACAGATATGTACAGTTTAGTAAAAAATATGTGTGAGTGAAAAGAATAAGGACATGAAAGAGTATGTATTGTATTATAACCTTTATATAAAGTTGAAAAATGAGTACAACCACTTAGTGTCAAAAATAACAGAACAGCAGTTGACTATGATGGATGTAGAGGTGAGAGACTGGGAAAATGCATGAGGATCTTTTGGGGATTACAGAAATGCTCTATGTTGTGTTAGGGATGTAAGTTACAGAACTGTATCTGTTTGTCAGAATGGTACTGCTAAAATTTGTGCATTTCAACATATCTCGATTTGACCTCTAAAACTCACAATACTATTTAAAAGACTAAAAATCACAGTAACAATAATCATTGGGTTACATGGTGAACGGAAGTATAGAAGATACAAGAAAAGCATAATGTTGATAAATGTTAATGCTGGATGATGGGTAGGTGGACGTTCATTGTAATAGTCTGTTTGCTTTGTACATGTTTGAATGCTTTTAATAAAAATTTTAAAAGAAATACTAGTGCTAATCATATTACATTGTTATTGAATATAGGCCATGACTCAAAGATAGCTTTCAGTTGGTCAGAATGATTTGGACAGGAAATGATTTGACTTTAGAAAAATGTTTTATTTTTAATGAGCTAAGTTAGAAAAACAGCAATGTAAAAATAATGGTTTTAGGAGGAAACAACTTAAAAAATAAGCCCTTACTTTGCAAATATTCTTGGTTGACACAAATCATTAAGTAGTAGACACTTTCTGATCACAGGAAGGTAGGAAGGGAAGAAACACAGTGGAGTAACACAGTGGAGCCCCTAGACAGGACCTGCAGTGCTCAATTATTTTTCTATATAATTTTGACTTTCCACAAACTACAGTGAGTATCATCATACACCATAGAGTCTTGAATAATTTTTTACTCAACCAAGTAGTTAAGAGAGGTTCTTATCTTAAAATAAATGATAAGTATGTAAGGTGATGGGTGGCATCATTATATATTTTTTCTGTTTTTATCTAACTCATTCAAATTGTTGAATTTTCTTCTATTTTTATATATCTATCTTTGAAAGTGCTCAGTCAGTGGAATTATGAAGATGGGGTAAGGTATTTTAATAGTCTAATTTTTCATTTTTCAAGGTAGCTCAGAAGTCACTGGATAACAATCATTATTGGTAATCTCCATGACAAATGCATAAATTAGATAGCATTATTAATCTCATTACAAATGAAGAAAATAAAAGTTACATAAATTTATCCAAGTCACACAAAAAATGGTTTAAAAATTAAATAGAATGATGCATGTAAAACAATTAGCACAGTTCCTGGTAGAATTTCCTTAATAAGCACTTAGATTTTATTATAGTCACACTTTTCCAGCAATCTGATGACTGCATGAATCCCACAGCCAAATTTCACCAAGCCCAATAGTAACAGTTCTATGTCCTAATTTAAAATTCAAAAACATCATAATGAAAGTCATAAATTTATTTGATGAAAGCTTTATACAATATATCATATTAAGTGATTCATATATGAGATATTGAGATAATTTATTCAAAGAAATCACACATGAAGCAATTATCAATAATCTCTATATGTTACGGAAGTTATGGAAATGGAAACAGAGAAGTATCATGCCCCAAATCACAGAATTAGTAAGTGGTAGAATCCAGAATCAAAACTAGACAATCTAATTCAAAAGCTCATTCTCTAACCAGCCATATTCTGAGTTCTATAACTAAAAATTCAAATCCATTCTTAAATCGGAATCTGAAGAATATCAGGCAATTAGAGAATAGTGACAAAGTGGTAAATTTGACATAATGCTTAAATTTCATGGGTTTGTTGCCTCTGTGGCCTTATATATACATTGAAGAGAGAGAAGGGAGAGAGGAGAGAGATGAAAAAGAACTCATAGTGATAATCATGAAATATGAGATTGACAAGAAGAATAAAACATTGAAATCAAATTGAAAGCAGCAACTAGGAGAGTTATATTTGTTTTGTTTTGTGTTTTAATTAAGAAGTTTGATTTTTGAGCAAGGATGAATACATAGACAAGCAAGTAAGGACACCCCAAACCAAGCAGACCATAAAGGAGATTTAAACTAGAAAATGTGGTTTAAGGTAACTACACAGTTATTGTTGTTGTTGTTGTTGCTTTAATTGTAAGTACAAGGTGTCCAGCAGTAGATGAATGGTTAAAAAAGATGTGTTACATTTATACAATGGAATATTACACAGCAAAAAAAAAAATAATGAAATCTCACCACTTGTGACTACATGGATAGACCTAGATGGCATTATACTAAGTGAAATAAGTCAAAGAGGGAAAAACAAATACCATCTGGTTTCACTTGCACATGGAATCTAAAAAAAATTTAAAAAGCAAACAAGGAAAAAAAACAGATTCATAGAAACAAAGGCCAAAGGATGGCTGTCAAAGGGGAGGGAGAAGGAGATGGGGGTGAAAGAAGAGAAGGGGAATATAGTCAATAGCATTGTGACAAGTTTTCCCAGTGACAAGTGATTACTAGAATTAGTAGAGTGACCACATTGTAAGGTATAAAAAATATCAAATCATTATATTGAACACCTGAAACTACTCAAAGACTGCATGCCAACTACACTTAAATAAAAATTTTAATATAACAAAAATGAAGAATAGTCATGCATATTGTGCAAGTTTGTTAACTTTATTCTGAAAACTACAATGTGTCACTGGAAAGTTTTTCTCTATAAGAAAGTCATGTGTGTGTTGTGTGTATCTAATTAAGGCAATATATCTTCTCAGTGGTAGTACAGGTTTTCTGTAGTTCATGTCTGTTAACTAGAAGAATGGAATTCATTTTTTTCTCCTGAGGAAAGCATCCTGCTTAAGTGGACTTAAAGTTATATTTTCTCTATTATCAAACTGATTGCTAAAGTTGCTCTATAAAAAAGTATGCTTAGCTAGTAGGTTATACAGATACAGACAGCAGACAGCTTTGAATGTTCCACTCTAATTCTAAGCTAATTTGGAGAAGTTTGAAATATGTTTAACAACTCCTGGTTCTGGTGGTAGTCCTGGAAATATGTAGGAATATAAGACAAACAGAATGTGCAACTAGAAGGTATTAGTACCATATTCAATAGCAAATATCCCATAAAATATCTAGAAAAAAATCCAGTTTATTTAGTCATTGTGATCTTCAAATTATGAGACCTAATTCTAAACTGAGACCTACAAAAGGAGAAGAGAAACCAATGGAAAATTTCAAGGACAAGAGGATGCCCAAGGCTTTCTATCACCCCCACAAAATTGGACCAGGACAGTTATAGGATAAATACTTGAACATAAAATGTCTTGAAAAAATACATTTTGTAACTTCAATAAAAGTATAATTTTGAGAAAATTAATAAGCAATACACAAACCATGAGATGGTACAATATATGTGTGTATATATTCTGACTAAAGATATGAATCTAAGTTAACATATAAAAATTGTGTAATTATCACTAATATCTAATTCCAGAACATTTCATCATCCCAGTATAAATATGCCATCCCATTAGCAGTCACTCCCCATTCTGTTCTGTCCCCAGTGTGTGGTAACCACTAATCACCTCTGGCTCAATGGATCTGGCTATTCTGGACATTTCATATAAGTGGAATCATATGATACATGTCCTGTTAAATCTAGCTTCTTTCAAAGAGCATCAGGTTTTTAAAGTTCATCTGTGTTGTAGCATAAATTAGAACTTTCTTTTTTAATGTTTGAGTGAAATGCCATTGCATGGAAATACTGGAGTCTCCTCTTCCACATGGCAGGCAGGATTCTGACCACATAAGACTTTTCTTAATCCCTCTATCTACATGGTAAAAGTTCCCATCTTAATTAGGACAATTGCACAATTAATATAGGCATGGCCAGGCACTTCTATTTCATATTTTCCCCATTTCATTTAAACTTATTTCTATTTACTTGGAAATAAATTTTATCACCCATCCTTAGTAAAAGCTATTAAACATCCATTTCTAACTTCCATTTTACAGATGAATGCATTATTTCTATTTAATACTTGGAGTACTAAGGAACCCCCAAGATAAGGAGTCACATCTTTTCCAAAATACCTTATTCTCCCGTTGTTCTAACAGGTTTAACTAAATAGTATCTAAGAATTTTTTGTCTGTAACATTCAATAACATTTTGATGCATTGAGGTTCAAACATTTTTCACATATTTTAAAAGTATCTTGAGAATTATTAAGCATGTCTAATTGTTAGTCACACTCTATCTACATACATACAAATTTCAGAACCTGAGGAACTCATCACAGTCTACTTCATATTCATTCTGAAAAGTATTCATCCTCTTTTTCCTGAAAAGATTTCATTTTCATTTTATTTGGAGTACATTTGGTGGGTGGTGTCAATTTGATGAACATTGTTTATTCATTTTCTTGGTGTAAGTACTCCATCTATGGCTGATTTTAGTCAACCAACATGAAATCACTGAATACAGAACTGGGAAGAGATGAATACGGACAGCTGTCCTTGCCTGGTTTAAGTAACTGTCCTTAAGTTTATATCAATAGTTTCTCTAGAATGTATATAATTTTATGACAGTTGAATGACAAGATGGAGTCAGATAGTTTTTTTTTTCAATGCCAAAAGAACAGGTCTACTAAGCAGGGCTAGACCCAATGACACAGGACAAAAATAGTGTGACTACAGATAAGGTCACCATACGTAAAGAGGATGCAAGTAATCCTTCCTGTGAGACTTAATTTTGTTCTGTGAAGAGAATGAGAGACTTTTCTTTACTCTCCTTGATACAAAAGCTTAAAATCCTGTTTCTAAGGCATAACACCCCCTTTTTCTCCAACTAAGTAAATGCCTGCCATGAATAATAGTTCCCATCTGGGAAGCTGATATAGATATTGTGACTGGTAGAAAAATTTCTGATCATTATTTCATCAAAAATATGAACTTGACCAGGAAAATTTGAATACAGAAAAAATTACCATCAAATCTTATAAAATGAATGGATTGATGCTCTGAGATGACTTTCCAAAGTCAGCTCCCTTTAGGGACCAAAATAAGGAAGTGCTTCTTCAACTGGAATTAGAACACAGAAAGATTTCTTTTGTTGCCTTACCATCATGGCTCAAGATGTTTTTATTTTCCTGCATTGGCTCATTATTTTTGAAATTCTGTCATCGACCTGTTTTGTGTTGCCTTTGGCACTTTCATCTCTAAGGAATATTTAAAGGTAGGTTTATATTGGTTCCCAGTCCCAAAGAGATAAGAGAGTTTGAGAATTTTTTAATATACAGAACCATTATTAAACAACAAATCTATGTTCTGAACTAGGTTGTGCCTTTTTTCACCTTTGTCCAAGATGAACCTAAAAGCTCACTAGGGATTGGTGAGAACTGAACCCCCAGGTGTATCTTATAATACAAAACAGTCATCCTTTACTATCTGAAACATCAAAATGATTTCCACTCTATGACTTCTACATGTATTACCACAGATAACCCGTGGTAAGTCTTTGGGGTTGCAATTCTACACTAGATTTGGGGAAATAGAGGACTGGTTTCAAAGAGAACATGTCCTATCTGATCCAGTACGATGCCGGGATGTTAAAAAAAGAAAGCAATAGAATCTCATGGTGGTTGAATGATTAAGCACTAAAAGATTTGTTTCATGCTCTTCAGAATATTTCTAAGTCAATTAATGACACAGTAGGTGAAACTTGTTAAAGTGCATTGACAAATAAGATGACTTTCAGATAAATATCTGGGCTCATAAATGAATAAAAAGTTTATTTGTTGAAAGGTCGGAAAATTATAAATGTTTAGACTGGAAAACATTCAGGGGAAAGAATGCCCTTTAAGACATTCAGATGAAATGCTCATCAAATACATGAAGTCATTTATGAAAAAGAGAAGATAAATGTCTGTAGATTAGTATCTGCATTAATTGCTGTTTCAATACATTCTAAGTATCTTTCTAAATATTTTAAATAAATTATGTATTTAATCCTCTCAGTCACCCAATGTTATATTTCTATCCATTAACTGTATTTTAGCACTAAGGATAATTGAACACATAGATTGACTGAAGACCATGCAAAGCTAAAGAGGGGCATCCAGAATTTAAAATCTTGTGACTGACTTAGACCTGTGCATTAATGGCTATGACCTATAACTGATGTCTATAACTGGCACATGGAATGTGGATTCAGGAACTCACTGAGAAATTAAGAGGAAGGTTATTAGAGGCTCAATAGAAAGAAGACCTATCAGACATGGGGCTGTTCCACAACGTGGCAAACTCTCAGAAAACAGAGTTCTCTGTCATCGGAGGCTTCCAGAACAGATTGAAGGGTAAGTGTCAGAGATTATATAAAGAGATGAGATCTCCTAAGATCTTAGGGAGAGTGGGTTTATGCCCTAAATTTCTTAAATCTTTTAGATTCTGGGACTCATTCTGAGTCAGAATTAAATTTGTAAGTTGTACTAATGGTTGTGGATTTATTAGATCCATGAGATCCATGATTGTTTTCCATGTTTATGAATTTCAAGAGTTTAAGATAGGTTTCCTCCATCTTCTAAACAGATGATAGATAGAAGATAGATAGATAGATAGATAGATAGATGATAGACAGATAAATAGATTATAGATAGATACATAGATACACAGATTAGATAGATAGATGATAGATAGATAGATGATAGACAAATAGATGATAGATAGATAGAGATATATAGATATCTGTATACAGAGAATTGCTTTCACCATGTCCTTTGTCATCCAGTGCTATTACTCCCATCCTGAGAACATAATGTTTTTTAGCCTCATCTTTCTCAATTTTCCTACATCAAGTCAGTGAGTCTCATAGATACTGCTTCCTTGATATCCTTCTGATTTTGCCACATCACTTCAAAACATCTCATCTGAATTATCACCAATATCTTTCCAACTTGATCTCCTCATACTTAGTTTCATGCCCTTCAACCCATTTATCAAGATGCTTACAGACTGGATTTTCAAAAGGCAAAATGCTACCTGGCACCTAATGTGTAAGAAACAGGAGTTTTGCTAAGCCTTCTAGAATATAGAGAATAACCCCCCACATGGAAATAGTTATCTGATCTATTGTGCTGAGATTAAGAAACTGCTGTGGAAGAATACCAATGAAGCCTCATGAAGATAGAAATGTTAATATATCAAGGGAGGGAAATAACTACTTTGTTCATAGGATGTTTGGTCTTTTAGACTGAAGACATGCCTTTGAATTTTATCTTCCTGCAATTTTCCTTTCTCTCATTTTGCTCGATATTCTATGATCACTCACTATACATATTTCTGTAAAGCTTCAGCTTCCTTGTTATTCTCCAAGGATTCTCTAGGTCTAATATTACTCACATGCCCATGTTTAATTTCTAAAATTAATATTCCTCATAAGAGCAGTAGCATACATTTTGAACCAAATCACAGAGATTGTTTGAAAGTGTATAGATGATATGATTGGGCAAATGTGGTCATTTATCAGGCATGTAGCATCTAGTACACACAGTATAATGTATCTATTTATACTTATTTGATGAATTAAGAAGGTGATGCAGAGGTTGTTCCCTTCAGAATCTGGAAAAGCACAGACTGATTAAAATCTTTAGTAGTATATATTTTTATAACCCGGCCTGATTTACTTGCACACTGATATATATTTCATAATCCTCACTGAATTACAACCCTAAAATCTCAGAGGATAGAGTTCTTTTCTTATTTGTTTTTTTCTGGACTAATGTACCATAAAATTTGTATACAAGTAACAAGTCTTAGTTTTTTATTAATATAATAGGGTAGTGATGTCAATATCATAAGGTAAGAAAAATAAAATCATTCAGCACAATGTAAATAACTTATAACTATAAAATAAATAAACTAACCTTTGTTCCCCAATTGCTTCTTGGGAACTGGTGAATAATTAATGTGTATTTTAAAAATCATTAGGAAACAAACTTTTAATTTGTGTGTAGTAATATTATCTTCTGATGTGGGAAAGATATAGGCTGACCTATTGTGTATTTACTTGAAGGAAGAGTCCCTGAACAGGGAATCTCAAAAAAGAAAGCCTTGCACAGAGATGACTAAGTTTTAGGAGGAGAAACAATAAATTCTCTTGCAATTGGCTTGAGGTAGGTTGTGGGTATTCTTTCATGTGCCAAACACAGACATAATCTGAATTTATCAAAAGAAAAAAACTTGAAAGAGATGGAGAAGATGTGATTATACGATTTTTCTTGTTCCCAATTTGTTGCTTTATGTCTTCTTCACTATCTTTGTCTGTTTTATACTTTCTTTAAATGGTTTCATAAAGTGAGCTTTGCAAAGAATAAAATAAAATAATTATAATTTCTATATTAGTATTTTTATATACTGGGATGAAAATATTTTCTCAAAGAAAATTAAATGCAGTTTATAGAAAATCAGCAGTCAGAAAAATCGCCTAGGACTTCAGGAACTCCTAAAGAAAGCCTCTCACAGGAGGCCCTGGAGACATACAAGATATAGTATTATATACTACAGTAACCAGCAAAAGGCAGACACATAAAGATGATGGATCTGGTCCTATGAAAAACAACTTACAAGAAAAAAAAATCACTTTACAGAAATTGTAGTTTCAGTGGATACAAGATGCATAAGGACCTAAGTAAAGAAAACATTACATTTCATAGAGATTTTGTGTTATCACAAATAGTTGAGAAAAAAAACTATTCAAGCTTAGGGTTGTCATAATGGTTATTGATGAGGAGAGAGAAGAACAGAAGGTATAGATTGGCACTTGAAATTAAGTATAAAGGATACACAAATAATAGAACACATTGAGAACAAGCTCTAAAATGAACTGCTACAGAAAAAGCTGTATAATAAAAAAGGATTTATTTTCCCAGAGAATAAGTAGAAAAAGGTGCAAAACATATGGTTGAGTTTTGAGAAAACACAGCAAGTTTGAACAATTAGGTTGAAAGTATTTTGGTAGAATTTATTGGAGAGGGAACTCACTCTGAAGACAGTTACCTGAGAAAACAAGCTAGTGAGCTGCAAAACTGAAAAATATTCTGGTAAACAAAGTCCATGAGTTTAATCAAGCAGAACGATCTACCACCACTGTAAATCCCACTAACTTTTATGTCTAGCCTAGGCAGAATCTAGTCTTTGAAATATTTTTACTCTCTGTTAACTTTTTTTCCACAATTCCTATGGGCAGGTCACAAAAAAGCACATATGTTCAGCAAACAAAAATTAAAGGGAAGTGGTCCAGCAGTCATGGACCAGAATGAAGCCATCCAAACCATTTAATTTTGCTTATTGGAAATAATTAAGGCACAAAGAAGCATTGAACCTGATAGTGGACTGTTAAAGATTGAGAGAAAAGAAAATTAGAGAGGAGTAGTTTGGATAGAAAAGATAAGATGGTATATTTCTAAAATAATTGAAGTATATTTTGGCAAATAAATTAATTTATTCTTATTTTTAATTCATGGAGTCTTCACAGGGAACAGAAAATAAAACAATTGCACTGATACTTGACTCTAATGATTGGATCACTATGCTCACATTCAATGGCTCAGTCTTCATGCCCTCTGTACTGACACTCATCGGGATTCCTGGCCTGGAGTCAGTGCAGTGTTGGATTGGGATTCCATTCTGTATCATGTACCTCATTGCTGTGATTGGGAATTCCCTAATTTTACTTATAATCAAATATGAAACCAGCCTCCATAAACCCATGTACATTTTTTTGGCCATGTTGGGGGCCACAGACCTTGCACTCAGCACCTGTATTCTTCCGAAAATGTTAGGCATCTTCTGGTTTCATTTCTCAAAGATATCTTTTGAAGCTTGCCTTCTACAAATGTGGCTTATTCACTCATTCCAAGGAATTGAATCCGGTGTCTTATTGGCAATGGCCCTCGATCGCTATGTGGCCATCTGCCACCCTTTGAGACATGCTATTGTCTTCTCTCAACAACTCTTGACTCACATTGGAGTTGGGGTGACGTTCAGGGCTGCCATTCTTATAGCACCATGCATAGTGCTTATCAAATGTCGTCTTAAACTCTTCCGCACTACAGTCATCTCCCACTCTTATTGTGAGCACTTGGCCATTGTGAAGCTGGCGTCTGAAGATATCCGAATCAACAAAATATATGGTCTATTTGTTGCCTTCTCCATCTTAGGGATTGACATAATTTTTATCACTTTGTCCTATGTTCAAATCTTTATCACTGTCTTTCAACTACCCCAGAAAGAAGCACGATTCAAAGCTTTTAATACATGTGTTACCCACATATGTGTCTTCCTCCAGTTCTATGTCCTTGCCTTCTTCTCCTTCTTCACACATAGGTTTGGCTCTCACGTACCACCATATGTTCATATTCTTCTATCAAATCTATACCTTTTAGTCCCACCTTTTCTTAATCCTATTGTCTATGGAGTGAAAACCAAACAAATCCGTGACCATGTCCTGAAAATAATTCTCTTCAAAAAACATTTTGATCAGTAGTGCCTCTTTGTATAGGGATTTTAGGTTGGTTCAAAGTAGCAACATGGATATAGTAAAAAGTTGTATCTTTTACAAATATCTACATCCAAAAACAATCTTTAAATTTTAGGTGCTCATCATTGATGGAAGTACTTAAGAAATCTTAAAATACTTTGTCTGGCCACTCATATATGATGAAAACCCTTATGCTGAGTTTTCAAATTGTTTTTTATTTATAATTACTCTTCCGTATTTGGCCTGTCTGTTTGAAGTTAGAAGTTCCTCTCTGGCAACCTTTAACTCTACATAAAAACAAAATTGCAGAAAGCAAGACAATACGAGGTAATTTTTCAAGGACCATTTCACACATCAATATTTTCAAACTGCTAACCCAACCCATAGCTGTAATTGTGGACATATCTCATTTTCTGACATCTGCTTGTGAATCTATAATGTGACATATTTTGAATCACTTATCTGTTTTACCTATTTTCTCTTAAAAACTGATAAATATAAAAACAATGCAATAGTGATAGCAGCAACACAAAACATATATGATGAATCCCATGGACAAAAAATAGTGATGAATTTATATAGGAAATAATGTAGTAAAAATACTGATAAAAAATTAGGGTATTTAAAATACTTTTCTTTTGGAAAACAAAAATGTGACCAGAGCTTAAATAGAAAAATATCCTTAAAGTGGTACATTTTTTCATGACATTACCCAATGAATTTGATCCAAATTTGGAGGTTGAAGTTTCAGAAAGAAATAAATATACAAATTAATTCCATTGCATTCAGTAATTGTCTACTGCAATTATCTTAATTGTGAAACCTTGTCTTATTTACATTTTTATCGATAACATGTAAAACAATGCCTGAGACTTCTTAGAAGCTCTATAAAATTACATTAAATAATAAACAATGTCAA
Source organism: Trachops cirrhosus (assembly GCA_028533065.1). NCBI lineage: Eukaryota > Metazoa > Chordata > Mammalia > Chiroptera > Phyllostomidae > Trachops > Trachops cirrhosus. The sequence goes on from CM052543.1 coordinate 38,688,048, forward strand.
CATCTTCATGGTGTTGGTTAATGGTATTCAAAAGCAAGGAATCTGGAGGTTTTAAGGTCGAATTTAATACTGTCATACAGAAATTATGCATACTAGAAAGTTTATTCCAATATTAGAAAAGTAAACAAAGATGGTGATTTGAATGAATCATTATATAATTTTGAAATAAAGTATAAGCCAAACACAAAACTGGAATATGAAGAACTGACTCCTAAAACAGGGACTTCACTCTTTGCTGGTCTTCTGCCCATATACCTCCATCTTCTTTCTACATGCTACATCAACAGAGATCAGGTGTAAACTTTTTTGGTTAAACCTTTAAAACTGAGAACCAATAAGATGATTTTTTAAGATAACCAAGGAGACAGAGGAAGACACTTGGCTATCTAATTTTAGTCAGAGTCCCCGATGAGGAAGAACTAATCCAAGAAAACATGCTAGTGGAGAAAAAGGAAGGGACACTACCATTCAACATACAGAGGTAGAGAATAATTTTGGGTAAAAGTTCTTGTTGAATGAAGCAGAAATAAATTTGAATCATATGCTCTTGGTTTTTAACAAAAATTATGTAATCATGCAGTATGTGAAGTAAAATTTATCAGAAAGAACAAAGTAGTGTTAGTGGGTATGACGGAAAAATGAGACAATAAACACAATCTATTTTAATTATGTATTAGAGCATGAAATATTTCAGATGTTGTGGCATCTATAGTGCATACTGAATAATTGATGAGGACATCATTCCATCAAAAGAAAAAATGTCAAATATATGAATTCTTTCTGAGAGGTTATTATGTGTAAATGATAAAGAATGGAAATTATAAGTATGTGATATTCCTGAATGAGACCAAAACAAATAAAGTATGATAAAAACAAATTAATATTGTATGAAAGGAAGAACCATATTTCACAGTATAAAATACAAAATGTACCAAAATACATAAATGAAATGAGAAAAACACCTACACTTTAAAAATCTACCTAGGTGTATCAAGAAATAAAAAAAGAAACCCATTTTGTATGCTTCAGAGTATATGGTTTCATTTATCTTCTGGCGTAAGAGGGAAGACAAATAAAAAAGACATTAAAATGTATACTAGAAAATGAAAAAATTATTTTTATAAGAGGAATTTAGGGTCTAAAATTATTATGGGTTAGTAGTCTGGCTACTTAAGCCTCCTATTAATTAAAGAGACCTTGACATTGATATTAAAGGTGTAATAATTAAGCAACTATTTTTTTGTATGTGAAACAGAAGATGAGACATAAGGTAATTACTAAGAGGAGGCATTTCACTTCCACTTCTGGGAAATGTAAACACATCTGAAGGAAATAAAACACTAATTCAAAAAGATATGTACCCCTAAGTTTTCACTGATAGATGAATAGATAAAGATGATCATATATATGTGTGTGTATATATATGTATATGTACATACACACGCACACACACACACACAATGGAACACTACTCAGCCATAATAAAGGATGAAATATTTCCATTTGCAATAATGGACCTTGAGGGTACAATGCTAAGTGGAATAAATCACATAAAGACAAATACCATATAATCTCACCTATAAGTGGAACCTAATCAACAAAACAGACAAATGAACAAAATAGAACCAGAGACATGGAAATGAAGAAAACACTTACAGTGATCAGAGGGGAAGGGGAAGGGGGATAATGGGGAGGGGGCAAAGAAGGGGGAAAGGGCAAGTGAAGGAACATGAAGAGAGGACTCATGGGCACCGACAATGGAGTAGGGATTGACTGTGGGAGTGGGGGGGAGGAGCAGAGGAGCGTAAGGGGAAAAGGTGGGAGAACTGTAACTAAACAATAAAAAATAAAAAAATTAAAATTAAAAGACAAAGACCATATGATTTCATTTATATGTGGAAGCTACTAAAAGACAAAGCAAATGAATGAACAAAATAAAACCAATATCCTTAAAATAGAGCCCATGAAAAGGGGAGTTGCATGGTGGGCATAATGGGTGAAGGGAATTGAAAACTATAACTTTCAGTTATAAAATAAATAAGACATGGGGATATAATGTATATCATAGTGAGTAGAGTCAACAATATTGTATTGTAAATTTGATAGTTGCTAAGAAAGTAAGTCTTTAAATTTCTAATCACTGGAAAAAATATGGGGGTAGAAGGTAAATAGACTTATTGTGATGGTCATTCTGCAATGTATACAAACGTCAAATCATGATGTTGTACACCTGAAATTAACAGAATGTTCTGTCAATTATACTTCAGTTTTAGAAAATACAAGAAGGTAGTTAAAATTTAATGTTTGATTTAGTTGATTGGAAGCAAATAAGCAAAAGAGTCACTCGTGTAGCATATTTTCTTTTCTTTGAAATATAACTCCCAGAAATGTTAATATAAAGGAAGCAACCATGAAACTGCCTTTGAAGTGAAGAAATGAATTATAGCGCATTCCCTGGAAGCCTTGGTTGTGTCTCACTGTGGTCACAATCTTTCACTCTTGCCAAAGTTAATCTCTGTACTATCATCTAATATAAATCTTTCCTTGTTTTTATGTACTTTTACTACCCAGTTTACTTTTTCTTGTTTTTAAATTTTACACAAATTAAATGACATAATGCATATTTTTTGTGTCTTTCTTCTTGTGAATTTTACCCAGGATATTGTTTGTACATTTATTATGCTCGTTTTCTTCCAGCATAATGTTTCATGGTAGAATATATTATAATATCTTTACTCATCCTATATTTGTGAGTACTGAGAAGGGTCAATGATGAATAGTATCTTTATAAACATTTTTGTATATGTATCTTGGTACACTTAGAATGATGATTTCTATACTTAAAAGTGAAATTGCTAATCCTTGCATCAATAAAACCCACTAGCAAAATATAAGAATCTACATTGCTGGACATTTTTACTAATACTTGACACAGTCCTTTGTAATTTAGCCACATAGTTTAAATACAATATTAACTCTTTGTGGTATTAGTTGACATTTTCTTGATAACCAAATTGAGTAAGGTTTGTTTATATTCAGGGCACATTTGGATATTATCTTCCACAAATTAAAAGCCTTTTTACATTTTCTACTTTGTTGCTTGTATTATTTTTATTAGCATTTGTGAGATCTTTATATATTTACTCCCTTCTATTTATACATATTAAATATATTTCCTGCTTCTTTTCAGGATTCTCTTGATACAATTTTGAAGACTAGATATTCTCATTCCAATGTAATACAACTTATTAAGCATTTAAATAAGAGGTAGTGCTTTCCATGCCAATTTAAAAAATCTTTGCCTATTATGTGTTTATGAATATTATCACCTTAAATATTGTTTTTCTCTAATATTTAGATTTAAAGTCCATTTAAAATTGCTATTTAGCTATAGTGAAATAGAGACTATTGTCCTTGTTTTAAACTTCATTATAAAAATGGCATATAATTAACTTTAGTTAATTAACATGTACTATCTGATGAATCTTGCCAAGGGGGTATGTCCATGAAATCATGACCACGATCAACTCATCACTCCCCACAACTCCTTCCAAATCCTTATGTGCATTTGTAATACATACCTCCATTTACCCCAGTATCTAGGCAACCATTTATCTATTTCTCACTAAAGATCAGTTTGCATTTTCTAGAATTTGATGTAAGTGCAATATGTAATTGCATTTTTCATCCTGTTTATTTTACTTACCATAATTATTTGATGTTCGAAACCGCCAAATTGTTTAAAAAAAAACTGTAACATTTTATACTCCCACCAACATTTTATGAGAATTCTAGAACTGGCCTATATTTGATGTCATTTTTTATTATAGCAATTTTGATGGCTGCGTAGTATATTTTTGTGGTCTTTCATTTGCATTCTCCTCATCACTAATGGTGTTGAACAGTTTTGTTTGGTGGTAACGTTGTATCCTATAGCTGTTCATATTTGTTGCCCATTTTCTTATCAGGTTGTTTGTTTAGTTAAAACTTGTATATATATATTTTGGGTTTGAGTCCTTTTTCTAACATACAAAGTCTGTCCAGAAAATGTCCAACCATTGTTATTATAATGAGAATGGTTTGCATGATGACATCATAAACTGACAGCCAAGAAGAGTGGATTGGAAAGTGCTTGTGTGAACAATGATGACTTCACTGTACTAGTCCTTGGGGGTGGTGGACACCTTGGAGTGAGCATGTGTACTGCACAGCCAACACATTCAAAATGACCAAGCAAGTAGATGAAAAAATCTGCATCGAATTTTGCATTAAACTTGAAAATTCCTTCATGTTAACTATTTGGATGATTCAAAAGGCTGCAGCTATGGGCAACTGGAGATGGGCAGCTTGATCACTACAATGCACCCACTCATGCATCACCTCTAATGTAGAGGTTTTTTGTAAAACATCAAATCACCCAGGTGACTCAGTCCCCCTACAGCCCAGATTTGGTGCCCTGTGACTTCTGGCTTTTCCCAAAACTAAAATCACCTTTGAAAGGGAAGAGATTTCAGACCATGGATGAGATTCAGGAAAACATGATGGGGCAGCTGCTGGTGATTGGGAGAACTGTGCGAGGTCCCAACATGCTTACTTTGAGGGGGACTGAGGCGTCATTGTCTTATGTCGTGTTTCTTGTATCTTGTATCTTCTTCAATAAATGTCTCTAACATAGTGTGTGGCTGGATACTTTCTGGACAGGCCCCTCATAATGTGGTAAATCTTTCCTCTCACTCTTTAACTTCTTTTTTTATTTTCTTAATGGTATCTTTCAAAGAGTTTAAGTTACTTTTTCATGCAGTTCAATTTCATCAATTGTTTTCCATTTATGGTTTTTATTTTGTTTTGCTTTATCTAAGGCATCTTCGCCTACTGTCACAAAGATTTTCTTCTATTTTTACCACAAAGTTTTATGGTATATGGTGTTTTCAATTTAGGGCAATAAAAGATTTTGAGTATATTTTTGTGTAATGCAAGCTTAATAGTTATTTTCATTTTTTTATACAGATGTACAGTTGATATAGCATAATTTGTTGAAGAAATATTCCTGTATCTATGGTATTACCTTGGCACTTTTATTGAAAATCCTTTGACTATTTTTATGTGGGGGTCAACATCAAATTACCATAATCACTGTAGATCTGTGGTAAGTCTTCAAATTGGGTGAGGTCAAGACTCCCACTTTGTTATTTTATTTTTAAAAAATCTTTTGTATTCCTACAGACAATTTAAAAGCAGTTTGTCAATATTTCCAAAATACACACTAGAATTCTGATTGAGATTGTATTTAATTTATAGAGCAATTAAGGAAATATTGTCAATTTAACAATATTGTGTATTTCAATAATAGAAATAGTGTGTCTTCCTAGGTCATCCTTAATTTCATCTTTAAAGTTTGTTATCTTTTTATTTTAGAAAACTTGGAAGTATTTTTTAATCCTAATTATGTTATTAATATAAATATAGTTTTAAATTTAATGTTTAATTGTTGCTAGTCTATAATAATTCATTTTCATATTTACTTTTTCACACATTTTTATTGTTGTTTAAGTACAACTGTCTCCATTTTCCCTCCACCACTCCCCTCCTACCCCAGCGATCCCCATTTCCTACCCTTGATCCTATCCCCCTTTGGTTTTTATCATAAATCAGTAGTTTCACTTATTAGTTTTAGTGAGGTGTAGTTTCCCTTGATTTTTCCTTTTTTAAGTATATTTTATTGATTATGCTATTCCAGTTGCCCCATTTCTTCTCCCTTTTATCCCCCTCCACCCTACACCCTCCATCAGCAGCATCTCCGCCCCCCACCTTAGTTCATTTCCATGGGTTGTATATATAAGTTCTTTGGCTTCTCCATTTCCTATACTATTCTTAACCTCCCCCTGTCTATTTTGTACCTACCATTTATGCTTCTTATTCCCTGTACCTTTTCCCCCATTCTCCCCACTCCCCACTGATAACCCTCTGTGTGATCTCCATTTCTATGATTCTGTTCATGTTCTAACTGTTTGCTTAGTTTGTTCTTATTTGTTTTAGGTTCAGTTGTTGATAGTTGTGAATTTGATGTCATTTTATAGTTCATAGTTTTGGTCTTCTTTTTTTAGATAAGTCCCTTTAACATTTCATATAATAAAGGCTCAGTGATGATGAATTCCTTTAACTTGACCTTATCTGGGAAGCACTTTATCTGCCCTTCCATTCTAAAGGAAAGCTTTGCTGGATAGAGTAATCTTGGATGTAGATCCTTGCCTTTCGTGACTTTGAATATTTCTTTCCAATCCCTTCTTTCCAGTCCCTTCTTGCCTGTAAGTTCTCTTTTGAGACATCAGCTGATAGTCTTTTTTAAATTATTATTATTTTTT
>CM052543.1:38694909-38711235 GCA_028533065.1 Trachops cirrhosus
TTGCAATCTCCTATTTTCATTTATGGCGTGATAATGTTGGCTCTTTGCTCTGTACCTACGTAAAATGACTCAGATTTTTTTTCCCTGGTTGTGGGAGAGCAGAATCCGCTGCATCCTACCACGCCGCCATCTTCTCTCCTCTATATCTTACATATTATAACAGAGTATCAAATCCAGGAAAGTGACATTGGTACAATATGTGCATTAACTTATATCTCATTTTATCACTTATAGATTTCTATAATTACCAAATCAATCAAGATACAAAATTAATCACTATTCTACAAAAATCCCTTAAGCTACTGCTTTATAATACTGACCCCCTTCCCATCATTCTTACAGAGAGAGAAATCAGCTGATAGTCTTATGGGAACTCCTTTGTAGGTAACTGTCTCCTTTTCTCTTGAGCTTTCCTATATAAACAATCATATCATATGCAAATTAGATAGTATTAGTTCTCTCCTTTTTTTCTTACTTTTTAAAAATATTTTTTCTATATCTTTAATTATTTTACTTTTTATCCTACTATATTTGGGCTTCTTTACCATGCTGAACAGAAGCATTTACAGTGGGCATCCCTGCATTACTCTCAATCTGATGGAGAAGTTTTCGTTTTGCACTCTTAAGTACGATATTAACTTAGGTTGTTCATACATACATTTCATCAACTTAAGTTCTCTAGCATTTCTAGTTTTCTGATGGTTTTATCTTAAATGAATGTTGATATTTTCATATGTTTTTCTGCAATTATTGAAAAGACTCTGTTCTTTATTTTGTTCATATAGTTATATTGATTTACTTTTTGTTGTTTACTGAATATTTAACTGACATATATAATTATAATAACAAACATAGCATGTGTATATTTAGATTTAGAGGCAAATAGCTCAAAATTCAACTAGCGAGGAAAGAAGAGAGGTGACTGTCAGCTCCATAGGTCAGTTCAGACCTCTGTTAAGACCATCTGCTGCCTTCTCATTATTTTACAGACAATGGAACTGAGGCTCAGAAGAGTTAAGTAAGTAATTGGGAGCACAAACAGTCCAAGTTTGAGTCCTGGCTAGGAAGGGACCTAGCCGTTATACTCCAAAAGTTGTCTCTGTATCACCATATGCTGCTTCGAGCATTACGTGCTGTACGTGTAACCTCTGGTCTTTGTTTTCTCTCTATGTGGAGTGTCTGTCAACATAGCTAATGACTCAGACTCCAGGAGAAATCCAGTTACTGTTGGCATTTATCTGACCTTCCCAGGACTTGGGAGTCTCATGTTCTTTGTTATATCCAAATCTATCCATAGAGATGGGTTTTTAGAGCCCATAGTCATCCCTTCCTGTTCTCTCTGTTGAACAAACCTCAACTGGTCAATTGAAAGAACTTTCAAATGGAATATAAGAACCTGGCCCAGTTACTTTCAGGTTGGCTTCCAGTCAGCAAACTGATCTATTTTCCAGGTCAAATTTGTTCCATGCTGTGGATCCAGGAACATATAAAAAAAGATCCTGTCTCAAAGCAACACTGCATCCATAATGCCTGGGGTTCTGCTCCACTCACAGACTTGAGATCCCCTTCAACTAAGGCCTCTGGCGAATCAGAGGCTGAGTCCATGGTAACAGGCAGTTACCTGCAGCAATTACAGGTTTGAGATATGTGTCAGGTTAACTTATGCCCTATCAATGAAGTAATGGATATTTAAACTAAGGAATTTAACTTCCAGAGGCTTGAAATGAGAGCCTGAAGGGATCACCTTAAGTTAAAAATGCTCAGACATCACAGCCAGAAATTAGACAGACTAGGGCTTTTCTACAGCCCTTCTCTCAACTGCTTACATATTTCTGGGCACATTATTTCCTCTTCTCTAAAATGGGGCTCATGATACCAGCCTCAGAGACCTGTTATGAGAAATGTGATAATCCTCACCAAAATGTAGCATAGATCCTGACCCCCAAATGCAACTAAAATATTCAGGGCCAGGTGTGAACACCCTAGAGTTAAGATCCAGAGAAAAATCACTACAATTTCAAAAGCAGAGAGGCAGAAATGAATGGAGCAGAGGTTTGGAAGTGCTGTTCATTGGCTCCTCTAGCCAGAGTCAGATCAACATCTTTGGGCATGCCATATACTGGGAAGCATGCTAGGTAGAACAACAGAATCACTTGGTGTTCTTTCATTTACATAATCATTTATTCTTATTGAATCATAAGTCAGATTTTTAAAAATATTCAGTTGAATGGTTTTTAGTGTATTATAAAGATTGTTCAACCATTATTACTATTCAATTCCAGAATATTTTTCTCATCCTAAAAGAAACCCATATTCGTGGATAATCACTTTCCTTTTCCTCCATCACTCCCACCTCCAACATCTCTACCCCCAGCCTTGACAACCACTAATTGACCTTCTGTCTATATGGATTTGCCTTTCTGGGTGTTTTATCTGAACAAAGCATAAAATATGAGGACCTCATCCATGTATTGTATCAGTACTGCATTCATTTTTATGGCTTAGCAATAGTCCATTGTATGGATATAGCATATTTTGTTTAGCTATTTATAGAATGATAAAGTGTTTCTACTTTTGGTTATTATTAGCCATCATTTAAAAAAGCATCACCAGAAGGAGACTTGACTTGGGGTAGTGAATGCACAATACAATATACAGATGTTGTAGTATAAAATTGTATACCTGAAACCTAATAAATTTTATTAACCAATATCACCTCAATACATTCAATAAAAAAAGACAAAACAAATCAAAAAAAGCATCACTAAAGGTTCCACTTGAGGTTATTTATAATCAATTTAAAATAACTACATTAGCATTTTTATGTATTTTTTTAGTTATTTCATTTGCATGGGAGAAGGAATATACAAAGTAGGTATGGGTATATTTTCCTTTTTATTGCATTAATCAATTTTATACAATAAGAAGGAAAAGGCCAAAAAGATATGTATTTTAAATTACATTATATATTAAAGATATTTAAAAGTATAGACATTCCTGTGATCAAGTGTTTGTTGAAAAAACCTATGATCTCCTTCTCTAGAGTAACTGCCTTCATCCCCTGTCATTGTAGATAAGGTATATATTATTTGTGTATTGCTGAGTTTTTGCCCCTATTCTTAGCAAGCCACACTACATACAAAGCTCACAATAAACCCTGTGCTCCCTATGACTCCCAACACATTCCTCCCTGGGATACCTGAAGTGAACCTGGAATCTTTGAGTCTCCATGGATGGCCAAGAGTAAGTAAGAAGAGACAATGATTTGTTTGTTTCCAATTCTTTTTCCTTAAATAGCATGAAATAAAGCTGACAAGTTTTTCAGTCAAGGAATGAATCCCTATGCTATGCACTCCCTTACTTTGTGTTCCATTTTTCCTTTCTTTTCTGTTTTAGTTTTTTATTTTATTGTTGTTCAAGTACAGTTGTCTACATTTTCCCCCTACCACTGTCCCCCACCCCAACCATCCCCACCTCCTTCCCCTGATTCCAGCCCCCTCCTTGGTTTTGTCCAGGTGTCCTTTATAGTTGTTCCTGAAAACACTTCCCCCACTTTCCTCCATTACTCCCTCCCACCTCCCCTCTGATTACTGTCAGATTGTTCTTAATTTCAATGTCTCTGATTATATTTTGTTTGCTTGTTTGTCTTGCTAAATTGGTTCCACTTATGTGTTCCATTTTTATCACAAATTGGAGAACAAGGTGAATCCCACCCAACCTCTGGTTCTGTGAGGCACAGTTGTGCTAGATGTTTCAGCACTGCCATCTTCTAGTCAGACATGATATGTCAGGCCCCCCAGGAACTGAGTGGGATTGCCCTAAAAAATGATGTCCGTTCTTCTGGCCCTAAACCTCCTTTTTGCCTTAGGGAGTAAAAAATATCTGTTAGGATTTTTAAGAGTCTGATGAAGTTTGGTAATCAGGGAAAATTAAATTATAAAACAAATCTTCCATACCTAGGACCAGCAAAGAGCAACCTTCTACTATGCTAGTCACTTCCCACTGCTGTTCCTAGGAAATGAGTAAAATAGTCGGAAATGTGTAGTAGGTCAAGTGGAAATAAAAATATATCTTGAAGTGAAAACACAAGTAAAGTCATAAATGTAAACTCCAGAAACAAAATTCCAAATCATAAAAGAGTATAAATTTATTTCTGATAGAGTCTGAATTTGAACTTACAGGAAATATAATTTGAGAACAGTCAGATAAATTGAAGAACATGCTTTAGAAGATTGAAAGGTTAAAAGCAATTTGTAACGTTATTGGACAAGTTCAGTCGACCTGAACATGTTCTACTTGAAAAAGAGAGGATTGTGAGTGACGTGAATCTTTGTACTTTATATCTGAAGCTGTATAACTCAAGAAGGGAGGTGGTGCTTACAGGCTACATGTTAGCTCGGTATAAGGGAGGTCTTTCTAAGAGAATTGTACAATAATTAGACACAGGGAAAGGCATAACTCGGTAGAGTCAGCAGCCAAGAAACTATGCTAAAGAATTCTGTTTTACACAATGGAATTCTATGCAGCAGAAAGAAGGAAGGAGCTCCTACCTTTTGCAACAGCATGGATGGAAATGGAAAGCATTATACTGAGTGAAATAAGCCAGGTGGTGAAAGACAAATACCATATGATCTCAACTTTAACAGGAACCTGAACAACAAAACAAACAAACAAGCAAAATATAACCAAAGACACTGAAATAGAGAACAGGTTGACAATGACCAGAGCAGTGTGGGGAGGGAATTTCAGGGGAAAAGGGGAAGGCTTTACAGGAACAAGTATAAAGGACACATGGACAAAAACTAGGAGGGGTGGAAATGGGAGGGAGGTGGAGAGGGCTGGGGGTGTTGGCTGGGATGGGAGTAAAAGACAGAAAACTGTACTTGAACAATTAAAATAAAATAATTTAAAAAAGAATTATGTTTTGAGAGAGTGATTTGGTACAATAATCTCCAAAACATTCCAAATTTAAAATTTATGAATAATGTTGTTGGGGGCCAGTGAATAACTCAGAATAGTACTTGAAGATGATGATTTCATTTATAGAGAAATGTTTCAAAGTGCTTAGGGTAACAACACAAAAATGGTTAGAAAAATTTGATTTAGATTTACACAACTAATCACTTAGGCAGCATCTCTGCTCTCATTTAAAAAATATACATTTTTAGATGAATACTCTTGTCAATGCTAAAACTGAACTACAGTTTGCTGTTTGTATTCAGTTACTGGAAAGTGTGATGTGTTCACAACCTGAACTTTGTATTGCAATGAGTTTTCTGGAATCTTTTCTTTCTGTCTCTCCTGCCTTCCAAGTCACTTACACTTGTGTCTGTCAATTATTCTCCATCCAACCTCTTGGACAATTCTCAAAGAATCCACTCCCTTATATTTTTTGTTTGTTCAGATTTTGCAGAAGATAAGAAATTAGAATTTTCTGCTTCCAACTTCATTTACTTAACCTTACTTCCAAACTCTTCAGCATCTTCCTCATTGCTCTCCTGGTGAAACAACCAACATCTCTCTTTACCTACACCAGGTACTCTTTGTCTCTTTTAATTTTATTAACTCATATTTTCAAGCTGTCCTCACTTTATTGTGTGGAAAAGAGACTGGGCGAGGAGCCGTGGATGCTTATCTAAGTGAGAAATTTATATATAAGACTTGCTTCCTGAATCAGAATCACCGTGGTAATATACAAAATTATGCAGCTGCCAATGTGTACCTTGATGGAGTCTGGGTCCTGCATCATGTCATATTTCAAAATTTCTTGGTGGGAAAGAAAATCAAGATGAGGAGAAGTAGTTTTATTGGTGGGGTCATGATCCTAGAAAGAGTCTTCAATCCATAGTTTATCAAAGAAGTGTTAGTATGTTCTGTAGAAATACCCAGCCCTGCTAGTCTAAAGTGAGTGGATGGTGAAAAGAAAAGAGGAAGTGGGAAGGAGAGAAAAATGGGCCTCAATGCATTATGGATTGCATAATGCAATGGATTGCAATACTGTCTAAAGTATTGTTCCATTCTTTTCTTCTGATTTCCATGAAGAGGTTAGAAGAAGAAAGAGAAGATGAACTGGGGTCGAGAAGAACACCAGTAAGCAGCCAAGTCATGTAGGTCCCATCATTGGCATGGGCCATCAAATACTCCATTTTCAAACTGTGGATATTGCTGAATGCGGGCTGATGGTTTTGCTAACATGTATGTACCTGATGAAACTCTCTGTGGGATCGATGTCCATTATCTCACTCATTTTAAAGAAAATGCTATATAAACTGGTGAAGTTGATTCTCGTAATTCTGTTATTCAATATTTGTGTGACTGGCTGAGATCAGTACAGAGAATCACAGTTTACCAAGCTTTGCTCCCTTGCTAGGAATGACGCTGGTCTGCCATGCCTGTTACAAATGGCACCATGTTCATGCCTTCTGTGATCACCCTAATTGGGATCCCTGGTCTGGAAACTGTACAGAGTTGGATTGGAATTTCATTCTGTGTTATGTACTTCATTGCTTCGGTGGGAAATTCTCTGCTTTTGCTCATTATCAAATTGGAACCCAGTCTCCATGAGCCTATGTATATCTTCCTGGCCACGTTGGGAGCCACAGAAATTGCACCTGGCACCAGCATTGTCCCCAAGATGCTTGGAAATTTTTGGTTACACTGGTCAGAGATCTATTTTGATGCTTGTCTTTTTCCAATGTAGCTCATCCACACATTTCAAGGTATTGAAGCAGGAGTTCTGCTAGCTATAGCTCTGGACCACTGTCCAGATCTGTCATCCTCTGAAGTATGCTATCATATTCACACAATAAATAGTCATTCATATTGGAGTTGGGGTGGCATTGTGGCCTGCCATTCTGGTAATGTCATGCCTATTACTCATAAAGTGGCATCTAAAATTTTGTCAGTCAAAGTTAATACCTCACACTTACTATGAACACATTACTTGTGAAGCTTGCCACTGAAGATGTTTACATCTGTAAAGTCTATGGTCTCTTTGGGGCTTTTATTCTTGGCAGTCTTGACTTCATTTTGATCACCTTCTCCTGTGTACAAATATTTATTACTATCTTTCATTTGCCACAGAAAGAGGCATGTCTTAAAGCACTTAGTATGTGTATCCCCCACATATGTATCTTCTTCTAATTCTACTTCCTTGCTTTTTTCTCCTTTTTTACTCACAGTTCTGGATTTTATACCCTATCATGTACACATATCATGTTGTCCAACCTTTTATTGTCCAGTGGCAGTCTTGCACCTAAGGCTTTCCTTATAGGGCTTTTAACTGTGGGCTAGGTGTATAATCCATGCCCTAGACTATAATCTTTGTGTGTTGAGCAAGGAAAGACTGCTAAAAACTCCCTATTTATTTTCCAGATGTCATCTGCTTACTTTTTTGACCTCCCATTACATGAAGTTTCAGAGTTCAGCAATTGTCTTATATGAAAACTAGCACATTCTCAGTGTTAATTCTCCATTCCTCCTTTCTCACCAGAATTTAAATCTTTCTGTTGCCTCCTTTTTTCTTTGATGCTTTGCCAGAATTTGAAAATATCTGTTTTTCTGAACTTCAGAATGGGCCTTCTTTTCTGAATTCATGCTTTATCCTCAGAAAAAACAAATGGCTCTTGGCAACCATGGCTTTAGAAAGTCAGCTATCTCTGTCCTCTGAAATCCTGCTCTCTGAATTTTTATTGCTTCAGAATGTCTCTAATATATTTTAAACATTTTAAATGTACATTATTTACTTATTCATTGGGTAAACTTTTGCCTCTATTCTCTCTTCCCTACTCTTATTGACAGAATTATAATTTGGGTTTCATACACAAAACTTTATTATTTACCTTATTTTTATAATAAAATTTGTTATGTCTAGAAAACATTACTGATAACAAAATTTACATATAATCTTTGATATATATGAAATTGTGATGCTCATGTGTATGAAAAATCAATTAACAAGTTAAAATTATACCATACCAAATGAAAAATTCATAGACCACTTTCCTTTGAATAGCTCTTTATGTACTTCAATTAAAACAATATATTTTACTGTATAAAACTCAAACAATATAATGCCTTCTTCTTTTGTCCTCTATTTCCACTCTTTCATTAGAATTGAGTGTGATATTCAGGAATATCTGAATATTATACCTGAATATACATAGAATTACTTAAATAAAAACAAATCATGTCATTAATATTGTTCTGCAACATTGTTTTGCATCTATAGATATGATGCAAACAACTCTAAATTACAACTTTTGGACTTCTTTCTTTTTTGAAATGTCAAACATTAAATAGTATAGAAACATCATAAGGCAATTGGTTGTTTCTCTAAATAAACTTTTCAAACATATCAATAATACAATAAATAGTTTTGTATATATATGTATATACACACTTATATGTTTATTGTTATATAAGCATTTTTAAAATTTAATCTTTATTTTATTTTTCCATTACTATTTAGTCCCTTGTAACCCCCTCCCCCAGTGATCACCACACTGTGGTGTTGTCCATGTGGACATGAGTCCACATGTCCATGAGTCCTTTTTTCTTTTTGCTCTATCCCTCCACCTCCTAACCTCCCCTTCCCCACTAGCTGTCATCTGCTCTCCATCTATGAGTTCATCTGCGTTTTGCTTGTTAGATCAATTTGTTCATTAGATTCCACAGATGAATGTGTACACACACACACATATATATATATGGAGAGAGAGAGAGACTAACTTCATTAATTGCCACAGTTATATTCTACAAAGCTACTGCAAACAGTTTATTAGTAAATTCTAAACCATTTCTCCTCTGGAGTAATACAGCATTAAGTTCCTTTGAGCTTCTAATCATATTCTCATCAACCAGTTCATACATACATAATTATTTATGCGTGTGTGTTTCTATTTAAAGACACATTTTACTATGTATTAAACACATTTAGTACTTATTTCTTACAAAAATTACATGCAGTATTTAATTATAATACAACACTATCTGAGCGAGGTTTGATGTTTTCCTGATCCTGGGTTATCAGGATTTCCCCTTCACAACAGTGCTGTACACTGTACTTCATTTAATTGCCCATCATTTCATGAACCCACATATTTACCCACTTTTACATAGTTTCATCACACAATATATATATACACTACTTTAGTACTTATCAGAGTAGCCTCATACATAGATGAGTAAAAATCCTCTTCCTTTTTCTGGGTACACAATAGTTTAGATTCATTAACATTGAACTTACAAACACTAAGCCTATAACTCATGCCTAAAGGAAGCTTTTCTAACACATGTACATTCTCCATAGGTTATATCACAGCCTTGTGTTTAGAAACACTAGACAGCCCTTCAGCACTGTGCTTGGGGCCGTTTGTTTGAAATCACCAACATACAGCATGAAATGAAGAAAACATGACATTGAATAGATCACAAAGAAGATACATTTGTACAGTATAAGAACCAATACAAGAAGGCAGAGAATCACCTTGTCCAACCTCATCGGGGAACATGTGCCCTGGGCAACCCCAGTTTTTTGCTTTTCTGCTCATATTCAGTAATGATGGTAAAAATGCTGTGGGTGCTAATTTTGTGGTTTTGAATATGAATTCACAAACACAGAATCCACAAATAATAAGGATCAATAATATACACAATATATTAATACAAATATGCATATAAACATATATCCATATATACATACAATGAATTGATTTGTTAATTTCTAATTATAAGTTATCAGTTTAGTTATAACATAAATAAAATGTGGATGTGTAAGCACAGTATTTTGACACTAACATATATGAACCACTTTTATAAAAACTCCTTCCTTTTTACTGTTACTTACTTGGGTTCATTTCAGTCTACTGTGTGTTCCATTCAGTTTGTAAAGAAATCAAGGGGACACTTATGAGATTTTATAAAAGCTTGATTATTGGAAAACTTATTTTCTTAGAAATACTTATGGAGAGAAGAAAAAATTTACCTGAAATTTAAAGTCCCCAAACCTATTACACTGTTGTATAAAATGAGGACAATACTACTATCTTGAACTAATTCAGATAGTTATTCTTGCTTACAAATCTGATGTACATAAAACATTTTGTTTAATGTATATGGTATAAGGATCATTTGTGTTATCATCTATTAATGTCATAATTTAATATAGAGGTTTCTGTGGCCCACCCTCCCGAAGAAAGAGGAGGAATGCATTGCAAAATTCTCCACTGGAACTAGAGCAGGTACCAGTGATTTGCAAGCAGGGTCTTTAGGAAATGGGCTATAGAGAAAGAGACAGGACTGGTGAAAGAAGAAGCCATTCTAAAATAAAGGAGCACCATCATAGGAAGCTCAAAAGGAAGAAACTAATCAAGGGAAAGTAAACCAGCAAAGGCAGAGCTGTTAAAGAAGCCTGAGATGCAGGGATGTGCGTGGGGGATGAATGGCAAGTTTGGAAAGACAAGGGTCACAAATATAAGCTTGGGGTCTTTTAATTTAAAAAAAACTAATTATTAGTTTTCTAATAACAAAACACTAAAAGACAAACTAAAAGGTAACAAACCAAATATTAATTTTCAAAATGGAATACTTTTATATTTTTAAGAAAATTATTAGTGCAATGTGTGACAATTTGCTTCTTCCAATCTACATAGCTTAATTGTAATTAGGCTCTGCTGATAACTCTGCTGCCCCAGTCGTAGCTAGTACATAGCTGTGCATAAATGATAGTATTCAACTGAGAAAAAGAAATCTTGAGACTGATATATATTTTTTTTATTTTTGGAAGAGATCAATATTTTTTAAAAAAACAAGGACCAAGGAAATGCACACTTGCATTTCATGACTGAATTGAATTCCTTGTTGTTCCCAGTGAAGAAGATGAGACTTAGAAATAAGACATATGTTCAAAAGAATCTCAAAGCCACATTTATATCTTCAGTCTAGGTATTAATGTTTTATTTTATATCTCTGTGCTTCAGCAACCTCTCCTAAAAATGAAGAAGTTTCTCAAACTTCTTTAAAACTTCCTGTATTATGATACCAAGATTAGAATCAATTGACAAGTCTCGTGAGCATCCTAAACTCTTCTGTATTCACTACAGTGCATACATATGTACGTGGAGGTATGGAGTAGGATATGTAGAGATATAATAGCTGACTCAGTGTCGTGTTCACCAAACCTTCGGTATTAAGCTGTGATATCTAATCTACCTATATAATGCATTCTGTTACATGAGACAGAATGAACTTTCTGGACACTTTTGCTTAATTAAAGGTAGAGAAGTATGAATGACTCAACAGAGTCAGTCTGTGGCACAGCATAATAACATGTAACAGTTGTTTATGACATATTGTAAATGTAAACATATAACAGTTACATGCAGCAACAACATCACACTCTAAACTAGAATTCAAGAAGCGTGGGTGGTACTAAAAATTTAATCATTTCCTGGTAAGTGCTCACTGGCACATTATGGAAAATGATTCACTTTAGTAAACATCATACTTAACTTTAAAATAAGAAAATAGCATCAGTAACATTTTCTTTGGCTATCTATCTGGCTTTGAAAAACTAAATTAGAAAATGACAATAAATATGCCTTTAACCTTTTAAGAATCACATATAAATTTATTATTTCTGTTACAAATCATTATTAGTCACTCCTCTTCCAAATACCATCATTGCTTCCCTAAAACACATTAACCTCTAGTACTCTGTTTAGTGAACCATCTCTGGATTCTGCTACGAATCTGTTGGGTCTTGACACTGTAGATAATGGGGTTCATCAAGGGTGGAAAAAGGATATAGATGTTGCCCATGAGGACATGGACCACAGGTGAGAGGTGCTTCCCAAAACGGTGCACCATGGTCAGACCAATGATCGGAATATAGAAAACCAGGACAGCACAGGTGTGGGAGACACAGGTCTGCAAGGACTTGAGCCGTTCTTCCTGGGATGCAATAGCCAAGACAGAATGCAGAATCAAGATGTAGGAGATGAGAATGAGCACTGAATCCAAAAACAAAATGCAGATGACCAGGGCTAAAGCATAGAAGCTGTTGAAGCGGATGTCAGAGCAGGCCAACCTGAGTAGGTCCTGGTGCAGGCAGAATGAGTGGGAGAGGATGTGGGGGCGGCAGTAATGGAAGAACTTTAGGCGGACAATGGGAGCAATAATGAACAGGAAACTCCTACCTAGAATAGCCACACCAATGCTGATGATTCTGGTATTGGTGAGGATGGATGTATATCTCAGAGGATTGCAGATTGCTGTAAAACGATCAAAAGCCATTGCAAGAAGAACTCCAGATTCCATACATGATAAACCATGAACAAAGAAGGTCTGTGCAATGCAAGCATCCAAATCAATCTCCTGACTGAGCCCCCACAGGATCCCCAGCACTGTGTGCACTGTGGACAGTCCCATGCACAGGTCAGTGAGGGCCAGCATGGCCAAGAAGTAGAACATGGGCTGGTGCAGGCTTGGCTCAGTCCAGATCACATGCAGCACCAGGCAGTTCCCTGAAATTATCATAGCATAGATACAGGAGAAGGGGATGGAGAGCCAAGGATAGTCCGTTTCCAGGCCAGGAAAACCAGTAAGAAGAAAGGTAGAATTACTGAGTTTGAAATCAGGTCGAACAGACATTGGTCTGTAAAGAGAGAAACCTCTCAAGGCAAAATGTATGTACCAGCTGTGTAAGATTTATATATGTTTTCCACTGCCTTAATATAAAGTCTGAAGTAACAGCTATAATTAAAATGATTGGATTAGCACATTGCTTGTGTTTTTTTCAAAATCTAAATTTGTTCTAAAACACTGATGAAATTAATTTATGCCTACATATGAAACTGCCTGGTTATCAGAACTTTGGTCCCATTAGAGGAATCTGTGTCCCTGATCACAACATCACCATCACTTTCTGCTTCAATGCTTCCTATCACAGGCAGCAGAAAAAAATAAATGTTTGGCTTGTGAAGTTGTAATAATGAGGCTTAAGCATACAAAATAGAAAAAGAAAGCACATTCAGGTTATTCACACTTAAAGCCTAGTGAAATAAATTAGCCACTGTTGTAGGCTGTAAGATTAGCTAACCCCTGTTTATTATATAAAAGACTAAGTAATTTATAAAAATCAATTACTAACCATGTTGTCCATACTAACATCTATGTTTGAGGGCTTAATAAAGCACAATTGTCATTCATGGAAGAGATGTTCTTGCCAATTTTGAAAATGGAGATTACTCTTCTATTTTGGGCACCATAGCATTGAAATCCTCGGAGAAGCAAGATTTAAGCGGGTGCAAGAGTTCAGCAGTCAGTGGAGTAAATGCTGGAACCTGGGAGATGCTGTGTTGAGTGATGCAACAACCTGTGTCCCTTTGGAAAAATGAGGGAAAACCCATGGGCAGTGCCTGCAAAGCAGACTTTCCACTCCAACAAGTTTTCAATGCTCCTACAGGCACAAGTTTATAAAAATAATTCCTTCATCCCAGGGGATTTGAAAATGAGCATTAGACAGATTGTTTCAGAAACCTCTGGTAGCTTGGTTCCTCCCAGACTGATCTTTAATTTTTATTTGAAGGGCAGCAGGTATGTTGTATATAAAATAGATTATTATTATTAACATAAAATTTCATTTTATTTCTCTTATTTCTGCCTCATTTTATCCTTCTCTTTATTTGAATCCCCTGTTAAATATTCAAGGAGTTCATGTGCTGACAAATATAAAACACTATTTATAAGTCATATAGTTCTGTATAAGGTTGATAAACTTTATAAGCTGCTTGAAATCAGAATCTCTGTTTTCATGACAATATTATTGAGGTTTTTTACATATACTGTGTGCTAGGAATCTTAGTATTATTTAATTCTCAGAGTTAGAGTATTTTTGTTATCTAATTTATTTACTAGAATTATTTGAAGATCATATCTTTATTTTCAGAGGCAGTAGAACACAGCGATAAAGAATGTGCTTACGGAGTCAACTTTCTGACATAGTAACTGTTCTTCAAAGCCTTTGAGAATTGTGAACTTGGGAAAAACCCTTAGGCACATATCAGTTTTCTCATCTAAAATGGGGATAATATGTTACCAATTTCATAGGGTTGTCTTGCAAATTAAATTAGATGACTATATAAATAAAGCATTTAAAATAATGAAGATGAAGAGAAACGTTAATAAAAACAAATTGCTATTATTTCCATTTCAGAGATGAAAGACTGAGGTCAGAATTCCAATACTTAAAAAGGTAGCCATAAGCCACAAATAGCTATTGAGGACATGAAATGTGATAAGTGCAAATTGAGAACTCACACAATTCCACTCCAGGAAAACAAAAAATCCAATTTAAAAATAGGCAAAAGACCAGAACAGAAACTTTTCCAAGCAGGACATACAGAGGGCCCAGAGGCATATGAAAGGATGCTCAGCATCACTAGCCATCAGAGATGCAAATTAAATCCACAATGAGATACTACTTTACACCAGTCAGAATGGCCATCATAAACAAACCAACAAACAATAAGTGCTGGTGAGGTTGTGGAGAAAAGGGAATCCTAGTGCACTGTTGGTGGGAATGCAGACTGGTGCAGCTACTATGGAAAACAGTATGGAATTTCCTCAAAAAACTAAAAATGGAACGGCCTTTTGACCTGGCAATTCCACTGCTAGGATTTTATCCTAAGCATCCTCAAACACCAGTTCAAAAGAACACATGTGCCCCAATGTTCATAGCAACACAATTTACAATAGCTTAGTGCTAGAAGCAACCTAAATGTCCTTCAGTAATTGAGTGGATGGAAAAACTATGGTTCATTTACATAATGGAATACTATGCAGCAGAAAAAAAGAAGGAGCTCCTACCCTTCACAACAGCACAGATAGAGCTGGAGAGCATTATGCTAAGTGAAATGAACCAGGTGGTAAAGGACAAATACCATATGATCTCACTTATAGTGGAATCTAATCAACAAAACAAACAATCAAGCAAAACATAACCAAAAACATTGAAATAAAGAACAAACTGACACTAACCAGAGGGGGAGGGGATAATGGAGGAAAGAAGGGGAAGGGTGGTCAAGGAACATGTATAAAGGACCCATGGACAAAGCCAAAGTGGGGAAGGATGGAGGGTGAGAGGTGGGGGTGGTGGGGTGAGGAAAAGTGGTCTTGGGAAAATGGAGACAACTCTATTTGAACAACAATAAAAAATATATTTTTATATATTTCTAGAGATAGATAGATAGAATTTGCTTCCCAGCAATTGTTGTCAGTTTGGCTCAAATAAACTCATAAGAATTCTTA
This sequence comes from Trachops cirrhosus, assembly GCA_028533065.1. Classification (NCBI taxonomy): domain Eukaryota; kingdom Metazoa; phylum Chordata; class Mammalia; order Chiroptera; family Phyllostomidae; genus Trachops; species Trachops cirrhosus. The sequence continues at coordinate 38,710,219 of CM052543.1, forward strand.
AAAAAAAAAAGAAAAGAAAATGCAAATTGGATCAAGAACATAGTGTGGAAAAATGATTTAAAATGCTTCTTCAAATAATGCTTATATTGACTAGTTGCTGACAATAAACTATATGAGGTTAATAAAATATTATACTAGTCACCAGTTTCTTTTTATTCAGAACATTTAGACCTACAGAAGTGACTCACATTGTATTTCTAGGGAATAAACTGACCTAGAGATATGTACTTGGAAACTTTCCCTTATTACATAGCTATAATGACATTAATGTTGTTCTAAATATTTTTATGAGTCTTTTCATTGTAATTAAATAAGGTTAGTTATTTTCTATACTAAAAATTACCATTACCATACTAATATAAGGCTTTCATAATGCAAAGTGGCATAATGTAAATTTTTGGAAAGGAAGGGATAGATGGAAAAGCATAGGTTCTGTTAGGCAGAATTAGACACTTAGGAATTTAGCAATAATGCTCTATAGAAACTAAATACATAACATGTTTATAGAATTATTTTATAGTCATTCTTTTTAAAATTTAATCTTTATTTTATTTTTTCCATTACCATTTAGTCCCCTTATACTTCCTTCTCCCCAGCAATCACCACACCATTGTCCATGTCCATGAGTGATCTCCCCCCACCAGCTGTTGTCCTGCTCTACATCTATGAGTCTGTCCCCATTTTCCTCATTAGTTCAGGTTTTTCATTAGATTCCACATATGACTGAAATCATATGGTATTGGTCTTTTCTGACTGGCTTATTTCACTTAGCATAATGTTCTCCAGGTCCATCTATACTGTCGCAAAGGGTAACAATTTTCTTCTTTTTTATGGCTGAGTAGTATTCCATCATGTAAATGTCTCATAGTTGTTGTTTCTTGCTTTTTAAACTTATTTTTAATTGTTTTATTGTTGTTCAAGTACAGTTAGTTGCCTTCATTTACCCCCACACCACTCCCCCCCACCATCCCTACCGCCCTCCCTTGATTCCACCCCCCTTGGTTTTGTCCATGAGTC
>CM052543.1:38711335-38742693 GCA_028533065.1 Trachops cirrhosus
TGCTTAAAGAATCCAGAATGTCAAATGGACTACATGTTTGCTAAATAAAATAAATTCACCAACCTTGGATAATTCCAGGTTGCAGTCAGGCATAGATACTTTCATCATTCTGTTTAAAATATAAATAGAATGTCCCAGGGGATCTGAGGCCAATTTATACCCATTAGCCTCCTTCCTAATAGTATAAATCACAGCCCTCTGGCTCTTTCTTGTGCAAGGACTTAAAAAGATACTATCTATTCTCTTGGTAGCGGAGAAGCAACTATATCTTTGAGGATTTGCAAGGACTAGGGATTGCTAGAGAGAGGAGACAGACTGAATTACAGGTTGAATGAAAATGTCCTGTGAAGGTAGTGACTTTTCACAGTGACACTGAAGGATTAATATCCATTTTGGAAATCAAATCCTTCCAGAATTTAAAATTGCTTGAGAAAATGCCAATAATTTAGATATATTTTTTTCTACCCTTAATGTTCTACCAGGTAGAAAGAGCATGAGATTCTTAAGTGTTGCAATACTCTTGGATGATGGATGTGAACAACACCAACTGTGGCTTTTTAATGGGATCTGAAGAATTCTGTGCTACGCCATATCTCACTTTTACTCACCTTGTTCCTGTTTGAGAAAATGAGTTGTTTGAATGTTACCTACCAAATGGATTTAGTTTCAGACTCACAGAAAAAGCACTTCAAGTTATCCATGCCTCCTCTTTCTGCTCATGACACCAATTCCTCCATCTTTCTTCTAACAGGCTTTCCAGGTCTGGAACGGGAATATCCCTGGCTCTCCATCCCCTTCTTCTCCATCTATGCTATGGTTCTCTCAGGAAACTGCCTGGTGCTGCATGTGATCTGGACTGAGCCAAGCCTGCACCAGCCCATGTTCTACTTCTTGGCCATGCTGGCCCTCACTGACCTGTGCATGGGGCTGTCCACAGTGCACACGGTGCTGGGGATCCTATGGGGGCTCGGCCAGGAAGTCAGCCTGGATGCCTGCATCACACAGATTTACTTTATTCATGGATTATCTTTCACAGAGTCTGGAGTCCTTCTCACCATGGCTTTTGATCGTTTTACAGCAATCTATAATCCTCTGAGGTACACATCCATATTAACCAATGCCAGGGTCATCAAAATTGGACTGGGAATTTTAGTTAGGAGCTTTATATTCATCATTGCTCCCACTGTCCGCCTAAAGTTTTTCCACTACTGCCATCTGCATGTCCTCTCTCACTCTTTCTGTCTTCACCAAGACCTGCTGAGACTAGCATGTTCTGACATCCGCTTCAACAGTTTCTATGCCTTGGCTCTGGTGATTTGTACCCTTTTGCTTGATTCCATATTAATTCTTGTATCCTACATTCTGATCCTGCACTCTGTCTTGGCTATTGCATCTCGAGAGGAGCGGCTCAAGCCCTTGCAGACCTGTGTCTCTCATATCTCTGCTGTCCTGGTTTTCTATATTCCAGTTATCGGTTTGACTATGGTGCACCGTTTTGGGAAGCATCTCTCTCCTGTGATTCATGTTCTCATGGGAAACATCTACATTATCTTCCCACCCCTGGTGAACCCCATCATCTACAGTGTGAAGACCCCACAGATCCGTGGCAGGATTAAGAAGTGGTTCTCCATGTAGAAGAAGTGAAATACTTTGAATTAAAAAGGAGTAACTTGTTTAGATGCAGAAAACTTTAGGCAGGGAGAGGAAAGGGATATTTATTTAAATTATGTATAAAGTAATTGAACATTAAATTTTTACATGATATGCCATTCATTAGAAGATTTATAGATATCATGAATGGAAATAAAACCCATTGTATCTAAATTCAAGTATAGTGTTGGAAGTTTTGAGAGTAGAGTCATTCATCACATGTCTCTCATTTCTGTCTAGAAACAATCATTTTTCAAGAAATAGCTACAGGAAAATTATCCAAGCACAGTTAATATGCATCAACAGAGGCACAATTTTATCACCATTTGAATAGTTGCCTTGATAATCACAGAAGTTACAAATGGTCTCTAACCTTAAGTGATATTTTCAGAATGGCTAACGGTTCACTTAAGAGCCATTCCAAATCATCATCAGCCTTCTGTTCTCACTAATTCAACAGACATCTCTGTTTCTTGCTTCAGAGGAAATTTTAAAATATAGAGATATTTTATATATCTATAAATGGCTACAACCCTCACAAACTTAATTTCTGTCTTAGAGTTATTGATGTATTTTACTATTCAGAATAAATGCTTCACATATGTGTTTCATTGAATCTTCTCTTATCTTTTCTGTATTTGACAAGTATTGACAAGTCAAAAAAATTTGGTAGGGGTGTTTTATTCTGTTGGAGAATATGTGTATTATTTAATAATTAAGGTGAGGTCAGATGACTAACCATTTGGGAAAGAAATAAAGCTTAGTATTACCGAAAACCTTGTGGAATTTCCATTCATGAGGATCTTTAAAGGGAGAAGATGCCATCTTTTGATCTCTAGCAACATATCATCTTTATCATTCTTATCACCAGATTAAGAAAAATAATTCCATATATGCTACTATATTAGACAAATCTTGATTACTTTGTAGAACTCTGTCCCTGAATTTCTGAGACCAAACTTGGTAAACATTTCATTTTCTTAAAGGATTTCTCCAAATATTCTAATTTCCATTTACAGCCATTTCTCCTCTTCTATACCAAAAACTGTGAATTATTAGTCTCATGATTCAAATTGTATAGCATGTATTCTAAAGAAGCAGTACTGTTTTGACACAAATATAAAATATATTCAGGCACATAGACTGATAGGAGCAAGTAGACTGGTATCAAATACATAAATATACACGTTCATAACTCTTAAATTCTAACCTTTATCAGAAAATGTATAACTAGAGATAGAAGACTAGATAAAGAACTTTACTTAGGAAAAATGTGGATTTGTTACTAACTAACTTTGGAGTCCTTGCTTCTATTTAAAAATTCAAAATTTGTTCAAATCAGAAAAGGTGTAGTGGACTTATAATAAAAATAGCTTTCAATCTTCAAGGGTAATATGGTATCCAGTTCATATACATCATATTGACATTTTTTTCTAAATTCCCACTAAAATGCATACACACAAAAATAATTAACAAAATATTAAAATATTAAATATTTGCAGTTCAACACACAACAATAATTAGTTTACTTAAGCAAAGTGTTTTTCACATCAATATGGCAATATATAAAATAAGTCAATAGAAAGAAGAAATAAAATTTAAATTTTCAGTACTTAGAAAAAATAAAAATGATTAATAAATATTAAAAGACATTAAATATCATTTAAAATTAAATAACCACAAAGTTTAAAATAGGTCACATAAATTTTATATTTATACTCAACTGAAAAGATAAAATATGATTATGAGGATCCATTATTTCCAAGAGTATATGATACTACAGAGACCTTCATGTGCTTTTAATATGGTTTTAAATTAACAGAAGATTTTTGGAACTAAATATGTCAATGCTGTACAAATATTAAATCACAATACATGTTAACACTAACACCCTCATTTAGGTAAGAGAAAAAAATTATTTTAAAGGTCTTATTTATTTATTATTAGAGAGATGGGAAGGGAGGAAGAGAGAGAGGGAGAGAAACATCCATCCATCGGTTACCTCTTGCACAAACCCTGACTGCAACCCAGGAGTCAAACTGACAACCTTTCACTTTGAGGGAGGACGTCCCACCAACTGCAGCACACTGGTCAGGGCTAGATAAAAGAATTTTTTAAATATATATTACCTTATAGCTTGTATACTTTTGGTGGTTGTTAGCTCTTATTTGTTAATTGTATAACAATAATAAAATGTTAATTTTGTAAAAATATTTTATGGTTCCTCATGGCTACAAATGATGAGAGATCTTCTAATACTTGCAAAACACTTTATTTCTATTCTTAAGTATCAGCATTTCCAAGAAACATTTTGGGTAATGGGTTTGATAGTAAATATTTTAGTCCGTGTATGATCTCTGTCATGTATTTTCTTTGTGATTTCTGTTTATAACATTTTATAAATGCAAAAAGCTTTCTTAACTTACAAAACTTGCAAAAACAACTACAGGCAGCATATGATCTGCAGTTCCATAGTTTGCCAAAATGTAACCTACACAAAAAATAAAAAACACTACAATGGAAATATAAAAGGTATATATTTTGTTATTTAATTTTTAAAAAACAATTCACTTTTCTAAATTTAAAAATATAACAGTACACAAAGATTAATGCAACACACTGTGGCCCATATCTTTCACTGCAGTGAACATTCACAGTTATTCCAAAACTACCAGTAACTATAATATTATACACAATTATATGAAGAAAATATTTTCAGGCAATGGACAACATATGTATTTACAATTTTGAAATATTGGTCTTTCACAAAGAGAAATACATGAGGTGAAATATGCATTTTTACCCAATTTCTCCTTGAATAAATTTTCCCATATATTGCATAGAGAAGTAGAATACAAACTGACAGCTTCAGTTGTACTAGGTACAAGGAGGAGGGATTGGTATATGAAATAACAGTGGTAGCTGGAATTTGCAGGACAGGGAAATGGAGAAGAAAGTTCCCAGGTAAAGCGCTATAGAAACTGACTTACATCAGAGTTCCCTTAATCTGTGAGCTGCACCTATGCAGAGCAAGACTCTGAGGGCCTGACAAAGTAAAGCAGTTGACACAAAGTAAAATGGTCAGGACATCTGGAATCACATATTGCTGGCACATGTTAGAATACTAAATAACTAGATGGAGAGGCCTTTCTGAAGGCCTAGTTGAAACTTCCAAATAGCTATGCCTTACAAATAGAGCTACATTAGCAGCAGATTAATAACAACTCTGGAATCATGCTATGTATACCAAAAAGAAAAAAAAAGTTTTGAGAAGGTCAAGGCAGTTTCCTAGTATAATCAAGTCCCTGACAGAACAAAAGACACAAATCTTATAAGAAAAACAACACAATTTAAAATTTCATTATTGAAGTATTCTTTTTTATTTTTATTTATTTACTTATTTTTATTGTTATTCAAGTATATTTGTCTCCATTTCACCATAACACACCCCCCACCCCACCCATTACCTCCCCCCACTCTCAAACCCAACCTCTTTGGCTTTGTCCGTGTGTCTTTCATACATGTTCCTTGATGCCCCCCGCCCATTATCCCCTATTATCTCTTTCCCTCCTCCTCTCTGATTACTGTCAGATTGTTCTTTATTTCAATGTCTTTGGTTATATTTTGCTTGATTGTTTGTTTTGTTGATTAGGTTCCACTTATAGGTGAGATCATATGGTATTTCTCTTTCACCACTTGACTTGTTTCACTTAGCATAATGCTCTCCAGATCCATCCATGCTGTTGCAAAGGGTAGGAGCTCCTTCTTTCTTTCTGCTGAGTAGTATTGCATTGTATAAATGTACCATAGTTTTTCTTTGATGGCCATTCTGACTGGAATGAAGTGGTATCACATTGTGGATCTTATTTGCATTTCTCTGATGGCTAGTGATGCTGAGCATCCTTCCATATGTCTCTGGGCCCTCTGTAAGTCCTGTTTGGAGAAGTTTCTGTACTGGTCCTTTGCCCATTTTTAAATTGGATTGTTTGTCTTCCTGGAGTGGAGTCATATGAGTTCTTTATGTATTTTGGAGATAAAACCCTTGTCCAATATGTCATTGACAAATATATTTTCCTATATAGTTGGTTCCCTATTCATTTTGCTGATGTTTTCTTTATCCATGCAGAAGCTTTTTAAGTTGGTGAAATCCCATTTGTTTACTCTTTACTTTATGTCCCTTGGCCTGGGGGGACATATTGGTGAAAATATTGTGGCATGGAATTAAAATTAATAAAATTGAAGCAATAATTTAAAAAAATCCAAAGTCATACACTTGATAGCTTTACAGATGAATTTTATTAATTATATTATTCAAAGAACTAACACCTATCTTTCTCAAACTCTTCAAAAAAAGTTGAGAGCTAGGAAGAATCTCAAGATTTCATTTTATGAAACGAGCATTATCCTAGTTCCAAAACCAGGTAAAGACACTACAAAAAAAAAGAATTACAGTCCAATATCCCTGGTGAACATAGATACTAAAATCCTTTAAAAAATGTTTACAAACAGAATCCAGCAATATATTAAAAAGAACATACACTGTGATAAAGTAGATTTATTCAGGGGATGCAAGGTTGATACAATAGTCACAAATCAATAAATGTGATACACCACATAAATAAAATGAAGGATAAAAATCACATGGTCATATCAATAAATGCAGAAGAGACATTTGATAAAACATAGCATGCATTTATGATAAAATCTCTCAGCAAAGTGGGAATAGATGCAACATATCTCAATGAAATAAGGGCCCCATATGACAAATCCACAGATAACATCATACTCAAGGGACAAAAAATATAAATGTTTCCCTTTAGCTTGGGAATAAGACAGGGATGTCTGATTTCACTACTCTTATTCTACGTAGTACTGGAAATTCTAGCTACACCAATCAGCCAAGAAGAAGAAATAAAAGGTGTCCAAATTGAAAAAGAAGTAAAGCTTTCACTATTTGCAGATGACTTGATACTGTACATAGAGAATCCTGAAGATTCCACTGAACAACTTCCAGAACTGATAAATTAATTCAGTAAGAAACAGGATACACAATGAATATCTGGAAATTGGCTACATCTTTATACATCAATAATGAACTATCAGAAAGGGAAACTAAAAAAAAAAAACTCATTACAATTGTATCAAAAAGTAAAATACTTAAGAAGAAATTTAACCAAGGAGGTAAAAGACCTCTACTCAGACAATTATAAAATATTAAACACAGAAATTGAAGAAGATACAAATAATTGAAAGTGTATACCATGGTTAAAGATAGGAAGAAATAATATCATTAAAATATTCATACTACCCAAAGCAATCTATGGATTCATTGCAATTCCTATCAAATAACAATGGTGTATTTCACAAAACTAGAACAAATAGTCCAAGAATTTACATGAAACCCAAAAGACCCCCAATAGTGAGAGCAATTTTGAGAAAGAAGAACAAAGTTAGAGGAATCACTCTCCTTGATATCAAACTACACTACAATGCCATAGTAATAAAACAGCATGGTACAAGCATAAAAACTGACATATAAATCAATAGAACAGAATAGAGAGTTCAGAAATAAACCAACAATGGCTTTATGAACAATCAATATTTGACAAAGGAGACAAGGAAATACAGCAGGTTAAGATTGTATATTCAATAAATGATGTTGGGAAAATTGGATAGATACATGCAAAAAAAATGAAACTAGACCATCTTGTTACACCATTCACAAGTATAAACTCAAAAGGATTAAAGACTTTAATGTAACATTTGAAACACAGGCAGTAAAATTTGGACATTTTTTGCACCAATATTTTCTCTGCTATATCTTCTTGGCAAAGAAAACAAAAGATAAAATAACAAATGAGAGTACATGAGACTAAAGAGTTTTGATAGCAAAGGTAACCATTAACAAAATGAAAAGACAATCCACTGAATGGGAGAACATATTTGCCAATAATACAACTGATAAGGGGTTAATATCCAAAATTTATAAAGAACTAATAAAACTCAACACCTTAAAAAGAAAAGCAAGGAATCTAATTAAAAATGGACAAAGAACCTGCATATACATTTCTCCAAAGGAGACACACAGATGGCAATTGACATATGAAGATACTCAGGTCACTAATCATCAGAGATGGCATAAAAAAGATCCAATCAGAAACAAAGCATACACTAATTGAAATAAAGAACAATTTACAAGGAAACAGCAGTAGAGTGGATGAAGCCAAGAATCAAATCAATGATTTGGAATGTAAGGAAACAAAAAGCAATCAATGAGAACAATAAGAAGAAAAAAGAATGCAAAAAAAATGAAGATAGTGTAAACAGCCTTTGAGGCAACTTTAAGAGGTGCAATATTTACATCATAGGAGTGCCAAATAGAGAAGAGAAAGAGCAAGAAATTGGAAACTTATTTGAAAAAATAATGAAAGAAAAATTCCCTAATTTGGTGAAGGAGATAGACTTGCAAGTCCAGGAAGCACAGAGAGTCCCAAACAAGATGGACGCAAAGAGATCCACTCCAAGACATATCAGAATTAAAATGACAAAGGTTAAAGATAAAGAGAGAACCTTAAAAGCAGCAAGAGAAAAAAAGTTAGTTACCCAAGGGGAGTTCCCAGAAGACTGTCAGCTGATTTATCAAGAAAACCTTTGCAGGCTAGAAGGGATTGATAAGAAATATTCAAAATCATGAAAAGCAGGGACCTACAGCCAAGATTGCCCTACCCAGCAATTATATCATTTAGAATCGGAGTGCAGATAAAGAGCTTCCCAGACAAGGAAAAACTAAAGGAGTTCATCATTACCAAACCATTATTAAAAGAAATATTAAAGGGACTTATTTAAGAAAAAGAAGAGAATCAAAACTATGAACAATAAAATGGCAATAAATTGAATCTAAAAAACAAACTAAGCAAACAAGAACAGAGACAGAATCATGGACAAGTAGCCAAAGAACTTGTACGCATGGCTCATGAACATGAAAAATGGTGGGAGAATTGACCAAGGGGTCTGGGTAGAGGGGGGCAAAGGGGGAAAATCAGGATAACTGTAGTAGCGTAATCAATGAAATATAATTAAAAATTTAATAATAAATATCAGTTATATCAATTAGATAAAGTTAATTGATAACATTGTTCAGGTGAGCTATGTCTTTTCTGATATTCTGGCTACTTAAGGGACAGAAAATAGTAACTGGAAGGAGGGGAAACCTTTTTATAATCTTACAACAAATCTCTGTTTTTTAGTGAGTTTCAGGTTGACATTCAGTTGTGTTTGTTTGCTTCCTCCTCCCTATTAAAGTGACACAGGAAGGCTAGAGGGGCTGAAGTTGAGTAACTCCCCTTTTGTCTTCTAGCTAAGTGAGGCTCTGGGAAAATCTTTTGTCACTGGAGAGGAAGCTTTATTATGGACAGCACACTGGAAATACTGATGTATTTCAAAATAGTTACCTTTACCCTCCACCTACTAGATACAGAAGATTATTTTTTTTTCTTGGCTTTTCACTGTTAGAATTAATTTCTTGCTGGGGTGAGTCTTTGGAGGTAGAGTTTATAAAAGTAATGTGGACAAAAAAATGTTACATACTAACCCTGACAAGCTCAGAGAGGCCTGTGTGAAGGCCTTACAAACTCAGAGATCCAAAACAACCACACAGGATGGTCTAAAATTAAAACTTTGCAACTAAAAGATAGTCATGACAAGTAGTCATGTCCTAGGCTAGTATATTCCTGGACAAAGGTCAATCTTTACCTTACCTGAGCCTGTCTATTGTCTTTTTTATATCAACCTTTATATGTACCTTTGGAATGTCAGAGTAATCCCCTTTTCTCCAGACCCCTCAAGGCACAACCGCCCACCACCATGCACTAGATCACAGGTGCCGGCATTGTTACCTTGTTCTAGAGCATACCATCTCTATGTGCTGTAAATGTTCATTGTCAAATATCCTATACCCATTGATATAAAGCAACAGGTGTCTCTCCATTCTACTCTTTATCCAATCTCAGATATTTCACCGCTTTACTTTCTCCCACCTAACTCATCTACTACCAATAAATTTCATGAAACCACCCCTTATGCCTCCTCTTTCGATCATAATATATAAAGTGAACTTCAAAACTGCCATTCTCCAGAGCATTTTCTCAATCTGTTGAGATTATGTTTCCTAGCAACTGTTGTCAGTTTGACTCAGATAAAAGTTCTATACATGTTTGGACTTTTCTTATGTCTACAGCATCCCACCACAATATTACAGTCTCCAAAATCTTCTCGCTGTCATCTTATTCTATACTGAGTACTCAGGAATTTATAAAAAATTCTGGTTAAACATTTCTCCCAATTTATGGCTCCCTTGGCCTTTATTCTAGACAAACTAGTGTGGGCTGTCATTCTCTTTATTTAATTTTCTCTCTGTATTTCTGGGTGGTGATTTAGCCTATAACTTTAATTCTCTGATGGTTTCAAGTAAAGTCATAAGTTTTCATTTGTTTAGTTTTTATTTCTGTTGTAAAAATTGGAGTGATAACTTCTAAAGTCTTTACATGTTAGAACTAAAAGCAGAAATCTAACAATTTGATTTTGAAATTTAAATAATACCATTATAATTGCATCAAAAGTCAACTATTTAGAATTAAATATGAAAAATAATGTTCAAAATCTGGACAAGGAAAACTCCATAATTCCAATGGAAAAATCAAAGAAGACACAAATAAATTAGGAAATATTTTCATGGGTTGGAAATCATGTCAATTCTTATCAATTTGATTTTTAGATTCAACTATATCTTAATGAATACCTCAGTAACCTTTATGCACATACAGATGAGTATTCTAATATTTGTATGTAAAGGCAGATGAACTAGAGTAGCCAAAACAAATGTGGGAAAAAAGAGCAATTTTGAAGGACTCACTCTGCTCAATCCAAGACTTGTAAAGACACAGAAACAAGGCAGTATTTGTGAAAGTAAAAACACGTAGTTTAATAGAACAGAACAGAGAGCTCAGACAGACTACATCAGTGCATGCAACTAATTTTTGGCAAAAGTTTAAAGATAATTCTGAGAAAGGATAGTCTTTTAAAAAATAATCTTGATAACTTACAAGGGGTGAACCCCAAAATGCAACTTACTTATAAAAATTTGTGAATGTATTCTTACATGTTTAAATGTCATTCACCATTAAAGTACTCTCCATTTGATGCATTAAACCTATTGAGACATTTTTTCCACTACTCAAAACAGTTTTTGAACTCATCGATTTTGATCAGCTCTTAGTGCTTCTGCAATTATTTTTTGTTTCACCTCTTCCACATTTGCAAAGTGTTTGCCTTCGAGGACTTTTTTCATCCAGGGAAATAACAGCAACAAAAAGTTGCTCAGGTCAGGATCAAGTGAGTAGAAAGGGTGGGACATAGGGGTCATGCTGTTTTTGATCAAAAACTGCTGAACAGAGAGGTGTGGGCAGGTCTACTCATAAATCACCCATCATGAAAGGGGCCATCTCATTGAAAAAATCTTTAAAAAATATTCACTGAAGCTAAACACAGTCTCTCACAATAATGCCAGCTTGTACACTGATACAGATGGGTTCCTAGAACACTCATCTAGCAGGGAAGTACAGGGGAAGCCTGTACTACAAGGGGCCCACCCTCCAGAAGATAATTCTGTTTTTTGGGGGATCCTCTCTCTTATATAAAAATTAACTCAAAGTGGATACTTGACCTAAAGAGAAAATGGAAAACTTCTAGAAGAAAACACATCAGAAAATCTTGTGATCTTGAGTTTGAAAATGTTCGTGGATATAACAAAAATAGCACAATACTTAAAAGATATGAATTGGACTCTATCAAGTTATTTAAAAAAATTAAATTTTTGCTTTTTTGGGGGTCACAGTTAAGAGAAAAAAAGGATAATTTACAAGCTGAAAATCACAACTTGCAAATCATATACCTACAAAGGGTTTTGTAATTAAAATATCTAAAGAACTTTCCAACCTCACTGAGAAGGAAACAACTTCACCAGAAAAAAGAAATTATAGCAGGCACTTCATCAAGAAGATAGATATATGACAAATAAGCATATGAAAAATGCATTAAAGTATTTGTTATAAGGGAAATACAAATTTAAAATAATGATATATCACTACTTGCCTGTTAATGTAGCAAAACAAAATAAAACAAACATAAAAAATCTGACCATACCAAATATTGGCCAAAATAAGGAGGAACTGTAATTCTCATATACTATTATTGGTCAGAGTGTCAAATGGTACAGTTATTTTAAAATACAGATTGACACTATATTAAAAAGTTAAATATTTATCATATGATCTGGTCATTCCATTTCTAGCTGTTACCTAAGATTGAATATTGGTCTAATATTTTCCAATTTAAAATGTATGTTATTTATATAATATAGAAAATAATGAGGTTAAGTTGTTCTGAGGATCAGAAAAATTAGAAGTCTGTATAAGATATAAAAACATGGATGAAAATAGAGAAGAAAAGCATGGAATATAGAGAAGAAAAAGTATAAGTAAAACAATTGTACAAGGGTAAATCATTTAGAGAAGGGCAATATGAGATGAACAAAAAAAGCTCTGATTCTACTTTGTTAAGTCCCTTTTACCTAAATTTTAGGTCTGCAAAGTTAGATTGAATTAACCAGTCCATTTTATTTGGGATCTTACAACCCTTTGGGGGTAGTGAAAAGAAGAGCTATGGTACCCAAGAGAAGAATTACCCACTTCACACTTTCTTAAGGATCCTACCAGCCATAAAAGCAGTGAACACCTGTGATCACACATTATCTTCCTCTAGAAATAAACAGACACTCCCAGAAGTCCAGTCCCAAATCTAAATCCCACATGCACGTCGAGATTGTTGTTTCTGCATAAAACTCCCTATTCTCCAGGCATTGCTTGTCACCAGCAGTGGAAAAATGTATGTCTAAAGAAGGGATTTTTACTCTAAAGGATAAAGAATCAGGTTTCTATTTTTCTGAGTTTTATAAAACGTATTTTATTTTATATTATTTATTTTATTTTCAAAATCAGACAAACCTTTCTAGAAATTAGAGGATCATAAAGTGATCTAATTTGCCAAGTCTCTCAAAATATTTCAATTCTCTCTTAATGTCTGCTATCTTCATCTCAAAATACAATAGTTCTAGATTTATCCTCAGTGGTTTCCCTGGCCTAGAAGTCAACTATCTCTGGTTCTCCATCCCTTTTTCCATCATCTATGCTATGGTTCTCTCAGGGAACTGCCTGGTGCTGCATGTGATCCGGACTGAGCCAAGCCTGCACCAGCCCATGTTCTACCTCCTGGCCTTTCTGGCCCTCACTGACCTGGGCATGGGGCTGTCCACAGTGCACACGGTGCTGGGGAGCCTGTGGGGGTTCGTTCAAGAGGTCAGCCTGGATGCCTGCATTGCCCAGTCCTATTTTATCCATGGTTTGTCCTTTATGGAGTCCTCTGTCCTCCTCTCTATGGCTTTTGATCGCTACATTGCCATTTGCCACCCATTGCGCTACTCCTCCATCCTAACTAATGACAAAATCATGAAAATTGGGGTGGCAATCTTATGTAGAAGTACCTTACTCATACCTCCGGTCATCATTCGCCTAAAGTTCTTAAATTATTGCCGTCCTCACATCCTTTCTCACTCTTTCTGCCTGCACCAAGACTTAATTCGGATGGCCTGCTCAGATATTCGCTTCAACAGCATCTACGGTCTGGCCCTGGTGATCAGCAACCTGCTGTTGGATGCAGTGCTCATACTTGTGTCCTATGTCATGATCTTGCATGCAGTCCTAGCTATTGCATCTCAGGAGGAGAGAATCAAGTCCTTGCAGACCTGTGTATCACACATCTGTGCTGTTTCAGTTTTCTACATCCCAATCATTGGTCTGACCATGGTGCATCGCTTTGGGAAGCACCTCTCACCTTTGGTTCATGTGTTCATGGGCAACATCTATATCCTTTTCCCTCCTTTGATGAATCCCATTATTTACAGCATCAAGACACAGCAAATACGAAGGAGAATCCAAAGACTATTTTACTGGAAAGAAATGTGTTGAGATCAAATGTGCATATATTTAAAAGTCAACAAGTGAAGACCTAAAGGGTAAGAATCAGTGTATAATTAAAAATAAATTTAATGACTTCTATTTGGATAATGTTTTATATGTTGCAAATACTTTCACTTTTTTTCCATAGCCGTCATAATTCAGTGACATTGACATAGGTTATATTATAATCAATTGTATAAATCATTATATATATATATAAAGATGAGCTGAGAATCATATTAATGTATCAGGCATGTTAGATATTAAAATTTATATTGTGCTATGGCCACTTGAGTGAGGATAGTTTTGGATTCATCCAATATGGAAAATGTAAATTTTACAAGTTAATGTCCTTCAGATAATTACTAAGGTATCAATAATTGTCTTAGTCCACTTTTACTACTCTAGGCAACATTCCAGTTTATTGTTTAGCCATTATCCATGCTATGCAGTTTTGCCACATGAATGTAATGGTGTAAGTAAGGATCAAAGGGAGACTGGACTCTTTGGATGATTTAAAAAGTAGTGGAACAAACTAACAACAAAAATGTGATCCTATTTGCCCACCAGTCAAACACTCTTTCCTCACTTGTATTATATGAATAGTAATTGAACTGGAGCTGTAGATAACCAGCAATTGCCAGGGTAGAAGAAAAACATACTTTTGTGATCAGTTTATTTAGCTAAATAATAATACCAATAGCAACTGCCATTTGAAAACCATTTGAAAATATTTATTATGAGTCCATATCTCATTTAAAGCTTAGTCTCAAGTGAAATAAGCTAGTGACAGAAATAGAAATACCAAAGGATTTCACTCATATGTAGAATCTAATGAACAAATCGAACCAACAAGCAAAATAGAGACAGGCTCACAGATAGAGAGCAGAAAGATAGCTCTGGGCATATGTGGGCTGAGGTGTGGAAGGATTGAGCAAAAAAAAAAAAAGAAAAAGAAAAGAACCCATGGACACTGTCAACAGTGTGATTTCTGTCATAAAGTTTGCCTTTAAGACTAAATCATATAGCCCTGACTGGTGTGGCTCAGTGGATTGAACATGGGCTGTGTACCAAGGGGTTGCTGGTTTGGTTCCCAGTTGAGGCACGTGCCTGAATTGAGGGCCGGGTCCCCAATACTGGGCTTGCAAGAGGCAACTACACATTAATGTTTCTCTCCCTCTCTTTCTCCTTCTCTTCCCCTATCTCTACAAATGAATAAATAAAATCTTTAAAAAAAGATTAAATCATATAAATTAAATTGCAATGTAATCTTTTATATCTGGGGTCTTTCACTTGCAATAATGCTTTTGGTATTCATTTTTGTTGTCTGTATTCACAGTTTATTGTTCAATCCTATTTTGTATCACATACTGCAAATTTATTCATCAATTGATGGGCATCTTATTGGTTAATAATTTTGATTTTCAATAAAGCTGTTATAAGCATACACAGCTTATGAATATCAAAGTATTTCCTCAAAATTGGTATTGTTTCATTTTTAATGTTTATGTTTTTACAATTAATAATACAATTATCACAGTAATAATAATAGTCATAAATAATGCTTAGTTTACATTTATCAGATGCCTATTATACATCAGTCACCATGGAAACACTCACCAGTGTTCTTGCTATTAACCCTCAGAGCAAATTTATGAGGTTGTGCAGATAAGGAAATTAAGGGAAATGGATTTTAAATTAGGAGAAAACAGTGGTGGAATGATTTGGCTTCAAAGATTTTTACTATTGCTACTGCTGTTTTATTTTATGCTGTGGTTAATTCCCCATCATCCTGTGTGTTTCCATTGGTGCTGGTGGTCACGTTGGGAGTGAAGAGTTTTAAATTGCAGATTGATGTAAATATATTTTTCAAATGAATTACCGGTTGAAACAATTATTTAATAGGCCATTCTTCTCTCAGCCAGTATTATGATATACCAAAATCTTATGTAATAGGTTTTGTACTTCATACTTGAAAAGTCAGATATGATGAGTTTTGTTTGGTTTTATTTTTTAGCATTATCTTGTTCCAAGAGACCCTATCTTTGTCAATAGTGGCCTGAATTTCCAACCTTCCGCTTAAAAGATCAATTAAAGTTTTTTAGTTTAAAAAGTATCTTTACTATGGTGTAACCCAATTTATTTTAATAACTTTTCTATTAATTGGATATTGACATCCTCTGATAGACTGTTTCTTTTTCTCCTTGAGTCTCTGCCGCTCACTCTCACCTCATCCAAGTTTCTTACCACCTGCCAGTAAAGGGGAAGCCACTTGTCCCTGAGGAATTGGATGAGAATTGGATGAGATTCTGGTCTAAATCTGTAACACTTGGCTGACTATATTGAATGAAACTTACCTTACCTCCACTGAGTCTGCACCCTCTGCTGGATATGGACTCATTATTTTCTCTAGAATCCACTTAGTGACCCATCCTTAATGTTGGTGTTCGCTCCTTAAGCCCAGAAACCTGGCTCATTTTCTCTTTCATTTTTATGGTGCCTAACTATGGGATCACTTTTCCCTAGCCAAGCAATTCTCTTGGCAACTACACTACTCAGCATTAGCCATGATATTTGTGTTCCTTACAGGGCTATCAAGAACTCCTAAACCCATTTTCTGCCTTGTGGAGGAAAAGGAAAACAGTTTTCTGACTGAACAAGCCACATGGTAATTTCTACTCTTCAAGTTGTCATGAGATACTGTATAAGGGGATTTTCCTCAGATATTTATGCAGAAAATAGGTTATTAATCTCCCTCTGCTTTTAGCTTCCCAGTACAACACATTGGGTTTCTATCTTTTCAGACCCTGACACTTTGAATGAGGGCCTGAGAGTGTGCAGCTGAAACTGGGACCTTTGTAGGTCATAACTTCCTTATTCATCCCTTCCACCTGTGTCTCTTCTCCCTATCTCATGCTGAAAGGGGGTCCACTACTCCTCTTTTGTGTATAAAAGGAATATTCTCTGCATCCCAACCTCCTTCCTCCCTATACTTGTTCTAGCTGGTACCCTCTAACAGAAGCATGTAATGATATAATGACATTGGGACTCTACTGAGAGACAAAAAATCAATAATTTTTAGAAGACAAAGTATCTTGGCATAGATGTAATATATACATGTATATATGGTATTTAAATATGTAAAAATATATGAAATTTGTATGTTTTATATATTTATATATAGAATATATATATATTCTGATGGGTTTTAACTAACTTTTTCCTTATGGTAATGTGTCCCAATTTTGACAATTTTTCACCAATAGAGTAATGCTAACACACTTTTGACATAAGTTAAACTTTTCTCTACTTTACCACATTTAAATAAATTTTCAACCTACCATGACCCTGAAAATGTGCAAACTAAATTTTATTACTATATTTATAAGTGATTACTAACATTTATTGAACACATATTTCAGATATCATACATTTTTCTCACTTTAAAAAGATTGACAGATAGAATAACTTTGCTAAGATTTTATACTTAGAATAGGAGCAGAGATTTTTATTTTTGGCACTCTGACCTAGAGATTGCCATCTTGGTCACAAGCCTACAATGTATTCTTTTTTATTTGGTGGGGGGGGCGGACAATGAGCCTACAGTATATTCTAATGCATAAAACTAGTATTTCCTGATTAATTACATGAAAATAATTGCATTAAATCAATTATACTTTATGCTGTTGTAACGAAACTCAATGTTAAACAGAATCTAAGGTGATCTTCATCTGATATTGTCCTGAAGAAAATCACAAAAAGAATAAGATTTTATTCATGATCCCATTTACTTAATTTTATTTATTTATTTTTGGAGAGATAGGAAGGGAGGGAGAGTAACATTGATGTGTAAGAGATACATCAACTGGTTGCCTCTCATGTACTCCCACCAGGCACCTGGCCTGCAACCCAGGTATGTGCCCTTACTGGGAAACGAACAGGTGACCCTTTAGTACTCAGAACAGTGCTCAGTCCTGAGCCACATCAATCAGAGCTCATTTACTTAAATTTTTACTGTTATTATTCTCTCCTAATGCTGGCATGATTTAAGATGTTTAATATATTTGCAGATACCCCTCAATTAGTGGAGCTACACACAAAAAAATGAAGACTGAGCTGTTCAGCCTACATCATCAACAACTCTTGCTCAAAGAAAAGACTTAGAGAAACTTCTCTGGAATATTCTTGGTCCTAACACCATAAATTATGAGGTTGAATGTGAGTGATACCACCACTTAAACACTGCAAGAAGAATATGTACATGAAGTAGTATGTTGTTATTCCCAAAGTGGTGAGTGAAGAATGAAAATAAGGCTGGGGTTTAGAATATCAGGATAACACACACAGGGGAGCCACAAAATCTCAGAACCTTGAGTCGAGCTTCTTGGGAAGGCATTCTAAACACAGTGTGGAGTATAAGGGCATAGGATATGGTGATAAGCACCACATCCAGGCATGTGGAAAATGAGGGCAAATCACTCTGTAGTACATGTTAACTTTGATGCTATTACAGGATAGCCTGGCAATGCCCATAAGTTCACAATATGAGTGACAAATAATGCTTCCCACAATAAGTAAGCTGATAAACCAGAAAAACCAAGGGGGATCCGATGAAGAAATTTCTAATCACAGATGCAATAGTCATTTTTCTGAAGACTGACAGGGTTAGAATGGTACTATTATATATCTTAGTGGGTAATAGATGGCTACATAAGGGTCAAATGCCATAGTCAGCAATGCAGAGACTCTGCCACAAAGATGAAGTGGAGAAAAAACATCTGGGACACACAGTACCAAAGAAATACCCCCATCTTGGAACCAGAAGATTGTTAGCATTTTGGCATGGTAACTGTGGAAAGAAAGATACCCAGCAGGGCCATCACAGAGAGGAAAAGGTATATGGGTTCATGAAGACTATGCTCAATGATTAAGAATAATAAAAGGACATTGCCTATAAGAGCAACTATATACATGGAACAGATAAGGATGGAGATCAATATATGTACATCTTCCAGTCCTGGGATTCCAGTCATGGTGTGCCAGATTTCTCTAAGGTTGGTATGGTTTGAAGTGGTCATTTTGTACTCTGTCCTCTGATATTGAACCCTGGATGAAGAGCTAGAGTTAGAGAGAGAGCAAGAGTGAGAGAGAATTAAAGTTATTTTCATTCAGGTTGAATGTAAATTTGGGCATTGCAGTAAAGTTAATTTTTTTTAATTTTTTAATTTTATTATTGTTCAAGTACAGTTGTCTGCCTTTTCCCCCTCACCACTCTCCCCACACCCCAGCCATCCACTCCTCCCTCCCCTGATTCCACTGCTCTTGGTTTTGTCCATGTGTCCTTTATAGTTGTTTCTGAAAGTTAACTTTCTTAAGAAAAGATTGGTAATCAGTAGTGATTCAAAGATAATAAGTCATATAGGCTTCACTGATATGAAAGTTGCCCACATTATAGGGCCAATGTTACTAATAGTACTGGTAATGATAATGGTAATAACTATAGTAATAATCAACATTTAATGGGTTTGTATTTGTTGTAGGCACTACAGTCAATACATTATACTTACCGACTTACCAACTTTCATCACACATGAAAGTCCCTTGTAAGTTCTTGCACAGTTTCCCCCCTTGTCTGACTGGTCATTTCCAGTTAGTCACACTTTATTCCTTGGAATGCCAAAAATAATGTGTTCAGATTACTGGTGTGGTTTGAGGATCTCAAGACCTCTAAATCAGTAACAGTTATTATTCCTTTAATTTAATATGAAGCTTTCCATCATCAAACAAAAGTGACTTGGAAAGAAAGAGAAATAGAAGTGTAGATACTCCTGGCTCACACAATGCTGTATTCACTTAATGTGCACATTAAAACCACATTCTCTCTGTGCATGGTTCCATTATGTGTGTGCTTCAGTTAAACCACTGCTGTACAAAGCAAGCACCATGTAACATCATTCTAATTCAGCATTCACTGCACCCTCCCTCCATTCTCTCTTGCCTACACTGCTTTTTCCTCCTGTATATTTCTTCCTACTTGTGTTCAAATTCTTATATTTCCCTTGCCTTTTTTATCCTTTTTCTGCTCAAACTTGAATATTATAACTGGTGAAAAGGAAAAGGAAACTCACAATATAACAAAATAACAAAAATGGTTGCAAACACATGCAAAAATTAAATAAGTTAAACATTTCAAGCTCACTCTGTGTATGATACTATGCTAAAGAAGAAATCAAATGTAAACCGAATATTCTCTATTTCAAGAATATTCTGCCATTTCAAGGATCATGAAACATGAACCCATGATAGCACACTTCAGATCAAATCAGGAAAAGAATGGTAGGAGATATTCAATTACATGTGTATAGTACAGAAGACATTACCTTTAACTAGGGAGATGTTGCAAAGGTTCATGAAGGTGTTGTCATTAGATCTGTTGAAAGACAATAAAAAAATTTAGGCATCCAAAGAGCTAACTCTGGAAAGAACAATCCAGATAGCTAAAAAATTAAATTAAGATGTAAATCAATGTAAAAATCAAGTCATCTAGCATACTGATATCTTAGACACATGAGGAATATGACCAGAAACTAGATTGTACTTTGAAAATTCAGTTTCAAAAGTGAAGCTACAGGCTTTAGGTTAGTTTAGTTCTATATTAAGAATTGATTTGTTATTCTACAATTTTTATAGAGTCTCTAATATTTACCAGAGTTTTAAGGAGGACATAATATGATCAAAATTTAATATTTATCTTTTCAGAGAAATCTTGTTAATGGGCAGTATGCTTGTTTTTCATTCTCAGTTTCCCAATAACACACCTATACATTTTCTAATTACATATTTTGTATTATTCTTCACCAGCAAGTCTTAAGTTCCATGATGGCTATGAGTTTATCTTAAGTATAATACATTTTTACTGAGTAAATATAGTTTAAAAGACAGCAAGATGGATTGATGGGAAGGAAGGCAGCCACCAGGAGTTCCTCTGGGAAGCATTTGCAACCGACCAAAGCAGAAACAGAAACATGGCTTTAACAGTGAAAGCAGATGAGGAAAGGCATGTTCAGGGTGGGGAAAAAAGGTTCAATACCTGTTCTTCTCAAAATCTTCCAAAAAAACTGAAGAAGAGGCAATACTTCCTAGCACTTTTCAAACACATTTTATGAGGTCAACATAATCCTCATGCCAACAATGACCGCACACATACAAACTATAGACCAAACAAAAAAATTCTCAAAATTCAGGCTGCGTATTTCAATTCTGTTATAAGTCTATGTATTAGATTCAAAGGAGAATAAAGTTCTGTGTATTAAATCTCTTCCTTAGCTATATCTCAAACATAGTATGTTTTATCATAGTGACAACCTTCACTCACCTGGGCTTTTTAATCTAAATAACATATTTTAGTCCACATATTGTTTATATTTTAAACTAATTTTTGAGCATTTATTATAAGCTATATCCTGTGTTAACCAGTTTACATAATTTAATCCTCACAAAATCCCACTTAATTATCATAATAACTGAGCAATGGCTGCTAGTGTGACCTCCATTTAACACATTCAGCAGCTATGGCATGAGTAGGTTGAATAACCTGTGTAAGTTCACACAGCTAGCATCTAATGAAGCACAAATTCAAACTCAGGTTACCACCCTGGCTAGCATAGCTCAGTGGATTGAACATGGCCTGCAAACCAAAGGGTAGCCGGTTTGATTCCCAGTCAGAGCACATGTCTAGGTTGTGGGCCAGGTCCCCAATAGGAGGCATGCGAAAGGCAGCCACACATTGGTGTTTCTCTCCCTTTCTTTTTCACTCCCTTCCCCTCTCTCTAAAAATAAATAAAGAATATCTAAATAAATTAACTCAGGTCATCTTGCTCTAAACCTCAAGCCTTTAACACACTGTTTCATCTGCCACCAGTGAGAAACCCCTTCTTCAAACTTTCTTCTCCTTTAGTTTTCTTGATCCCATTATAGTGTTGTCTTTCTATTACATTTTCATAGTTCTGTGCCTTTTTTCCAGTGCTGTTCTTATTATTATTATTTCCAGTGTTGTTGTTATTTAGTTCCACTTCCTAATTATTCTATTGATAGCAGAATTTGAAGGACAAATATTAGACTTTAATTTCTAGTGAAAGATATTAGACCTTCACTAATGTGACAAGTGTAACTTACCAAGAAGGAAGTTTCACTAAATGTTCTCCTTTGCTTTTTCCCTTCTTTTCCCCAACCATTTATATCTATCTTTCTCATACCCTTGGCTTTCAATTTATGTCATAGTTTATCCTTTCCATTTTCTTTACCACCATAACTCTACTCTGACCCAAATTGATAAATAAGAACCTCACTCTAACAAAATCAAGAAGTAGAAGCTTCCCAGAGAGACTCCTGACATTCCAGTTCTTGCAGTGCAGTGAAACAGACTTCTACACCTACACACCTAGCCTTGTGTCTTAACCTCTTTTCTGTTTTAAATGCAATGAAGCAAATTCAGGTGTTCCAAAGACAAATTTAGTCAGCAAGCAGAAAGTCAATAAAGAAAATCACACAGAATCCTGTGAGGTAGAACCAAAAAAAATAATAAAAATAAATAAAAACAAAAATTCAGTGATCTCTCTTCACTTACAGGAAATCTTACTATAATTAAGACAACAAAACCCCAGGCCCTTTTCTTCTATTGATCCTCATTTCAAAAACACCCCAACTTTCACATTCTGAAATAATTATTCTTCATAGAGATCAGCTATTTCAAGAATCATAAATCACCCCTCAACTAACACTTTATTGATCCAAAAGAACATGATTTGGCCAGGTAGCCAGACATTTCAACCAATAAGATAATAAATGTCATTTCACAAGCACAGGATGTGGCTCCATGTTCACCATTGGATCTGTTTAAGCCATGGCCTTGGGCACATGTCACAACAAGGATATACATGGCAGGAAAAAAGTCACAGGTCCTTAGTTCTGTACCAGGAATGTGTCTAATCTAAAACCTGAGAAACATAGGACACCTTCTAAACTAAGCGGTAACCTACTGTCCAATGTGGAATACTAGGTGCTTACTGACTCCTCTGTTCTACAGCTGCAGACTCACTGAGACCCCATGAGATAGGCTGCACCTCCTTACTTCCCATTGCTGCCTCAGAGGCTGGTTCTATAGCTTTCTCTATACCAAGAGATATATCCCTGCAGAATTTTTCCCTGCCACTTATGGGTGTGGGACAAGCCCATTCCTTGTCTCTGCTCCTCCTATCAATCTCAGTGTGGCTCCTTCTTTATATCCTTAGATGTAGGACTTCTGTTCAGCTAGATTGCAGGTGGCTTCTGAGAGATGGTTGTTCCACAGTATAGTTACAATTTTGAAGTGGTTGCAGGAACATTTGAGTACTACATTTACCTGCCACCATCTTGGCTGGAACCCGCCCGCTGTAAAGATTCTTAAATTTTGTTCCAATAACACATTTAAATGACCTGAAGTTTGATCTTTCAGGTCTTCTATTTAATGTTTGTCAGGCATGACCAGACAACATTTAACCTAAAACCAATTACTAATACTATCAACTACTGGGACTTTTATCTTTCTAAGTTTTCTGCCTAATACCCTGTGAACTATGAATTAGTTCATTCTGGCTGGAAACATGCACTTATTCAGGCTATGTGTAAATATTGGGTCTGATTTCTTTTTTACTTTTATGGTCATTTCTTTGGCTTTAGTCAGTTTTTTTTACTCACATGCACTACAAGTAGCCTGGCAAACATTTGAAGGAAGTTGCAATTTATATATATATATAAATATAAATATAAATAAAATATATATTATAAATAAATATATAAATTTATATATATATTTATATATATATATAAAATTTGGTTTTTCAGATGACCAAATATATTTTTCATTCATTTTATTTCCACTCATGGTTCCTGCCTCACAGCTTCCCAAACCCTTAAATATTCCTGAGTGATAAGGACAATGGGAACATCTGTTGTATTTGGTCTCTTGTGCCCAGCTCCTGAAATCACTTCAGAGTCATAAAGGTAAAATGAGTGTTGCTTGTTATTCATAACAAGCCTATTTTTCTACTAAAACTGTGTTTATGTCAATGAGGTGACTTTCTGAAAGCATCTAAAGATGGGGGCTGTTTGCTAGGGAAACCAACCATGCATTAAAGGGTGGAACTTTAAGTTCTACCCACGATTTCTGGGGAGAGGGGTTAGAGATTGAATCAGTTACCAATGTCTCTTACCAATGTCTTAATTTGTCATGCCTATGTAATGAAGCCTCCATAAAAACCCAAATAGAAGGGGTTTGGAGAACTACCAGGTTCGAGAACCAAAACACTCCCATATGCCACTGTGTGGGGCCCCAAACTCCACAAGGACAGAAGCTCCTTTGTTTGGAAACTTGACTTATGTATCTATTCATCTGACTGTTGATTCACATTCTTTTCCTTTAGAATAAATTGGTAATCTAATGGGTAAGCAGGTTTCCTGAGTTCTGTGAGCTGTTCAAGCAAATTAATTGAATCCAAGGAGCAGGTAATGGGAACTTCTACTCTATAACCAGTCAGTCAGAAACACAAGCATCAACCTGGACTCGCAATTGGTGCCTGCATTAAATCTGTGGGGAGAGGGGGGATGACTGTGGGAACCTCTGACCTGTGCTCAGTTGGTGAGAAGCACAGATGACACCTGGGCTTTCAATTGAAACCTTAAGTGCAAGAAGGTCTTATGGAACTAGACTCTTAATCTATGAAATCTAATTTTATTTCCAGGTAGAAAGTGTCAGAATTAGTTGGGGACCATTATGTGTGGTTTCGGAGACTGTGGCCTCATGAGAGCAAGCTCTGAAAAGGGCTAGTAAGTCTCCCTGGAAAACTAGGTAATGCAGGTGGCAGGCATGAACTGACTCAAACACCCAGGGTTCCTGTGGGAATCAGGCCTGAAATGTACATTTTATCCTTTGAAAGTTGCTCTGCCTAGCATAGCCCTGTTGATATAAACCAAATGTTTAAGTTCAACGCATAAGGAGTAAACTCCTTATCTCATGAAACACATCTTAAAGACCATCTGGTGTCAGCCTGTCTCACAGACCCTGAGCTATAACAAATCTCTGTGTTCCTTCAGTTGTTATCTATAGATAATACCTGTTGTTGAATGACTGTAGCCTTTTGACATTGATTGATGAACTATGCATGTATGCTGTATACACCTACACATACCATTCCCAATAAAAGCCGTGTTGGAGAAGGGCTCGGGGCATTCCCCACTAGAAGGAATCACCACCCACCACACTTCCCTGCAGGAACAAGATTATGTCTGGGATGAGTTATTCTTATCCATGGCAGCCAGGAGAGCTCTGTGGGATGGAATTCTCCCACAAGAATTGAGTTGAATTGTTGGATAATTGCTCCGTGGTGGTGTGGAAACCTCCCTATCCCCCACATTGTAATTGGTGTCAGAACCTTTGTAGGGAACCTCTGCAAACTTTCAAAACTCTCTCTTTGTGCAGTTGGTTTTCTATTCTCCAGTAGTCTGTCTAATGAATTTTAGAATCTTTAGTCTCCTTTGGTTCTCCACCATTGTTTTTCAACTCAGGGAGTTCATGGGCTCTATCTGGGTATCTTCTACCATGCCCTGGAAACAAAGCAGTAAGCTGAAGCAATTGTAAGATTTATGTTTTGTATCTATTTTGTATGTCTTGCTTCTCTCTCTCTCTCAGGGATTATAGGTCTTTGTTTTCAGATGTACATTGTCTTGAAAACTATTGCTTTATACATTTTACCTAATTATTTTGCTCATTTTTTATTAGAAGATAAATTTGATCTCTCTTACTCCATTTTGACCAAAAGTGAAAGTCCCCAGCACCATTTATTCTTCATTGATCAAGTATATGCTGAACGCCTTCTATGTACTCGGTACTATCCTAGGCTTCCTAATAAAGTAAGAAATAAAGATTAAAACTTTGAGAGGAGAGAAAAAAGTTATAAACATAGCAAAAACTTAATAAAGTCTTTAAAATAGAGAAAAATAGCTTACAACTAACAGCTTTACAGAAAGAAAAGAGAGAGAGAAACAATGAGGCCATGCTAACTCAATCTAACATAAATTATTCTGTATCTCAAAAAATTACAGCATCACAATATTGTGAGACAATATAATAATGGACATGCACAATGGTAATGAGAAAAATAGTTCTCAGCATTAAGCTTTTGAAAAAGAATGTACAGAATTACAATTTCAAATGATTTTCCTCTAAAATGATCAAAACTAAATCTGGATAGTTAAGGATCACTTAGGAAAAATCACTTCTAAAGAAGAGCTCATCACATACTTATGGTGAACAGTAGCAATACACCTGGTTTCATGTTTGAATTTGTGATTAATTCTAAGGGCCTTGGAGTGTTGAGAAAAGCAAGTTTGGATTTCCCTTACCTACAAATAATTTGTTTTTGTGACATCCCATGTGTAGTTCATTAAAACCTCTATGTCATGGGAATACTTGATAACCTCCCTCTGTCACCTTCCATCGAAGATCCTCTGTTGCAATAAATAACTCTGGTGCTGGACAGGTACCTCTCTGAGAGGTTTCTAACATCTTAAAAGAAGCTACCCATTCTCTGTCTATGACAAGGAGGGTGAAACTAAAGGAGAAGAATCGTACTGCTGAACTCACTTGTCGACCCATATTGAGGATACTGGTTTCATGGAGGGATTGCACAACACATAAAAATAACTGTTGGAGCTGTTTTCTTTAAAATAATAGGTGGCATCAACTTTAAGAGTTGCTTAACAGCAATTTCCCATAGATTCAGAATGACAGTCATGGAACCTCAGTGTCCTTAGAAAGGAAACAAAACGAAGGGCTGAAGAAAGGTGAGAGCACAGAAGCTTAATTGAAGAGCCAAGAAAAGTGCTCCAGAGTTGAAGGTTAACTGATGGGAATTCACAGCACATACATGAGAAACCAAAGCTTTGTTTGGGGGCTCTGGGGCAAGACTGAAGAAATTATATGTCTTAAAAAGATTTTTCAGGAGGTTGAAAGTAAGATATACTTAATTAGAATAGTTAAATTTCTTTTGGCTCTCTAGAAATAGTCTGTAAAATATCTTTTTGGCTAGGGTGGGTAATCCAGCATAGATAAGTGGAAACCCAATGCAAGGACAACTGGAAATTGAACAGATTGATAAACACTAGAATTTATATTCTCTATCTGATTATATCATCTTTCTTGCTCTCCTTTCAAATTTAGTGAAGTCTACTCTTCAGTTCTAAAATAAACCCCACGGGGGAGAATTATCCCACCAAAATATCTGTACATCAAAGTTTAAAAGGAAGCCTTGATCACTGGTGAGTTTTAAATATTTGCTAAATGTTAGCAACTACATGCAAAGGTGGGAATCTCTAAATATGTAATTCATTAGCTTGGGCAAAATTTATTATGTTCCTTCCATGTCCAAACAGTGTTAGAGTCTCTTTACTCTGTGATGTGTGAAAGGTGAAATTCAAATTATAAAGGCATTTAAAGTCAAATTGGATAAGGAAAACTCATTCAGGTAAAAGTTGGAGATAACATCAAACCATATGTAGTAAGTGACAAATGTTAAGACAAAAGCAGTGTAATCCATAAGGATTTAATAGCTGGAGACATTTTTCTAATATGAAATAGTCATAGAAAGATTTTATAAAATGTTGGATGTAAACTGGTTTTTAATCAATGCACTTACTATCAATTGAGATAAAGCATGATCAGATTGCATCAGGAGATGTACAAATATTCTGAGGTGGAAGCGACTAAGTATTACATGGTGGTATTAAGCAACCAACCTGGTTAGAGTAGAGCGTGATTAGAAAAAAAATTAAGTTAGTTGAAACAAAAGACATTCTCATTGAAAAGTGCTAGGCATATATGACCAAGAAGTATTACAAATGATAGGCAACAATCTGAACTGAGTATATAGTTGAGTTTTACATGGGTGGCTACAGGTGTGTTGATGCTGGCGATAATGCTTTTGGTGGTTGTACTGATTGGATTGGTGCCAAAAACATAAGGGAAAGACAAGTGACATGTATAAAGTACAGGAGGATGAATTCCAAGATATTCTAGAAGATAGTTAAAGCAAAGAGAGAAAAGTTGTTTATATGTGTATATACAAATCTGTAATGTATGTATTTGTGTATGTCTAAATGAAGTACATGGTGCGTTGTGGTAGGTCAGATTGTTATGTTTATAAGAGAGTTGTATGGAATGCAGTGTGTTGAGTGACTGAATGTGAGTATATTTGGATACCCCAGTCTATTATAAATCACGATAGTCTTCCTTTTTTTTTGTTCAACATGAGTGACTCTCATACTCCATATAAACAGCTAAGAAAAAATTAAATAAAGCTTAGTATTCTAAGTCCTTCAGAAATTGGCCTCCTTATTAGGAGCACTAGTTAGGGGCTAACTCAGTAACTCAGCTAAAAACACATGGTTTGTGAAATGCTCTTTACTGGTCATACTATGTACGAATCTTTTTGACTATAGAAGACATTCACTGCCATGACCATGTTCAGTAGATGGATATGTATGCATTGTGACTCATCTGGGTTTTAGTCTTCAAGATATACTTACATCTGTGAAAAGATAATGTTGCTTTTTTACATTTACATAATTTTAAAACTGCATATTTCCAATTTTGGCTGAGAGCAAAACAAATTTATCTTTTATTCTAATCTTCCCTGTTTATAGCTGTTTACTCAAGAAGAAATCTTTCACTAATTTTTCATTTTTCTTTTTGTGTCATTATTTTTGAATACTCATATTTTTAAGTACAATGATTTTATAAAGATATTGAGTTTTGATTTCATGTTTTTCTAGATAAGGTTAGTTATATTACTTCCCTTCTTCCCAATCCTTCATGTTCAAATGTAGTTACATTACAATTTTGTTTCTGCTTGCAATTTTAGACAAAAGACTTAAATCTAACTATATTTAATTAATCATATATAATATCTTTCTACTTTTTCTATAAGGCTTAAGTTCTAATACTCTTTCCTTCAATTATGCTATTTTAAGATACTTACTGAAAATTGGTATTTATTATTCCCTAACATATATTTCTATATTGAATAGAGATATTTTGAATTTCATTTAAGGAGCTATTTGTTATTGTTTGATACTATTCTAGTACAACTGAGAAGTAATGACAATATCCACTTTGTTGATTTTAACATTTTTTGTATTTTGAAAAATCAATATATTATTTAAAAAGAACATATCAAACAACCTAGAAATTAATTCTTAAAAAATGCTATCACACAGATTTTATAATGCCTTGGGGTTTATGTGGGTTATTATAATATCCTGTGCTTTATTTCTGTGCATATATAATGGGAAAATTGTCCAGGTTTCCAGATGCCTGTATATTTATAGGCATAATGTTGATGTGGAGTAAGTGCAGAAACTTATTTTAGAGGTTCAGCTAAGGTGACTAAAAATAAAAGTAGATGCAAACATAAATACGTTAAGAAATAGAAAATGTTCTGAGAATAAAATTTTTCTAAACTTTGGATAAGAACAAAATTATATTCATAATTTTCATTGTTACTTGATCAATGGTTAGAGTGTTATAAGCCAAAAGAACTCTACTAGTCTAACATTTGAAAAGCAGTTACCTATTGCCTGAATTTCAGGTATTATTCTGATAGGTTTGGAAATGTTCTTAAGGTCAATCCTTGATGTAAAGATGCCCAGGATTAGAATTGTCCAGAGGAGTCATATGCATTATGTCCTCCTGTTTTAAAATGTATATTTTTCTTTCAATAGGAACATTTAGAAGCTGACGTGGGCTGGATTTCAAGAAATACCTTTATGGGGTTTATAAACAATAGCTGGTTCCAACCACCTACTCTTCTTCTAATAGGCATTCCTGGACTGGAGGCTGTACAGATATGGATCTCTATCCCACTATGCGCCATGTATGTAATTGCCCTCTTAGGGAACTCCACCATCCTCTTTGTTATCAAAACCACCTTTAGTCTTCATGAGCCTCAGTATATCTTTCTGTCTATGCTGGCAGCCACAGATGTGGGTCTGTCTTTATCAACTCTACCTACAGTGCTCAATGTCTTCCTCCTAAACCGTAGAGAGATTGAGTTCCACTCTTGCCTAACACAGATGTTCTTCATCCATACTTTCTCCTTCATGGAGTCAGCCATCCTTCTGGCCATGGCATTTGATCGATTTGTAGCCATTCGAAACCCACTACGCTACACTGTGGTCTTAACCCCTCTTCGGATTACTAGGATGGGGCTAGCAGCCTTGGTTAGGGGTGTGGTATTAATGGCACCCTTGCCAATCCTGCTTAAGCGATTGTCCTTCTGCAAAGATGTTACTCTATCTCATTGTTACTGCTACCACCCTGATGTTATGAAGCTGGCTTGCGGCCCTGTCAGAGTCAACATAATCTATGGGTTGTTCATTGTCCTCTGCTCCTTTGGAGTTGACTTTATCTTCATTGTCATTTCATACATCCTGATTTTGAGAACAGTGCTGGGTATTGCCTCTGAAGATGGCCAGTTCAAGGCACTTAACACTTGTGTTTCCCACATTTTCACTGTATGCATTTTTTATGTGCCACTTATTGTGCTGGCTCTAATTCATAGGTTTGGTACATTTGCATCTCCTCTTCTCCATGTCACCATGGCCAATCTCTTCCTCTTCTTGACCCCTGTCCTTAACCCCTTAATTTATAGCCTAAAAACTAAACAGATAAGGTCTGCAGTACACAAGATATTTAAGGGCAGTAAAAACTAGTTCAAATAGTCAAGTATGGCCTTAGCAAAAACGATGCCCTGAATCTCTGTTCCCCTTTTATCTGTCAGCTTCCCTTTTGGAAATTTGTCATCACTTAACAATATGGTTTTGTGAGAGTTGAGGTATTTTTTTCTTGTCTGTCCGGAAGGTGATAGTATTTTGGTTATTGTCTTAATCTATTTCATCATCCATAGTATTGCATCAGAAATCATCCTGAAATGATTTTTATGTTTCTTCTCTATTTAAATATTCAAGTTTAAGTAGTTAAATGATTTACAATTTGTTATGTGATAAAGGTCAAGTTATTAAAATGTTTTAGACAGCTCTTTATTTTCTTTTTTTTCCCATCTGTTTTACAAATTTATTTTCCACTGTATGTTTTTTGGCATAAAATTTTGCTACATCACTAAGTAGTTTTCTAAAACATCCTTATTTTTCCATAGGCTATCACAGGGTTGGGTCATAATATCTACAAAAATATACCAATTATTTCTAATATTTTATGTTACAAATTTTAACAGTGATAAAAATCATTCTTTTTTTTTTTAGATTATTCAGTACAGTTTCTATCCTTTATTCCCATTCCAGCCCACCCACCCATCCCTCCTATTTCCAACCCCCCTAGTTTTGTCCATGTGTCCTCTATATTTGTTCCTATAAACCCTTCCCTTCCCCCCTGAAATTCCCCTGAAATTCCCTCCCCTCTCCCCTCTGGGCCCTGACAACCTGTCCTCTATTTCAGTGTCTTTTGTTATATTTTGCTTGTTTCTTTGTTTTGTTGTTTAGGTTCCTGTTAAAGGCGAGATCATATGGTATTTGTCTTTCAATGCCTGG